>CM043017.1:117832962-117875286 GCA_023690525.1 Holotrichia oblita
ATAAAGTGTGATGAGCTAGAGAGAATGGGCGACCAGCGCGAGGCGCCCGAAAGAATCCTGGAGCAGCAAATCATGCAGCTCAAGAAACAGCACCAGATACAACACCAGATCCTGGTGCAACGTTTCCAACAGCAACAACAACACTTGGCCGAACAGCACGAACAACAATTGAGACAGCACCTGAAGGAGTTTTGGGAGCAGCAGAAGAAGCTGCAAGAGATAAGACAACGTGAACACCTGGAGGCGCTGCGCAAGAAGGAGAAACACGAGGAGAGTGCTGTGGCTTCGAATGAGGTTAAACAAAAACTACAAACGTTCCTTCGGCAACGCGCCTCGGGATGTTCCAAAGCTCAACAACAAGAAAATTCCTGGTGAGTTACGTTCATTGTATTCAATAGATCGTGATTTACTTTTCCTATTTATTCATGCACTAGGTCATGTTCGAACTACGCGCCCTTGTTTGAATTGTCAGCTGATTCATTCATTCTTGCCAATCCACTGTTTCCTAGTTGTTGCTGTTTGTAAACATTATAGTGTGGATTATATTTGTGCAACCAGTTTGATCTGACACTATGCGATATATGAAATATATTTTATATCTTCTTTGCGTGTAGTTTTTTTTTACAAACACGCATTGTTCTATACGATTACCATTCTATAAATAACTTCGAGCAGGTGTCTACTTTATAAGCTGTAACATTTAACAACCTTGCAGCGTATTAATATTTGCTGCCGTTGTTGAAACTCACATTCTTGATGTTTATAAGCATTACGCCTATATGTAATCGATAATACTTTTATTTTTGGCATATTGCTGTGTGGTTGATGGATACTTACATCGAAGAGTTGAAACTGTCATATTTTCATGCTTAAGAAAACTGGTATAAATCACTGACAACTAAATTAATTAAAAACATTTTAGCTAGTTAGTTTGCTTTTTATTGGAATGCTAAAATAATTAATGGTTGCAGATGAAGTTATTTGAAGCATTGAAAAATTTTATTTATTTATCTATCTATCTTTAGAGACAGTAATTGGCAAAAGCGAGTTCACAATCCTATTTTTATAAATAATATGGATTTGACACATATTTATTGAATGTAAGAACTATCCAACTTCCAAGTCTCCTGATAAGATTCTCTAATTAATAGTATATTTTTTTGTCAGGCATAAATGAAATTAATAAACAAGAATATTTGACAATATTTGTTGAAAACGTCGGGCATTGCCAAAATACAAAATTCCAAGAAATCCCTGTAATAGGCGCTCATGATATAATTGCAGGAATTACCCTGCTAGCAAGAGCAATAGAAATCGATCGCACATTAAAGACGAACTACGTAATTATGGGCTCATCAGCGTTCTTCCAAATGTTGAGTCTGACATTTGACGAGTAGTTGAGACAAATAGACATTATACTGTGGATGATTGGTGATTGGTGAGAATGGCCTATTAAAAGTACCTATTACACAAATGGAACGGAATTTTAAAACAAAATTTTGCAGTTGGATATATGTAGTTGAATATGAACTATCACGTGAAAATATTTTTAAATAACCGGCAAACCGGAAGTGGGCATCAACTTCGATTCTTTAAATAGCATGCTATAAAATAAATTACGGATTCAGCTTCTATGATAAATTTTACACATATTTCATACCTAAATACCATTCCTTCTGAGTTATTCGCTATTAAAGAAAAAAGTGATGTAGTGATATTACGTCACTTCGGAGTAAAAGAGATGAATGAAATTTTAATTCTCTTTTAATCCGTATTAGGTGTTGTATTGAGGCATTCTCTATTCGGAGAAGTATTCTGGTTTTATTTGCATAAAGGATCCCTCATTCTTATAATTCAATGGGAAGAATTTACGAAAATATGATTAACAAAATGACAGACGCAAGTAAGTATGTAAAACAAATGAGCTAAGCACCCTTGTTTCAGTAAATTGACATACCTGAGCATGGAGGTTAATTAAATCGTTATAACTTATTCACCTTTCATTTTAGGTATAGGAACAGCTAATGCGGATTAAAAGAGAATCTTATGTAGAATTAGAATATCTAATAAAATGTATACCTTTCCATTTAAAAAATCTACTTTCCGCAGATTGAACTTAGTTATAAGCAACTAAGTTTTTAAACACCCTGTATAGTGTTACAGCGAAGAACTTCAAATGTGTGTAACTACACAATATCAGCTGTGCGTATGCTAAATTTCATTCGTCTCTTTTACTCCGAAGTGACTTAATATCACTATAAAGTAAGATCGGTGTATGTCACTTTTTTCTTTAATTGCGAATAATTCAGAAGGAATGGTATTTAGGTATAGGGTATGATACATGAAATATGTGTAAAATTTATCATAGAAGCTGAATCTGTAATTTATTTTACAGCATGCTATTTAAAAAATCGAAGTTGATGCCCACTTCCGGTTAAACGGTAGTGATATTTATTTAAAAATATTTTCACCTGATAGTTCATATTCAACTATATCCAACTGCAAAATTTTGTTTTTAAAATTCCGTTCCATTTGTATAATACTTTTAATAGCCATTCTTACCAATCACCCTGTATATTGGCATTATAAGTCAGACATTGCCAGATTTTAAATATAATTAGGTGGAATTGCTATATAAAACGCGTAATTTTACATTATATCACTAACTGAAAGGAATAAACCATTTCAACGTATTTAGTCTCCTTATATAACATTTGTCACATTTTATTTCACGTATAAAAACACAATGATCGTATTGGTTACATACATATGTATTGAGTACATCCTACATGTTTTAAAGCGGGGGATGTCCCCTCTTTTATATATTTCATAATTATTATCGATATCACAATGTAAAAGCCAACTTTATAGGATAAAGCAATACAAATTTATTTCAAGAAATGTTATGACTTAGATTACAATACAAATTAAAAAAATCTACGTATTTCATTAAAATTAAAATTTACTATTTGTTAAAGAAAATACGTCCTAATTTTATAACATTCTTCCTTTTATTGTAACACTGCTCGTATATTGTTTGACTAACATTTATATAGTCAACACTATTTGACATAAACGTGATTCTTGTAATAAATCAACATGGAATTGTAGCTCGTGTATTAATACGTATATACTGCGTATTTTGTAAACACAACGATATAGTTATTGACAATGTTAAGTTTATTCACTCTGTTATCTTAATGTTAATAGTTTTATATGCAAAATAAATAAACAAAAATACAAAGTTTATCCCGCGAGAAAATTTCAATTGTTTACAATTTCAAAATTTATTTAATATAATGCGAACCGAGTCATTTTATAAAAGGTCACTAAATGATACTTCAATTTTTATTGATTTTTAATATGCTTTGTTTCGATATTATTAGCATTTATACACAAATTGTGTGAATATATTCGCCTGGCTTGTAGACAAGAAAATTTTGTTGAAGTCATGTCAAGTGTAAGACAGTTTCGAAGAATTACTTATGACTCAATATACCTTAAAATCGACGACATTCTTTTACAAACATCATGATATGTCAGTATGCAAAAATATGCGGTGCTGACGAAATCCTCAAACAATAATGTAGTATAACAATGTTGGGAGATACGTACGAAGTTCATAATTATTTAACACTAGCAATAATTTCTTAAATTTATGGTAAAAAAAAACTACAGTTCATTTATACTGTGCTGCGTTCTAAATTGCAAGCAGTAAATAATCAAAATTACGTATGAACAATAACATCACAGTAAATAACTTTAATTTTTAATTTATATTTTTTAAACAGCTTTATATTATATTATTTATATATTACACGGAAAATTAAGCAATTATTAATTCAATGAGAAATTAGTTCGCCCAATCGTTTGAATAACTTATACATATTTTGTTTTGCTTAAATGATGACTGCCAGATATTTGGTTAAAAACGGCATGATATCGATTTTAATTAGGTGAATTGCATTAGGCCAAATATTTTATAGAACTGAATTAAATTGAGTAAAATCTCATTTACAGAAATGATTGTATGAAGAATACTCAAGTATGATAACGCGATGGTATATGTAACCTCTTCTGGATAATTACGGTCATCCAATTTGGGTTTCCCAAAAGACCACTAAGTGTGATTTAGACCGTTAAAAATCTGTACAGATCTACTCACAAAGTCAAAAACAAGATGTATGACCCAGAAATATGGCAATGGAAATATTTATCTCTTTTTGAAAACAGCAACGCTTTTGTCACAAAGTGTGTAAAATATAAATATCCAAGCTATTTCCAAATAAAAAAGAGACATCTTAAATTTGGAATTACGTAAGGTTAACATTAATGTTGCTCATCTAACCAAACATTGGCTAAAGTACGAAACTGTTAACACTTGTTTGATTATTAACTACAAATTAGCAAATCGCATATTGTAGAACTAAACCACGAAAGTGTACTAATTTTGGTGCATGATCGGCTATATAATATCAAAGCAGGAATAGTTTGGAAGAACTCATACTCGACTTAGGCGAAGAAATAACAGGCGCCGTAATGTTTATATTTTTCAAACAATAGTTAAATTTGTTGTTTGTTTGTTACTTATAGCAGTAAAAATAGTTATGAAAACAATTTTATTGCAGGTGACTTTAACATACATTTTAATAAAGAATCAACTCAGAGATTAGATTTCTCTAAATCTATTTATCAGAATGGCACAACTAGCTCTAGTGACACAAACAACGCAGAAAATTATCTATGCGGATCCATCCTAAAAATAAACAAGAAACAATATGTATTATTTCGATAAATAAATAAATCAAAACCACAAATGACTTAGCAAAAATGACGCGTGGAGTGATGTTTTCAGTGACAAATCCGCAGCGGTTGTGTATGGGATATTTTTTTAAGTGTTTTGTGGTTACCACGACCAAATACATACTTGCTGAAAAAAAATCAAGAAACGTAAATTTAATAAAAAAAATTAATACCAGAAACAGAAAAAAATGCGAACTACCTTAGATGCTTCCAAATATGGCTAATGCAACCGAGGCAAGGCTGTTTATCGAAAATATAATAAATATAAAGAAAGTGTAAGATAGCCTTACACAATACTATTAAGGAAAGTTATATGACTCAATAAATAACTCTGATAACAAGCAGGAAATAATATGTATGGACGATAGCAAATCAACAAACAAAATAATAGTCAACACAAACACAGCCTCTATGGCTAAATGCTAAAACACTAATTAAGAAAAATAGAATTTATACGTGTTATATTTAGAATATAATACATAATAATACATGTAAAATGGAGATGATAAGCCATATATTTTCAGCACACGTGCAATTTTAGACCAGTAACGCAAGATGAAATTAAGTTATAGTTATATATATAGTTAATAAAATTAAATCAAAAGCTACAGTTAATTGCTATGGTAAGTTCACAATGCTAATGAAGATTATGATGGATAGTATACTAAGCCCAACAACCTCATCGATAAACGGATGTTTTGTAAAAGGTGCACTTCCCAATTAATTAAAAAATAACCAAAAAATTGTTCTGATACATAGGAATGGCGAGATAGAGGTCATACAGAATCATTGGTCAATATCTATAATACAGCAATATAACTTTCGTATCGTAATATGAATGTTTCTACAAAGTGAGCGGAATTTGTCATAATTAAAATGTAATATTTGTGGTTAACTAAATATAAATAAGATGATCCTAAGGCTAGTGGGTTTGCAGCCAATGGAAAAATCATTTTAAAAGGAATTTATTTCCTTTTTTAAATGTATGTGCCAATTGAAAAATCATTTAAAAGGAAATAAATTCCTTTTAAAAGGATTTTTCCATTGGCTGCAAATCCCACTAACGTTAGGATCATCTTATTTACGTTTAGTTAACGTTGTGACAGCCGTTAGTTTCCTCTAACTATTTGTGGTTAATCAGAGAATAACGAATGAACAATAGCTATAATCAAAGATATCTCAAAATTAAAACATGTTACACCTGAACTAATTTGGTTGTTTTATTTGTATTAGATATGCTGTGATTCAACTTTTGTATCTTTGGTATAGAGAAAATGGTATTAGCAAACGTAAATCATTCTATCAACACTTCACATATACTCTAAGTTTTTAAAAATATCTCCTTCTGATATATTTATAAAGATTATGTCACTTTGTTGAAGATGAAGATACGAACGATGAGGTAACATAAAAATATATAATTAGAAAAGAAGTACAGAAAGTAAAAGTAAAGAGCGACATACGTAGATCTAGTATCACATATAATTACAGCGTTCACGTAGAACGTACGGACAGATGTTTAAAAATATACAGAAGATGTTTTGGTGGTCGTGAATGTATTTTTGAACACAATTTATATTTACAATATATCACAAAATTGTCGCGCGGTGTGTTTACGAAATTGAAAACAACTGTTACTTAATTCTGACTTTAGTATTATGCCAGGAAGGAATAATAATAAATCTATATCTTTGTAGCATCAATGTATAGGTATTTTGTTTCAAATATGATAATCACATTTTGCATTAAAAGGAAAAGCTTCACAGCGACCTCCATTCATGTTATTAGAGATTATAATAATATTAAAGGTCAAATCATCAGATTCATTTCTCTGAAAATTAATTAAAAAGAAAATAAGAATCTCAAAAAATATATTTATTGTTCAATAAGATACCAAAAAATCTTTCCTCTAAACTAAAAACATTTTGAACAAAGTCGCTCAACAATCGTTTGTTAGAGCAGTATCAGTTTCGGAATGAAACTTACGTATAGCTGACTACACAGTACTGACGTGCCATCTATTGCCAAGCAGTCATTCTACTGGAGTCGTATCTTTGATTTAGAATAGAACCTTAATTTTTAACCGTTTTTAGAGTTAATTTCTGTTAGATAATTCCTATCTAACATATTCCTTCTATTCCTATCTAAATCTACATTTCTATTTACATTCGGTAAAACAGATATGAAATTTACATCTGTTTTGCAGGGGTACTTATTTACATTGATATTTATAGCAACGAATGCAGTATTTGTTTAAATCCATGCTCGTATTGTAAGTAAATTGTAAATAGTCGAGATTTCATACAGTATACCTTTTAAATATGTTTATTGTATAAGATTATGTAATTTTCAGTATCCTAATTTTAAAAATGTAATAAAAAGACGTACTTAAAACCCGACTTAATTTAGGCTAACAATATAAGCACTTTGTAAATCATCGGGAACAGAAAAACAAAAATATCTACATTAATCATCGTCTACTTATTTGAGTATCGCCTGTGAAAAGGTATATTGCGATTATTAGATATCTGTTTATCATAAATCATTGATTTGATAAGACATCTCTCACAGAATATATGTATTATGTAAAGAAAGAGAGTGTTTCATTAGCAATCTAATAATAGAAAGTAGCTATTGAATACTATCAGTTACACTGGTTCATAATAGAAATACATATCTAATTTGATCTTTCTATGATGGCCTATGACATATACATATACGTATAATTTAAGCTGGCAAATAGAACGAATCATGTTTTCCTGCTTTTTTATAGCAAATTTTATGATTTACAAAGTACGCCTTACAAAATTTTGGTTGAAGGTTTTGTTTTTTTGTTATATTTTTTATTTTTTTCGTACATTGAGCTTTAATAATAGGGCAAGATATTAAAATTTGTGTCCATCCATTTTACTAGAACATTAAATTCAGTACCTTCAGTTGCTCACATGTGCAGATTACATGTAAACTTGTTTCCTCCTGTAACTCGCATCTCCTGCACCAGGGTTCGTTCACTCGTCCCGTGTTGTATAGATGCTTCCTTAAGGGACTGTGTGTCCAGTTATCATCCCAATAATGGTCTTAACTTGTTTTTTATTGCCTCTAATCAGGCTTTCAGAGAACTTAACGTCCCCGTCCCCTATTAGCGCTTTAGTATGGAGTTGACCCTCAGTCGACTTCCATTTCCTTACTCTTTATCTAACCAAGACCAAATCGCCCTTCTAGTAGAGTCCCTTGTGATTCCACATACGGGTTCTGGGTTCTATGCAGTGTTTCCTAGAACCCTCCCTGGCTAGTTCATCGGCTATTATATTGCCTCTAATGTCCTCATATCCGGGCACCCAGATCAAAGACACCTTGTGGTCTTGTGCCAGATTATTGAGGTGTTGTTTACAATCTTTAACCAGTTTTGACCTGGTTGAGAATAATGATTTAATATAACATTATTCTTTCATTATTACTTGTGAATATAATTAAAATTCGATATATCAATGAATTCTTTGTTTTTTAATAATAATTTTGTTGATAGGCATGGCAATTTATATTTATATTATTAGTAATTTGACACATATTAAATCTCAATGTCTTCCACTGAAGAAGTTATTTAACGAAAATATATTATAATATGTTATGGAATAAATTGGTATTTAATTATTTATTGTTTTATTGACCTCTAAGTGGAAATAAATCAGGAATTAAAAGATTTAGTTGTATTGTTTTCGTAATTTTGTAATAAGTATTAACGATATATATAATTTTTAAATAAGACTTGTACCGCTTCGGGCACTCTATGCAACTAATCAAAAAATATCCTATTATTATTTATATACCTACCCGATTGAAATTTCTCCCAAGAACATATTGATATTACTGATCTGTAGATAAAATAATATGCCTGGATGTCGGTTCCTTTTAAGCTAGTGTGACAACTGCGGTATATGCATTTTGTAAGGATATCTATAAGATATGGCCGCAGCTGTATATTGCTTTTCTGATAGGCTACTTGCGAGAATACAGTTCTACAAAGTACTCCACTCCTAGCAAAAAATAAAACTATTTATCTTATAAAAAATTATTGGAATTACACGCAACCTCTTCAAACTAAATATTTCAGTAATCACACGCACTTCGACAAATTATATCTTATACAATCACTACTAATAATATTTTATTTTGTTTAATAAAATGTCAACTACTTATCTATAATTAATTGTACTCGCATTTTTGTTTTTATTTACATAAATACTAGGTATTACTTTAGTCAACCCGTTTATCTTAACTTTTATTATTTCAAATGTGATGTATTCGTTCATTCAAGTTATTTCATGCATTTATACCTTAATTAGCAATTGTCTATTTTTAGCTATAGGAGTGAATTACCGACACGTTACATTATTCATGTGGGCCAACATTAAATTCTGTAACATTTAAACTTTTGGGGTGCCGTAATCAATAGTACGGCTCGTGTGGGCTATGCTATGTTGAATATAAATAGGATTTCGCCAAGGGTAGATTGGTGGAAGCGAACGAATTACTGTATTGGCGTTGGCAGCTAGGTATCCATAAGATTCGACGAAAGTCATAGCGTGTTGTATGCATCATACATTATGTATAAGCATATGAACATGGATCAGTAAACCGTATAGAGATTTGTTAGCGTTAAACAAGCAGTTTTCCGTTGTTTATTATTGGATAAATGGGAACTTGTTGTATTATTATTGTCTTTCATAGTAAAATTTTAACATCTATTAACCTGGTCTGTAGCAGTTACAAATAGTTCATTGCAATTAGTTTCACCTAATTTAGACCGTCCTGGTATTGTGACCTTAACCTAATAAGAATTATATTGATTATAAGATAGAGTTTCTTTTGAGCGGTATTGTATCTTGTTGAAAATTATTCTATTAGTTTCTGGTTCCTATCTTCCTTTTCCGGTTTTATGATTTTATCTCAGTTGCAAACGAAATCAATCAATAATTGTTGGGAGGAAGACTTGTATTATATCCGTAGTAAATTTCAAGGATTTACCACATCATCAGGTCGATATATTGTAATAACAAGAATTGAGAAAGCAAACACCTATTGTTGTATTTGGTAAAACTATTACCAGTTAATAAAGATACTCAATAGATTTTAATAATATATTGAACGCCTGTGTCTACATGTGTCTCTTACAAGCACCTTAAAACTACTGACATCTAGATCATATTACACCTTCGCTTCTAACTTAAAGTTAAAACATTGTATTAACAGTCATTGTAAGTTTAGTACTTTACATTACATAGTCCTTAAATTTAGTGGGTCTTCTTACTTCTCGTTTAAATGACCTTGTTGCTTCTAAGTCTGGGGCATCCGTTTTATTCTGGTATGACTGATCACAATCCTTCCTTTCTTTCTATAAAATCACTTTTTGACTTTCTTAGATGGTGACTATTTCTTCGTATAATATTTCCAGACTCATTTTTTTAGCCAATATGATCGAGGATTTTCTTTATCTTTATATCTATAATTTTTGCGGTCTTCCACTTTTTCTCATCTTCCGTCTTCATCACTACTACCTCATTTGGATTTAATTCTGGTCTTGCTAAGGCTGTTCGATCATAATAATGCTTATACAGTTCTCGTTTATTGTCTAGTTTCAACCTTTCTTGAGAATAGTTTACAGTTTGTGGTTTTAATAAATTTGTCACAATTGGTATGTTTGATCTTAGTCGCCTGCTCAACAGTTGTGCTGGGGACTTATCTGTACCCATTATCGGCGTGTTCCTATATTCTAGTAGTGCTAGTTGCATATCATTACATTTTCTTAACATCTGTTTAACTGTTTGTACGCCGCGTTCTGCTAGACCATTTGATCTCGGATATCGTGGGCTAGAAGTACGAAAAATTAAAGTTCCATTGATTGGCAAATTTCTTGCATTCGGTGGAACCAAATGGCATATTGTCAGCCACGATAATTTCTGGTATTCCATGTATGCTAAATATGTTTTTAAAGCCGTCATAAAGGCTTGACATGTGGATGTCTTATCACGCAGGGCTATCAACTCAATCCATTTTGTTAAATAATCAACTGCTATTAGGAATGGCTCATTTTTGTTTTATTTTATTTTGTATTGTATATATGTACTTTACTATGACGCGGTGAAAACCCGGAAGCCCTCATAACAGAGACCCGTGGAAGCCTTCGATATCATTTAATACACAATAGATTTTAATAATATATTGAACACCTGTATCTACATGTGTCTGTTACAAGCACCTTAAAACTGTGAATTACACATTAAAATTTTTGTAAAAATAAAATTGAATACGACTGAACACAAATAGTAGGTATACATAGACGTATATAGCCCGACAATTTTAAATCTGTTGTATGTATTTCGCTAAATTAATTAGGATGCTAATGCATGGGATATTATTATCATTCATTTGTACCATATATTCTATACATGGTTTTGTCCTGTAATTAGAGTAGGTATTGCTACGCAATGAACTACTATCATAACAACCAACCCCAACGTATGCCAGCAACGTGAAATAAATCTTCATTTCAGATTCCATTAGGGTACCATTTATTAAACAACTATCCTTACCACGAATACACAATCACCATCATTATTCTACCCGTGCAATTACGAGTTGCAATACATACATATAAGCCTGATATTAAATTTTTAAATATTAATCTTTAGTTCATAAAACCGCGCTACATCTCTCTGATAACAATAACAATTCAAAAGTTCATTCGGATTACCCTAACATTATTTAGGAAACGAATGATATTTTTTTTTCCGCATAATCGACCAGTATAGAAGGGACCGTCTTTTAAGGCGGCGTAAATATTTTATACTTGTGAGAAAGGGAAAGACGAGGTCTGGTTGCGATGAAATTCCATGTTACACACTTACTTACCCGTAACAATAATGGGTCCTGATTTGTATTCTCCTCTATGTTCGTGCTTTATTGATTTCTTTAGTTTTATTCGGGCGGGTCGTAGATAATTTCGGGGGTGATTCACTAGCATCAATTATTTTGGATAATATCTTTTCGAGAATCCATAATACTCTCTGCCATCATCATCTGGATCACAATGGAATAGTTCAACCGATCGATCCTTTTAATTTCCTATCACTTTCTAGGGCCATTAGTGCTCATCGACGCTGTTTAGAAAAGGAAGAGGACAAACGACGTTTGACATTTAGAAATTTGAAAGGACGGAGTGTAATGGGTCGTATTGTACACCCTAAATATTTATTAGGTATTCTTAGTATAGTAGGCGAAGCGTGTTTAATATAGTGCTTTCTATTTTTATAGTAGGAATCTTTTTTATTATCTTCCTACATCAAGGATTTAATGCTTCAATTGTAAGTTTACAGTGTCCAATCGTTATAATAAAGAAGTTTAGAGGTTTATAAAAAATCTATAGCGATTAACAACATGATGATTATATATAAATGAGCAAAATGTGTTAAAAGATTTTTCACTTATACTCCGGCTTCAAGTTCCATTAAGTTACATTGATTGCTTTTAAAGCTTTGAACGATTTAGCTTAAAGACGAGGAATATGTTTTTATAGCATTTATTTTTGCTGCAACTCTGTTTCTAAAATTCAATTCTTAAACTTATTAAATTCACTATTGTTATGAGTTACATTATGGCGACATAATTGCTATGAAAATTGTAAGCTCTTTGACAGAAAGCGTCAACATCTCGAAATGATCCTATATGAGAAGGGAATCCATACAATTAGTGATTTTTAACGTAATGTAAATAAGAAAGCTATTACTGGTCACCAGTAGTACATCGTCATTGACATAATTTTGGTTATCTCCTTATTTCGCTGACAACCTATAATTTGTAACTCTTCTTTTATCCAACCATCACATTATCATTGGAAGATTTTTCATTATTTTCAAATTAATTGATTACCATTGCAAAATTGAAATTTTCCAGATATCCCAGACTCAAGGACATTATAATTTTTTTCCTCAATATCTAATTATGTATTTGTCTTCTGCAACGAAAGTTACTTATATATTTTTTTATATTTCTTTCATTATCTTCTCAAAATACTACACGGAAATTGTATAATATAAATATATTTGGAATCAAACTATCAAATTTTGGTGTCAAACAATATTTATTGAAAACAATAAACTGAATATTGCTAGATGAACTTCTTTGATGCTTTCCTTATTTTGTAGGCTCAATTGACAAATCGATTTGTATTTTTGGTACAAAGGAATATATTTATTAAGAAATTATTGAAAATTGAATACAATAAGGTAACACCAATGATATTGTTTTTCTAGTCACAAATAAATTATTTATAACGGAGAAATCTATACAATTCAATAGTAAAGAACGGTTCTAGTAGATCGACCATTTGTGCATAGATAGCGCGCTAAATAACATCATTGGATCTGCATATAACTTGCATGGTTTTTTAACAATTGAAATCGAGCCTGGTGGTCCTTACAACAAATTCAAAGATCGCCAAAAAGACATCGCAGGACTATCAAAGGGAAGAGACGAGATAACCCAGTTATCATACTGCATTTCTGCAGTATATTTTATATATTTAACATTCAAATGTGGAATTGACTAACTTACATTTTAATAACGAATTTCTTAAAATCAACGGCATAAATTATTAACTGTGAATAATAACGCTTACTATGATTAAATAAATATTTCTGTAATTCAAAGAGGATTCTTATTTGCATTAAAAAGAGAAATACGTATGATAAGTGAGTCTTTGGTCCAAGCAAATAATTTAGTTACAAACAAATCCTTTTCTCAATGCAAAAAGATATTTGAACAAATATATCGTCTACCTAATTCTCTTATACTGAAAGTAATTGGAAGAAAAAAGCTCAGTTTTCTATTAGTACCTACACATTAAATCAGCGTAGTTTCTTCACGATCAATCGTGGGAAAAATTATGGAATTGTTACCCTTTCATAAAGTACTATTGAAAATTTTCGGTTTTATTATAATTGTTTTATTTTTTTTCCAAATCCAGTATTTGTAATTTTAATATAAAGAAATGTTTTTAGATTCAATTTCTTTTAATGCAATTTTAAGTAGAGAAGAATACCTTGAGATTACTTATTCATAAAAAAATGAAAAATTGTTTTCAGCAGAGAGGTCATTAGGGAAGACATATTAACTATAGAATGAATACAAACTTAAAATTAATTGATATGTTTGGATCAGTTTGAATGATATTAATAAAAACTGTAGATTTAGTACTAACGTCACATTGCGCTATTTACTACTAATTGGTACCTTGATGTTCTTTTTGTATTTTATGAGCCACGTGCCGGGAGTATTATCTATTTTCATTTGAAGAAACTCTTAAAAATATCCTGACAAAACTTTATGTAACTACAGAACAGCAATACTAATGAAAAGCTATTACAAAAGGAGAAAACTGCGGGGTTTTAGAGGCGGTTCACTCTCTAACGTTAACGTTGGTCAAATTTTAAAATGTTCTGCAAGACTGGAAAGTCTTCGAACAGTAAACAATCGTAACAGTTTTTGTTATATATATGGAGAATTCACCGTTCTACAGCATAGACGAAAAATTACACCGTTAATAGAAAAATCGTTTAACGTTTATTTTAAATTAAAAATTACAAATCAAGACAAGTTGTGGACCCCTCACAATGTCCGTGCACGACGTGCTGTTACTTTGAGGAGCTGGATAAAAGGTAAGAGCATAGCTATGCTATTTGGTAAGCCTATGGTTTGGCGAGAACAAATGGATCATTCGACAGACTGCTACTTTTGCTGTACAAAGACCATCGGCTTTTCCAGTAAAAATAAGGATAAAATTAGAAGAGAAGAACATGTTAAAACCGAGATAGAAGAATACATTTCAGAGTTGTCGGACACAGCTGAAGAATATTTGCCATCTCAAGAGCACACGCCTCATTTAATAAATCAATTGGAATTAAATGGCCTAGTTCAAGATTTCAATTGAGCAAAAACTCAGGCAGAAATATTAGGATCAAGACTCCAAGGATGGAAGTTGTTAGCTCCGGGTAGGCGTATTTCTGGACCATATATCGAAATCGCCAGAAAAAGTTGCCATCATTTTTTATAATAATTATTAGGAATATGAAACAAAATAAGTGTGTATATAATTCAGAAAGAAAAATAAAAAAAATGAAAATTTGTTGTTCTGTATAATCAACGATACCCTGAAAAATGTCTAATGCTATTTTTGCTCCCGTAGATTCCATGACATCTGTAAAAATATAGATAGGTGTATAATCCACAAATAAAGTATTCTTTCCAAACAATTAGTCTGCTATCTCGCCTTTAAAAAATTATAAAGGCCACCACGATTATAAGCATATGAAGAGAGTATCGGACGACAGAATTAATCTAGAGCGTCTTGCTTACGACTACACATGAGGAGGATCATTCCAAATTGAGTCTAAGCCACTTAGAAGAAATTTAGACAAATTAAAAAAAACGTTTTATTGGGTTTAACACTTCTTTTATATATTAGAAATGGATCATATAGAAAGTTATAAAAATAGATTTGTAAATAATAATTCTTTCAAATCATTCGTATGATAGAATACTGCAAAACGTATAATTAAATTTGGATAAGACGCATTTTGGCATGACATAGTGGATAAGGTGATGTTTGGAATAACAAGTGTAACTAAAAAGATGAGTAACAAGATATATATGAAAGAAATTTATTTGATAGTTTACAATATTATTTTAATGACACACTAGATTTTGTTCCTCAGATTCGTCTTCAAATTCACAATAATCTACAACTTCTATGGAATTTGCAGCTACGTCGTCAATAACTTCATTGTCAAAAAAGTTTCGATAAAAGTCACATTCTTTGTTTGTTCTCCACTCGTCGCCAAAATGAGCTTTTAATAAAGTTTCAATATTTGAAACTTTTAGGGGGTTAACTGTAACACCTTTACGAATACTATATAAAACCATTTTGGTAATATTTTTTCCGCGTTTCCAGAGGGATGACGACCGTCCTACATCATTTTTATAAAATTCTTCACCACGTACTGTTACGTTTCCATTTTTTTTTTTCTAGAATTATTCGTTTACACTTTGACATTTTAAAATCCCATGACTGCACTCCTTTAAAAGTTTCCTTAACAGATCTTCTCCAATCCCTTACATTACAATCTTCTAGTTTCAGGACTGTAGCTGCTTCCCCGAATATGTTTGTATACGAGTTTGGGTTGGTTATTGTAGGTATTTTCTTTAATTTCTTTTCTATTCTGCCAAACACTCTATCTGACGGAAGAAACGAATGCCCTCTGACTGGAAATACCATTTCAATTTCATTCACAGTAGGCGAAACAATTTTATATAAAAAATAAACTAGCATTCCAACCATTGTAGAATTACGGTTCTGTCCTTCGCAACCATCGGCACAAAGTCTTCTTTTTCTAATACACTCCAAATTAGCAGTTGATAGCATGTAAAATACCGCAGATGCAATTTCGTTAGAACTTTTATGATATTCATGTTCCATCCATGTGAAAGAAAATACGTTCTCTTTTGTAAGTGATGTATGAGATGTACCTTTTACAACAGTAAAGTTGTAAGTGTACAATTGCCTACTATAATACGCTGCTTGGTCTGGGACTTTTGGATTAACTAAATATTTTTGGCAATCATATGAAAAAATCAACATTCCTTCCTTTTCTTCCCTTAATATTTCAAAAAATGTTTTGCTCCGTATTTTATGTACTCTTTTTGCGATCATTAGGTTAGATTTCACATCAACATCTTTCTCAATTTTTATCCGCTCTGACAACTCGATGCATCTCGAACATGCATCTGTTGCCGGACTTCCAAAGCCAATATTATAATCACAATTAAAAATGCTCCTAAAGAAACTTCGCTTCACTTTTAGGAGATCGGGAACACTATCATTATACATTTCAAATAACTTCTTAATGGAAAGCTCACAGGGTAGATATTGTCTACCACTCTTTCCTCTGCAGTAATGACTTTCTACACATTTCAATCTTTCAATAAATTGCTTCACGGATTTTCGTTTTTCTATATAAGATTTTTTTAACCTAGCAGCACCTCTTCTTTCTTTCGGCATATGACCCGTTTCGATGTGCAAATTTGCTACTCTTTGTACTCTGCTTTTACTTGTATGTAAAATATTCAAAAATGTTTTTTGACACACTTGTAATGTAAATTTGGTAGTGCTATGGACTTTTACAAAATAATTGATTGAAATCGTTTTTCTAGAAGAGTTGAGTTTTTTAGCTCGATCACGTTTAGGTTTTTTAATATCTATATATTTTAGAATAAATGCATCTTGCTCTGGTTTATTCTGTGATGCAAAGAAAGCTGCATGAAACTCTTGTATATCTACCATTTTGAGTGACCTACACCTGTATGTTTTTCCAGAATGCCCACAAGTTGGATAAAGTGGCGGCTCCTTTGCAATATACCTAGAAATAAGTAAGAAATAGCTACATTCTACTCTATTTATAACAAAAATACGAAGGAGATGTGATAATTTAAAACCTTACCTTAGATTTTTTTCAATAGTTTTTTTCCACTGAGCTGGATTCGAAATTTTCTTTCTACCGTATCCACGAGGTGTTTCTTTTACCACTTCCTCCATTTTATATTAATTACACTAATATTTATTATTAATAAAACTTTGAATCAATAAAGAATTTTGAACTTAATTAACGCCATTCATCTAGTAACGTAATGTATAAATAATATCTGTCAAGAATAAACAAAAGATATTTATATTATTGTGGTTACATATCCACGTGACTGAAAGCTAAAAAGCTATTGGTCGGATGGATATGAGTTACTTTGGAATAACGCCACGGATGGATAAGACGCACTTTGGAATGGCTCTTAATTTTTAGATCTGTTTATTATGTTATAAGAAGCGATTTAGAAGCATTAGTTATGCATTAATATAATAAGGCCAATATATAGCATTAGTTTATGCCTTTAGCTAGAAATTTATAAAAAGTGGATAAGACCCTCTTTGGAATGACCCTCCTCACATAGAGTATAAGAGATATAGTGTTGATTTTTTAGTACTCTAGTCTGGAGGGTAGATGAGAAGCAACAACTTCATCATTTACCCTTGGCTACCGCAGAACTCAGAGAGTCTAATTAGCCATATTAAGGTTTAAAGGCCCCTACGAAAATTCCATAGCCAAAATATATTGCTTTCATTCAAAATAATAATTGACGTCTTACGCTGATTTTTATATCCTTTTCTTGGGAAATACCAAATAAAACCGCAATACGCATGTAGGTATTTGATGTTTTGTTTCAGATGAAACATCGAGTTCAAAAAGGTAAATATACAATATTATTGGTAGTTATTTTTACACTTCGACTATTTTAATGATATCGTAAAAAACAAAGAAACAATAGATGATTTCCGATTAAGTAGCATTTCTTTTTTTATAGCTAACGAAATTATGCAGGCAAATATGGCTAAAAAAACAAAAAAAATAAAAATACCATCGTTAAAACTTTACACCTTAAAATAGAAATCCTCGTTAAAGCAACAATGACACAACAATTGAAAATGTATTTATGTTACTCACGTCTATTTTTAATTACGTTTATAAATAGAAATAGCAAAAAAACAATTTATGTTGAAAGTAAAATATGTATTGTGTTGTAAAATGTTAATTTAGTAGGTGTATATTACCTACATAAAATTATCTGCGTTCGAGTAAATAGATACTTATATTTAGTTGCTTCATCAAATGAATACTTCATAGATACATTAGAAATGTCATTGTCATGATCACTGATCAGTGATTTTGCAGTTTTCCTCGCGTATTGTTGCGTAACGTTAATTATTGCAACTGTTGTGTACACTTAGCAATTATCTCAAATTAGGCGACCAATATGTTCAAGTAATAAAAATAATAGTACAGCATTGATTTGTTGCAATGCTACAAATAATTGAGTTATCGAAATAGAATCTTTCTCTATTAGACCTTGATCTTTTTGGATTATTAATATGTTGATGACTTCAAAGCGGATAAAAAATTTTATATCTAATACAGGTTATAAATAACATCTACTATAAAATTAGTGTGAAAAACCCATCATATTCAGCCTTGTAAGGTGCTACATATATATTTTTAGGTGTTTTTATTAAGAAAAAAATGTGAATGTAATTTTTTAATACTTGTTTCATGTCCTGAGAAAGGGACGTTAATTCGTATGTATTTTTAATTATATGTAATTTTATTACTGCATATACTATAATTAAATTAATCTCATTTGCAATTTCTTCTTAATACAAAGTTTTCTAATAAATAATATTTCAACAATTATTCACCTTTGGGGTTAGTGTATAGATGTTACTACTATATTTTATAATAATCTTTGAAGTTCGAGCTTTACTTTCTTGGTATTCCATAATTTCTATTAAAAGCTAATGAAACACTCCAAAAGTCCTATCTAGTAAACAGATTTTGACAGGAATTGAAACAATGTTATTGCTTTTATGTCAAGGCAGCTTAAGTCTAAAGATTAGTAAGGCATTTGTTTAGAGTTTTGATTATTTTGTTAACTTTCTCAAGTGCAATTGGTAATGGAGAATATTGAAAAGTATTGCAATGATGATGTGTTGAATTTATTTTATACACATGGTTAATGCGAAAGAATTATTAAACGAACATGCAGATCATTTAACGAACGATATCCGGATCGTTCAACAATGACTCCCGGAAAATTCGCAAGAATCGAGGCTCAATTTATGGCAACTGGGAGTGTAAGAGCAAGTATAGCAGCTGATCAACTTTTCTAAGACAGAGACAATAAAGTTCTATAAGGATAAAAGATAAGCGGAAGTATTTTGCACGACATACGTTTTAGCAACGTTCTCTTTTACTTAATATCATGCGGTAGTAACGTACGTCAAGATTAAAATGTTATGTTAGTATTTAGAGTTGTCTATCTGCAAGTTTATTTGTAGGTAAAGTGGATCTGGCAACTATGTACTAATTTTATATAATATCGTAATAAGTGCATGTTATTTCATAATTATTTTTGTATGTGTAATGAATTTAGTCGAAGTCTGAAATCGTAAAATACTCATTATGAAATTAAATAAAAGTACATCTGTCAAACTTCATAAAAAAATCTTTACAACAACATAACTTATTATGTTTTAATATCTGTAATTATTTGTAATATCAAATACACACCCGGTGTCTTGCCTTTGTTATGCTCGATATACTGCTTATAAAAAAACTTCAAAAACTTGATAATAACTACACAAGGTCGGCAAAGTTTTGAATTTTTAGTACCAAAAATGTAACGTTTTACTATTATTCTGCTGTAAGCAGTAAATTATTATAATTTTGAACGTTTACTCCAAATTATCTGTCTAATAAATTAAATAACTGAAGAAATATGTTAATTTCATTACATTACAAAAAAAAAATCGAATTTTCATTTGCGATTTAAAGATATTGCTTTGAATAAATGAAATACTCCACTATGATCCACCAATGTTAACACACATTATTTATATCTATTTCAGTAGAGTAGCAAAAAATATTCTAGAAAAAACTGAAATGTAGAGAAAAAAATGTATACAATAACTATCATATACAGGGTGTCCCAAGTTGAGTGGCGTATTAGAATATTTCCTAAAGTACACCAAAGAGAGCGCTGAAAATTTGGTTGCCTTGGTTTCCGGCCATGCTCTTTTTAAATAAAATAATTTTAAAGATGGCCGACTTCCGCTTATAACGGAAATCGATAGGAACTTCGTTATTTTAAATGAAACACCCCATATATTAGTGGATTTTTGGATTTTACGCAAAATTTTAGGCCAACTTTCTTAAATAAACCTTATGTCTAAAATGCACCGTTTTTGAATAATTCCACTTTTTTTAATAATTCGACAAATCATTGCTGGGCGTCATTCGGCCTCTCTCAGACAACGTTTGACTTACAGCCTTCAAAATTTTTATGATGAGTACTAAGGTCTAATTGTAAATCGTTGTTGGAAAAAAAGTCTAATATCTTACACAGGATGTTCAAAATACACTTGCCAATGTAGACAACTTCGTACCTTGGGAAGTCGCTTATTTCAAATGGAACAACCTGTATTTTATTGGGCCAATAGTTTAGACTTTTTATTCTCTTTTGATCTGTATTTACATTCCCTATACCTAACTCTTAAGGTTTTTGAGTTATTTATAATTTTTATAAAACAGACTGAGATTTGAAAAAAAACAAAGTTGCCATGAATCATAAAATGACATTTCCAATAAAACAAATACTCTAAAACTAATCTGATAATTACGAAGAGTGTTATTGTTAAGTTAATAGTTGTTCCTTTAATTTGTTTTTACTGTTTGATTACAATACACTGAGTAATAATAATACAAATAATAATAATAATAATAACCATAATGGATAATTACAATTATTCAAACGAAGACATTTTAAATTTGTTTTTTATTCATGGACAGTGTAACAGAATGGCTGCTCGAACATGCAGAAACTTTAATGAAACTTACCCTCAACTACCACCGATGACAGAAAATAAATTGAGAAGGTATTTGGCCAATTTTCTAACAACTGGTAGCGTTAAAATAAAGAAAGCTACATCTGCTCCGGTTACTGGGAATGAAGATAATGAAGTTTCGGTTTTGGCTTATTTTGAAGCGTTTCCACGAGCGTCAACCAGAGCCGCTGAACACGATTTAGGCATTCCACGCTCTTCCACACACAGGATTATGAGAAACCATAAGCTACACAATTTCAAATTTGTAACTGTGCATGCATTACAACCTACAGACAGATTACTTCGAGTGCAGTTGTGTGAAATGCTTATGGTGGCCCAGCAAGAAGACGTAAATTTTTTACAAAAGATAATTTGGACAGACGAATCCAAATTTTCTCACGAAGGTGTGTTCAACAGGCATAATTCCCATTTTTGGTCCCACGAAAATCCCCACGTAATTAGGGAAAGAGGATTCCAAAATAAATTTAGTTTTAACGTTTTTTTCTTGTTTGATGGGCAACAAATGTTGTTATTTTATTTACGACGACAATCTAAATTCAGAAATGTACATAGAAATTTTGCGGACGGTTGTAACGGAGTTCTTAGACAGCTTACCGCTAAATGTCTACAGAAATTGCTGGTATCAGCTTGATGGAGCTCCGGCACATAGTTGTAATAGGGTAAGGCAGTGCATCACTGAACTTTTTGAAGATCGCTGGATAGGACGTGGTGGGCCTTGGGCGTGGCCACCGAGATCGCCCGATCTCACGCCAATGGACTTTTATCTGTGGGGAAAAATAAAAAATGAAGTCTATTTCGACCCTGTTAATAGCAGGGCAGAGCTTGAAAATAGAGTGCGCAATTGCTTTGGGACTTTACAGGAAACGAAATTTTACGCGCTACAACAGATGGTGTAATGGGTCGCTTAAACCGCTGCCTAGATCTAAATGGAGATCATATTGAACGATTTAACTAAGGTTTCTGTTTTCGTCTACTTGTAAATGGTATATGTACCATGCTGTTTTTACCCATTTGTTGCTTCAGTATCGTATTTGCTTTCTAATTTGACATTAAAAATAATAGTCTTCCTCATACCTGTTTTTATTATTTATGCCTACTTTAGTGTCACTCCGAAAGGTGTAAATCCAACAGTTATACATGACAACTACTGATAAACAGTATTAAATTAGCTTTAGTGAAATAGTTCCCTCTAAATGTCATTTTATAATTCATGGCAACTTTTTTTTTTCAAATCTCAGTCTGTTTTATAAAAATATAAATAACTCAAAAACCTTAAGAGTTAGGTATAGGGAATGTAAATACAGATCAAAAGAGAATAAAAAGTCCTAACTATTGGCCCAATAAAATACAGGGTGTTCCATTTGAAATAAGCGACTTCCCAAGGTACGAAGTTGTCTACATTGGCAAGTGTATTTTGAACATCCTGTGTAAGATATTAGACTTTTTTTCCAACAACGATTTACAATTAGACCTTAGTACTCATCATAAAAATTTTGAAGGCTGTAAGTCAAACGTTGTCTGAGAGAGGCCGAATGACGCCCAGCAATGATTTGTCGAATTATTAAAAAAAAAGTGGAATTATTCAAAAACGGTGCATTTTAGACATAAGGTTTATTTAAGAAAGTTAGCCTAAAATTTTGCGTAAAATCCAAAAATCCACTAATATATGGGGTGTTTCATTTAAAATAACGAAGTTCCTATCGATTTCCGTTATAACCGGAAGTCGGCCATCTTTAAAATTATTTTATTTAAAAAGAGCATGGCCGGAAACCAAGGCAACCAAATTTTCAGCGCTCTCTTTGGTGTACTTTAGGAAATATTCTAATACGCCACTCAACTTGGGACATCCTGTATATTTGTATACATATTCACGTTAATCCTGTTACTTAGGGAATAGACATAAAATAAGAAAGCAAGACAATTTGGAAATTACTATATTGTGAAATACAGAAAGAAACATATATATCAGAAAATATATCATAATTAAATGTAAAAGCAACTACAAGTACGCTTTCGAATCAACAAAGTTGCATTGTAATAATACTATAATTTTCTTTTACCTGTCCATTCACGGTAACTGTTATCTCCTCACCTCTATATGCTATATTCAAGACATTTAGTTTATATAAAATAAACAATTAATAATTAATGATTTGTTAAAAAATACTACAAAATATAAACGATTATCTTTTTATATTCCTGACGTTTCAAAATTGCCACTTAAATATTTCATAATTTTTATTGGATATACTATTATTGCCAACTGAAAATCCTTAGGAAATGTCAAAACACTCGTAAACATAACCTAGAAATAGCACTTTTTAGATCATTTTTAGGTATCTTAGACTGATCTCCGCAAAAAAAGGGGCACCGTGTTGAACTCAGTAAAACATCTACTTTCCATTAAATTACATATGAATAAGTACTCAATTCGGTGGTCTACATACGGAAGTCTGAAGAATACAAGCTTGTGTAATGCTTATACTTTTATCATTTTAACCTAACCAGTTCTAGTGGAATAGTAAATAAAATTATTGTCGCTAACAGTACGTATTTAAAATAATTTTAATTAAAAACGGCAACGGCAATAAGTTCAACAAATTGTATTCCCTGATTTGAATCCAACAAAGATACTTCCATTACTACACAAGACACTATAGGTATACATCTGCATCAATCCGCATACAAACGTGGTGTAAATATGGATCGTATGCGATTTCCAATTTTTATATATTATTTGATTATTATTGACAATTCATCGTTGCGGTGTCTAGGCCACTCAGTAAACACTGACTTGCGGTGTTGCCATGTAAATCAGTACTTCATTTTCATATATTTTTCCGGCAGAGTCCGCCACATTATGGGTGCTGTAATTTTAATTTTTACTTCACGTTTTTCTCTTTTGTTTGTTTTTAAACTTCTCTCAAATTTGGCCAAGACATACAGAATTAATTAATAAATTTTTCTACAAAGCGTTTTTTTAGTTTTTCTGCAAATACCTCTTTCACTTTTTAATTATTGCATTATATCAAAAAATCGTTCTGTACCTCTATTTTATAAATGTTAATTAATGTATAAAAAAAATAAAATTAATTAAATTTCGTATTTCTTTCAAGTAATTTGTGAAATAAAATTGGTCAAAACTAGGCAACCTGCCACACGCCATAGCGGACTCTTAATAAAGAATGAAGATATCGAGTGAATGTTTTGGCTTATTTTCACGGCAGCAGCGCTAGAATTGAGTATTTCAAGAGCGTCAATCCACAGAATATTAAAGAAAACATAAAATGCGCTCTTTCTCTCAAGTTATTGCGCACGGATTACGTCTTGGTAATGAGGCAAGACGAGTCAACTTTTGCGAGTTCATGTGCATAAAACGGACAGAAGATCCCAGATTTCTTCATAGGATTATGTGGGCTGATGAATATAAATTCAACAGACAAGGAATTATAAATCGCCGAAATGATCACTACTGGGCACAATATAATCCACATGTAATAAGGGACAATAATCACCAGGACCACTTTAATTTTAATGTTTTTTTAAATTATGGACAATAGAGTAGCATATCAAGTGTATGATGAAAATTTAAATGGTGTTAGATATTTGGGGATACTCAGAGGGTTTGTTAGTGATTACTTAAATCATCTACCTCCACGTGATAGAGTAAACAGTTGTATCAACTGGATGGTGCCCCAGCGCATTCCACTCTAACTGTACATCAGCAGTTGACCTTGATGTTCTAGAATTGGTAGATTGGCTCACAGGGACTCTGGAACTGGCCACCTAGATCACCCGATTTGACGCCCTTGGATTTTTATCTCTGGGGCCGTATAAAAGAATTTGTGTACTCTAGGCATATACATACTAGAGAGGAATTATTGAATCGTATTCATGATGCCTTTACAAATCTTAGTCCAGACGAACTTCGGAGATCGGTTACCCAAGGAGTATATGATGAATTGTATTGTGTATTGATGTATTAATTATTATAATGATTTGGCTTACATTAATTTATTATTTTTTGTTATTTTATATTATTTTCCAAGTTTTTTGTTATTCATTTGCTGCTACCTACGTTCTAAATTTTGTTGTTTTATTTTAGTGTTTTTATTATAGTTAATTGCTGCCGTTTCAATCATGTTCTTTTTGTTTCGAATAATAAACAATATTCAGGTTTCTGTTAAAACTCTCATGAAAATAGAAAATATGGAATAACACGAGAACCGTTAAAAATAGATAGACGGAAAGTAATAGCGAATCGATGCACAATTAAATTCTGAATTCGAATATATGTAATAATATACACGGTGTTGTATTTTAAAATCTGAACTTTCTCAACTTTGAAGATGATGTAATTGGTCATAAAGTTTTAGACACCCTGTATGCGATAACTCAGTTGTCAAAGAGAATTTAGAAAGTACCATTTTGGCGCTTCCGTCTACCCAAGCAGTGCATAGCACCAGTCGAAAATCGGTATAAGGCGCAGTATTGAAAATAAGGCTAAATATTTCAAAATTTTCAAAATAATCAAGATATCTAAGAAACAAAAAATGAAAATAAGTATAGGGAAATTATATAAAACTCATCATGAAATTTCCTCGGGGAATCAAAAATGAGATAATATGTGGGGTGTTCCATTTAAAATAAGAAAGTTAACGGCAACCTCCGGTGTTACCGGAAGTGATACGACCTTGAAAATATTTTAGAATGAAAGAACATCTTCACTAACTCTTAAATCCAAAAATTCAGAATTCTAAGTTTTTTCTAACGGTGAAAACTTCTAACACTATACATGCAGAGCAAATGTGAAATAGATATTTGTATCTACAAGAAAGTGTTTCTCTTATTTATTTATTTGTTGGTTCCTGCACAGACAGCATTAATGATCACATTAACGAAAGCCATAACCTATAGTAATTGTGAATAAATTAATAAATGTGTAATGTATTACATGATGATGGTAGCAAAATCCAGTTTTTTAACAAAGGTTTACTTTCATTTAATCTAAATTTCTGGATAGAGATACTTTTTGAAGTGAATGTTTGATTTCTTACACTCAAATACAGTCTCAACAAACTTAATTGTACAACTCCGTCTTTAATGACAAATTAAATAATATCGACACAGCTATAATTAGTAATACTTAAATAAATTTGTAAATATACATACATTATCAGGATATTGGAGTTTTTTTGTCGAACTAAATTTAATGGATGTATGTACTGCTTGCAATTTATTTTCTAGTATCTAGACGGAATTGCAGTTTGATTTAAATTTAATACTGATACTACCTTTATAAGTTAACATCGTTTTTAAAAAAGACCGCACTGTAGACTACCGACACACGATACATAATAATTAGACAAGAAATGTTATAATAAATAGGGATTACTTTTAATTTTTTAGCTTCTTACGTTCATAAGGTTATGAACAATAAAAGTAAAACTTTAATAGACTTAATTCATCTGGTTGCCCGTATAATGGAATAACTTTCGAATATATAAAAACGTTCGCTTTACTTATACCCAGATAGCTAATTACGATATAGCTAAGATCTTCTGATTTAATTCTCTAAATCTGATCTTAATAAGTAGATAATAATATAACATCAAGTGAAGAATTTCAATATGCGGACTAGTAGTCAATGCTCTAGTTTAATGTTTTTTTAATTATTTTCTAAAGCAAGCACTTAATCGTCTCCTCTCTCTCTCTTTTCTTGTTGGCGTTTTACTATGAATAATTAAATATATTGACTAGGATAATACCAATACATTCCTAAGAAACATAAAAACTAAGTGCCTACTTTTAATATTAAATGTATAATAACTCGAGCTCTGGCAGGTCTTTATTCAAAAACATTACATATTTATAACATACGTTTCAATGTATTATACTTAAATAGTTGCATGGTATTTAAAAGATGATCGTTACACATTAAATATTTGATAAAATTGGTATAGCAGTTCGACTTCTTATGAATTGATGATACGTGAAGGATAAACTTTACGGATATGGCTATCTAACAATAACATTTAACTAAGAAAAACATACTTTACATGTCATTTCTTTAGTGGACAAATCAAAATACTGAGTTGGTCTAACTTATTCTTTCAAGTGTTATGCTAGTAACCATTGTTTCAAACAGATGAGTAATGTTGGCATATTTGTACCACATACATAGCGGGTGATGGGAGTATGCAATCGTGTTGTGTATACATATTCCAGAATCGGTAAGTAGCACATACGCTGGTGGTATTTGCATGGAATTACCCACGACTACAGAAGAGAGTCGAGGTACTACATTCGATATAATAATAATAATTCGAGAATCTTAACTTTTGAAAGAAATAATTTATTTACTTCAAAACTTCTATAATCTTCAATTACTTGTCAAAATAGCAAATACTCAAACAGGCATACACTGTAGTTAGATAAACCAGTTTCTTTGTCATTTTAAGTTGAATTTCAACAGTACCACAATTTTTAAGTAATATCCCATTTCTTAATTTTAAATTTACCTAGATTTATTTTAAAAGGTACAACTGCTAGATCTTTTGTTTAATTCTTAAAATACTTGAGCTGTCAAATTAATTTTGAAATGAATTAAAAAAACTAACAAAAAACAAGTGTTGAAATCAATTGCATTAGTTACCCAATTAAGAAGGATAAGCTTATTTTTATTATATTGATTTATTTTTTACTATGTATCAATATTAAATGACCTATAACATTACTATTACATCTAAATAATGTCAATCTAAATAATTATTTGTTCTAAGAATTTATTTAAATCTAAAAGCTTATCAATGAAATATTGCAATCGATCACCTGGTTGATTGAAGTAGGTATATTTTTATTTTCAAACTACCATCAAAATTTCCGAACAAAGGTGCCCTGCACTTAAAACAATTTTTAAGTTCAATTATCTTTTAGTATCTATGTTTTTGGTAATAAATTTTTTGAGGCTCTATTTCACGCATTTTATGTTGCGTAATCTCTAGTGGAATACATAATTTTGATTATCGATATTTATACTCTTCTCCGAAACATAATTGTATTCCGAAATTTTCAGCTGTGCCTTCTAGCCACTGCCATAAAATACCGTACTGCCGTAAAATGGACTGCTTTGAATCTGTGTAAAAATTATGTTTACGAATTACAAGCTAACGAAATTCTCCTTAACATCTTTTATATCTTATGTAGTTCGCAGAAATGAATATTTTAATAGACTTATACAAGATATTTTGTGGAAGCATAGGTACCTTTTAAAAGCAGAATTATAAAGAAGGGGCTAAATTATAAAAAAAAATGGAGTTTCTATATTCTGCACCTAATTTAATTTTAATAATTGTATTTTATTTTCATTTTTAATTTAAAACTTTTTGTCTTAATTCTCTCAATGATAAATTCATTTTTTAATTTGATATTTTTGACGATTTTTTATTTGCAATAAATATTGTATCTATTACTTTTAACATTGTAATATATATGTCTATAGTGATCAATTTCAACTCAAAGATAGTTACGGCAGAACATGGGAAACAGCATTGATACATTTAGAATTAAAGATTACTACGTTATCCGCGTCCTTCTTTAAAACGTCCACGAAGTTGGCACCACAAGGTGGTCAAAAATCGAAATTATAGGATTGACCATTTATTGACCATCAGCGATTTCCATAGACCACTTGTTGTTTAGGCTACAGCCACCATACCCATATTTTGGAGACTATTCGCGAATATCTCAAAAATTTGGAATACAGAAATTTTGTTTATCGGATATAATTGACCATCGTTTGACCATGTTTGACCACCAAATATTTTTTTTAAACTTAACAGTAGTCTAAAAAAATTAAAAAAAAAACAAATTAATATCTTTAATGAAATGTTGTAAAACGCAGAAAATGTAACGATCTCTTGCTTCAGGCCACTTAATCATAGCGAACGATAAATCATCATTTGTCCACCCACCGGTTAAATTTTACCCTATCTTGAAGATATACATATATACCGGAATTTTTGAAGTTCATCTCACTTTTTGGTCAATTTTTATCCGATCTTGAAATATAAGAATTTCAGAGTTGATCGTACTTTTTACAAAGTTTGAGAAGTGGTCAAACGATGATTTTCAAATTTCTGTGGTCTAGACACTTTGAAAGTCTTATATGTAACTTCGAGGTCGGATAAAATTTAACCGGTGGATGGTCAAATGATGATTTTCAATTTTTTGTAATAAGCAAGACAACAAACGTCACTAGACGATAAGTGGCACCATTATCAGCATTTGACCATCTCTCAAAATATGGGAAAACTGCGATAAGTTTTGAAAACTCTGTTTATACATATATGTATATCTTCAAAGTCGGGTAAAATTTAACAAGTGGGTGGTCAAAGGATACTTTTAAATTTTCTGTGGTTTAGAGCATCTGACCACCTCTGGTCATTTAAATAATAATAATAAATAATATTTTAAATAATATTTTATCGAATAAATATTTGAAATGGTAGATATAAAATAGTTGGTCTAATATTTGGAAAATAAGTATGATTTAGATGATTCCTCCACAGATACCAATCAAACAGAAAGCAAGCAATGAGTAATATCAAGTAATATGCTACACTATTGTGAAAGTATTTCATCACAACACGAATTATTTGTCGCTTGGTAACCAAAGATAAAGAAAGCTAGACACAATATTTTATTTTTAGGATATCTGGGCGGTGCATAATTCTAAAGCATTTTACTTGTACAAAAAAGTCGACATACTGTCGAACTTCAATATTATTACATGTTTTATATTGTTGATTCTAATTTAAAAAAATGATTTTGTATTGGACAAAAGATATTTATTGTAATATGTAATATTTTCTTAGCTGTTTTGGTAATTCAAAAATGTTAATTTATTTTTGTCTAGAGACTTTTAAAACATAATATGTAGTTAGAACTATTTTTATTATTTACTTTAAGTTTTCTGTAAAGATATACTATGACTAATTAATATATAATATAACAGCACCATATAAACATTTAAAAAAAGTAAACTTGCGACAACTAACAAAAACATTTTCTAATTACAATATATGCTTTAATGGATAGCAGCTAGGCTAAAACAAATTTCAACATTTCAGATGATATTAATTTGGGAAAAGTTCATAAAATACCTCGAACACATTTGCGACGTATTCAGTAGAATGTCTTGCAAATACCTCAAGTGCAGAAGCATTAACCCAAATAAAAATACTTTAGTTTAATATAAGCTGTTTTGAGACGGCTTATGTCGGAGCTGTTGTTGTTGTTGTTTTGACGGGATATCAAACAAAACAATTACGAGGATAAGCTACAATGACTAAGAATTGAAAAATCTACTTACACGTTGCAGTTGAGTTTGTGTAATTCGGTTGAATAGTGTCTTAGAAATAGTCCATAGAATAAGCTTCTGTTACAGAGAAAATGGAATTATCACGAGTGAACTTTCGGATAATGATTTACTATGACTTCAAGAAAGGCTTCAGCGCGCATGAGTGTGAGGAAAGTTTAAAATCGACATTTGGGGATCTCACACCATCATTGGCTACTGTTTATAGATGATATAAAGAATTTGAACAAGGTTGCTAGGAGGTACACAGAAAAAAAGCTGGCCCTCCTTTAACTGCTGTAGTCCAATCTGAAGATTGGATCCTCGCAAGTGAGATCAAGATTGCACGAACATTTACATTTGAAAAAGGTTGTAACTCGGTTTGTACCACATCATCTAACAGATTTACAAAAAGCAGAAAGTGTTTGCCAACACATTTTAGATATGTTGAATGCTGGAGACCATCAAATTATTTCTAAAATTGTAACTGGCTATCAAACGTACATATCGATTTTTGATGTTCCACTCATCAAGAAAGCCGACTGGATACATGAAGATGAGGAGATCCTTACGATGGTGAAAAATAACGAGCAATAAAAAAAGTTATGTACGCAGTATTTTTAAAAGTACGGGTTTGATGGCCGCAATTAATTAGAAAATCGGAAGACAATTACTGCTAAATGGTAGATATGTTGAAAATTGTTTGCCTACTGTGTCCAATAAAGTGCCAAGAAAGGAAATCGTGTTACATCATGATAACGCGTCGTCCCATACAGCAAGGGCAATTGTTCAGTATTTAGCGGAAAACAAAATCATTCAATTATAGAACATCATCCTTACTCACCGGATTTCGCGATGTGTAACTTATGTCTATTTTTTGAGCACAAAAAACATTTGAGAGGGAAAAGATTCCAGTCAGAAGAAGAGATTGACATCGCCGTTAAGTGTTTTTTTGATAGTATCCCTAAAGACAGCTGGTTAAACGCTTTTAAACTCTATAAGCGGAGAATGGTTAAGTGCACTATTGTAAATGGCAATTAGTTTGAACATATTTAAAATAAAAATTCTAAAATCTTGTATCAATCTTTTTAATCTCAATAATTATAGTTAAGTAATGCGTGTTTATTTTCTAAATATGTCACTAAAATCTTTAACTCTAAAACCAGAAACAAAATTACATTAATTAAAACAGTGTATATTTTTTTTCATCTTAGTGCTTTTATAATTTTACTTCTTAAACAATCTATCTCATTAGATTAAAATGAAGTAAGCTTCTGTATAACAACCTGACACCTACATATGTGTACTGCAACGTAACATATGGCCCGATAGTTTTCGATTGTTATTTATAACTTCTTTCATTTCAACAAATTAATCGCCTCCAGTAAAGTCAGATGTGAATATGTCTTTGTGTTTTAAAGTTATATTTGGATCAGGAAGTACGAATAAGACGCTAGTATACACTAGTCTGTATTTACTCTAAATATTTTAACGGGTTAAAATTAAACTTTCCAAGTTTAGTACACCCGATACTATAATAACTTAGCGCTCTAAGAGAAGTTGAAAATTCGTAGAAGATGTGATGCCAAGCCCCGGCATACGATAATAATAATTAGTAGAATAATTTCATTTAACTTAAGTCATTTTTTCGCTTGACGTCATGACGACCAGACAACTTCGCGAAATGACTCAACGTTAAGAGAGACGGAAGGTTATAAAAATATTACTACTAGTCTTAAGACTTTTACCTTGACTGTTTATTTGATCTAGTTTCTGCAAACAATACGTTAGTAAGATGATTTTTGTGTAGGTTAAAGCATATTTTAAAATCATTTAAAGATACGAACGTTGTAAAAATGGGTTCAAATGTATTTTTAAACGTCGGCGGCTCCGACATCTTTTGTACTGTCTTTTGTTAAAATTGTTTAGGGTTTTGGCTTGTGTTGATCTTTAAAATACGAAAGTGCCGGATATTTATAGAACAGCAAATTTAGTTTCTTGTGCTCTTGCTTTCTTCCACAAATATTTCGGGTATTTATAACCTATACACGTGTATCTGTATTGGCTGCGATTGATTTTTAAAATGAATACGGCTACTGTATTAGTATCATTAAATTCGAAATGAATTCTAGTTTGTGTACGTGATAATTTTGAACAGGAGATAATTGTTTTTAAGCAATAACAACACAAAACATGTATAATAATCAGCCAAATCAATCAATAATTACAATAAAATATATTTGTTTTATCTATAATTGTTCAAAAATTACGAGTATACTTATAATTTCCTGGCTAATATGGACTCCTATAGTGGTTTCATATACATACTTATGAAGTCATTGTTGTTAATAAGCAATCGATGTAACTAGTAAACCAGCATTGTTTTGCGTTTTTCTAAAAGTATTTCTCGTTGCTCAGCAAATGATATATTTATTACGTTTAGTTACCAACTACATATTACAAGTTTTATATATTACGCGTCTCTTTCTAGCATATCAAAGTCATTACTTTCAACATAAAAGTTTTCTTAAAATAGCAGGAGTCACCTTAATTAAGTGCTGTTTATCGCAAAAAAAGGTTAAATATCAAAGATCTTAGATGTAAAAAACAAACACTATTTACTGTTCTGTTCAGAATAACATACTTTGAATTTGAATAGCGTGGAAAAAACATGTTCCACATATACAATTTCAAAGCTATAAATATCGTGAAATAAAACTAACATATTTGGCGTGTAGTGATATCTTTTTCTCTAAATTATATCTGAAACTCATATCATGTCATGTGTAAACACCGGACAACTTTTGGTATACTTATAATATTTTAATAGTAAAGACCCAATAATTTTCACATATTGCAGTAGGGCAGCATCAAATATAATACGCGAACTTGGTTCGTGATTTCTGGTCTGCTTTCTTGGCTTTTCGCGCTTTTCGTTAATAAACATATTTATGAAAGCTGCCAGTCTTCATTTCGTCAAGAATTTCCATTTCGAGTGGAATATCCTCTCGGTGATCGTATGGACCATGAAGTATGATTTTCGTTTGAATGCAATTATTAAACGCTTATGAAAATTATATTCAGATTGTGTATTCAGTGATTGGTACTGATGTTGTGATTTCCCGCGCCTTCTATTCACAAATAGCGGATCTACTGGAACTCTATACCAAAATATACATTCCATACAGTCACACAGAAAAGTATACGTACACCTCACAAATACTGCTTATAGGAGAAAATTAATTAAAAAAAGTGAATATACCAAAAAAATACATACGAATACAAATATCGATTGCGTGGTTTAAATATAAAATGAGATATTTTAATATTGTATAAATAACAAAAGATGAAATTCACAGCAGAGAAAAGTATACATACTTAAATGTAGTTTAAATAAATATTTATAGTCTTTAGATAAATCAATTAATGTTTAGTTGGACCTTCCTTTGTCTCTAGTACTGCCCTTAACCGATTATTCATGGAAATACGAGTTTTTTGTTGTTTCAATAGGTATTTGGTTCTATTCACGCGCCAGAGCATCTTTCAGTTCTTGTTTGTTGCTATATGCTTTTTTACGTATACGGCATTTTAACTCATCCCATAAATGGTCTATGGGGTTGAGGTCCGATGACTGAGCCAGCGAATGGAGTTGCTTTGGTACGTTGTAAAACAACCATTCCTTCACAATATGAGAGGTATGTTTAGGATCGTTGTCCTGTTCAAAATACCAAGCGCCACTCAGATCCAACTTTCTTGCTGATTCGTTCAAATTGCTCTGCAGAATGTCTAAATAAACAAGCCATATTTGTCTTCTCAATCTGCAATTTACCGACTCCATTTTCAACCTCATACCATCACAGAACCTCCGCGATGTTTCTTAGTTGGAATAAGGTTTTTCGGTTGTAGCTCTGTATTTGATTTTCGCCAACAAATCGGTCGATTTCTGGGAAAATGTGTTGTTTAGCGATGATAGTAAGTTTAATTGATGATCGATTGTGATTGTAAACAAAAAATATAGGGAAAATCAAATATAGAGCTACAACCGAAACACCTTATTCTAACTGTGTATTTTTAATTTAATATACTGTCAAAGATAGATTTGTTCTTGGTTCAAAAAATTATTTTCTACTACCTATATATATATCGAATTTAAATTTAACAAGAGGCCACAAACTTTGCAAAATCAAAGATGTCAAACTTCGTCTGTTTGCTGCGTTGCTAGTTTACTACATAAGATCTCTACCGTACACGGGGATTTATCTAAAAAGTATTACTTGTGTGAACCTATTGTGAAATTTATTTATTAGTTCAGATTACGTAATTTGCGGTAATAGAAGTACAAAATTACATTAAAGTTTATAATAAAGCATACAACTTTTATCGGCATTTAGTATTAAATTTAATTGAATAATTATTATATATTAAATGATATATTTAATTCTTTAAACACACTATACACTATACGCAGCCTGATGTCTCGCACAATTTTCAAATCTTGTTTTTATATAGCATTTGATTTTCCTCCTCATCCATGCATTATAATAATAATAATAAATATATGTAATATTAAATTTTATTAGGACATTATTATTGCGACATTGACGTCTACTTCCAAACTTTCCGATGTAGTGTATTATTAACAACAAAATAACAATTTGTCAATGTGCACAATTTAGTTTATTTAAAAGGATTAGAACTAACTTGTTATTCAAGCAAACATGACAATATTGTAAATTAAATTCATAACTTTTTTTACAAATATAATTCATTTAAAGACAAATAATTAAACCCATAACTATTGACAGTTAAAGCTGTGAAAATGTTTACACATTAATAACGTTTATTGCATAATGCCCTTATTATTTCATGGGAATGGATTACATATACAATATGTACCATCTTTGGAAAATTAAATGCGATTTTTTTAAGTGTATTTAATTACTCTAAAGAAGTTCATCAAAGCAGTACTCTCTTTTAGAGAAATTAAATTTACTTCAAAGTATAGCCTTTATTTAGTAAATCGAAATTCCTCGCTGAAAAATTCGCATTTAATTTGCCAAAGATGGTACATACATATGTATGCACAAAACAGTCGCAATTATATATTAGCCGGAACACTGAAAATCTCCTGAAATTTGAAATTTTCGAGTACTGTATTAATTTTTCATATATATATGTATACATAGATGTGGTAGATTTTACATCTTTCATTCAAACTTACATCAATTTTCTTTCTCAAGAATTTTATATTACACTGATGGATTAGTTTGTATATCATACGGTATGATGTGGATGTTTTTTGTTATTCAATTCTAATTTTTCTCAATACAATAACCCACGATATAATCTTTGCGCAAAACCTAAACGATCCTTGTGTTCCCAGCCGTTAAGATATGTTTGGCTTTGTTTTAATTGGGAATATATGTTTACTCCGCAAAAGTACTGAAAGATTTATCTTCTTCCCCTCAAAAAATAATAATAGCGAAAATCTCCAAGATTTTCTTTCAAAGCGTGGTACTATATATCCGATTTGAAAAATAGTATTGTATTGGACAAATATGGAATTTTACCAATTGAGACGAGAGTAGCAGAAACAAAGCTATTATCTCTGCTGTATACTGCTAGACTAATACTTTATATTCGGAGATGGGTAAAACAAGTATCAAATGTACGAATGAAAGCAAATTACTCAAGCGAAAATATTTTAATAATCTCCTCAAATTCGTCATAGAAGCAAAGGTATCGTAGTGACAAGTGAAGTTATAAAATATTCCACCGATCCACCTAGTAGGTAATGCAGGAATTAAACGTATTTCCTGCGTAATATCCTTTCAAACTTTCATAAAATCTCCGGAGCGGAAATATAATAAGCTATATAAATCGATAAAATAACCCACGTTTCTGTGGAAACGGAAAGTAATACTCTCGAAATGTAGTATCGAATCGATTTCGCGGAAAATCTTTTGATATCAAAGGAAAAAGCTTCTTCCACCAGTACGTGCTTTATTCAATTAACTGCTATATGGAAGTGCTTTTTAATTAAGTTGTTTGACGTTTAATACAATGACACTTTGCGTTCTGCTATCGGTGTATTTTTTTTGCAGAAAAACGGTACGCAGAACATATTGCGTTCTGCGAGCAATCAAGGTTCTCGAGGGATATCAATTAGAGATGCTCGGTACGAAAATAAATGGTCCCCGTTTTATTTCAGTTGAAAGATTTACCGTCGCTTACATACACTCGCACTGATTATACGGAGCTACATTCGAACACGCTTTTGTTTTATACTGTAAGGTTATAGCACTAAGACGAATAAGAGTTTTAATTATAGACTTTGAATTAAATTTAGTTCGGTTAATATTAATCTTGTGACAATCGCCAATTGGAACAAATTAAACTGGTACAACAGGAACTCCCGCACGGCGTGGATATGAAAATAGATCTGTATCGTTGTTATCACACTCTACAGTATTAGATAAATATGTATATAAGGAGCTCTAATATACAAGAAAATAAAATACTATTAAGTATACTAAAAATCCCTGAGCAATTTTCTTGAACTTTAACATTATTACAACGTTACTAAGAATTTAGGTGTTTTATTCAGTACTTATGTATACAAGATCTACATTTTTTAGAAAATCTACAAGATCGGTATAGGTATATTTCTCCGGAAACAATTATTCATTGATATTGAATTTATTGTATTATTTACCATCATAGGTTCTTTCTGTCAGTTCCAATCTGGCAGCCATTTGAAAGGCTGGAGATGAAATATTCAGACAACGGATTATACATTGTTGTAGAGAAATTGGAGGGACTCTAGAAAAGGGTGTGCCTATCTTTCATAAGAAGATGTGAAACGTGCTTATAAGTGAACGGTGAACATATATACATAATATGTCATAGAACAAATTAATTTATTAGTAATCATTATTTTATGTAAATTATCAACAGAATTTCTTCGTAATTATTATTCCAATAAAAAAATATAGAATCATTCGTCTTTCAGAAATAGTTGAATTGCGGATACATGTTGGCTGAGACTTGTTTGTTTGTGTCCATTATTTGAATTAGGTCGTTGGTATATTTTATATATGATTCTATTAACAATTACATACAATGATTCACAACACCTAAAGCAAATAACTACAAGTACAGTCATGTGCTTTAGTACTGACTCACCCCTCGAGGGCAGTTGGCTTTCTATTGTACTCGTCTCTATTGTATATAAGGGTTCTATTTATAAAGTTTTATGGCACCTTGAGTCAGTTTTAATGCACATCACTGTACATACAGCGAAGTATACTCAACCCAATTCGAAGCATGAGTACATGTATAACTACCCACAATTTGACCAAAGAATTTTAGACTACAAGTCGACAAGTTAACCATGAATCTTCAAAGACATTAAACTATATTGTTCTGTCGATACCGTAATCAATTTTTTTTTCGAAAAATCTTATAACGCACAGTTCTTTTATTTAACATAAAACTTAATGGAATCCCTCAGTAACCAATGACGATTCATCATTACAATGGAGTGTGTTCGTAGGTATGACTTTCAGACATCCTAGATCCTAGAAATCCTAGAAAATAGAGATTGACCTAGTAGTGATGATAAGGAAATTGTTTTAATTCTGACCTTTAAGTCAGTGCAATAACACTTATGTCAGATAAACCAAGATTTGGCCAACCAGAAATAATTTCGAGGGATTGCAGATGGATTGCGGCTTTCGAAAAAGATGTCTATATAGTTGTGATAATGATATTAACATTGTTGTATAGAAAAGCTGTCAATTACATAGTCCAGAGACGAAGTGAAGCAAACTAATGAAACCGTATCTCAGTTTAATAAATTTTCTTAATATGTGGTTGTACAGATGATACCCACATCCTGATTCCTGTACTTAAAAATAATCACTCTTATAATAATATAAGAGGCATAGATTCGATCATAATCCTAGGAATATACAAAATATATGTAATATTCTGCGGGTGGTCAGGATCAGCCATGAGGCAAGGGTAAGACAGAAATATCCGATATACAATAAAATTAGATCTTCTAACTATACCTACCCTTTATGAATGTTTCTAATGTTATCTTTTAAATATAATGACCATCTCACAAGACTGCAGAAATCATAAAAAAATCATTAAGTACAAAAGTTGTTATTGAGCAATCGGTTGGAAATTTAAATGTTGTTGGTACAGACTACACTTTTAATTTATTACAGCACCTTCTGTATTTCATAATTTACGAATGTCTTGTCTACTGATGATAAGTGGATAAATAGTGATGGCAATTACCATAAACCGCATAAGAAGAATATGAGTTTGCAAAGGGACATAACAAAGCTATAGCTGTCATGTTATAGTTTGAAAATGCAGAAATATTTGTTTTGTACTCGCTTATCAAAACCTGTCATTTCACGATTCGATTTGCGTGCGTAAAAGTCACTTTAAGCACGAGTGCGTAAAAGTAAAGTTGGTACTTCCTGAACTTGATTAATTTAGTGACATTTTAAAAATCATAAATCCATAACCTTAATAATATGGTCACAAACGATAACATATTTAACAATATGTATTATTATTATAGTTCTCGTACAAAAATATTGTACAAACTTCGTGCGTGAAAATATTTCGCGAATTCGTGTCCATAAACTGGTCACTCATTCGCGAAATATGATTTTACGCACTTGGTCCGTAAATAACTATCTTGTCACCGTTTCATTATTTAAGCTGCCCAGATTACACAAATTTGCTGCACTTGCTACAACTCTCTCGTTTGTAATCTTGTTTTTCTTTTCCCGTCACAAATTTTATTATCTAATTATCGTAACAATTCATTCGGTAATAATAACAAGTAATTTGTGGTGTGACATTGACATTGAACACGTGACTTAGGATCCACATTAACTATGTTTCCATTTCCTTCAAGTGCTAACGCTATTCTTCATTTGTTACATACTGTTCGGCGCTCACGAAATCTGATACAGCTATCCTTGTTCAACCGACCTTAACTTTATTTGAAATTAACGTCACGCAACAAGTTTATCGTGTTTAATAAGGGACACCCGAAAACTAGCTGAAATCATAAACGAAGATATATTTATGGATAAAAAATCTGAACACTGGATTTGGTTTATTTCCGTTATCGTATGGTGGAAGTTTATTAAAAAGTTTATTGTGATCAACACTAAAATTTAATTGAAGTATCTAAATTATATAACAGCGAAATACGCATCATCTAAGAGGCTATGAAATTATTTCTTCAAAACTATTATCTTTGCAGTAATGAAAAATAAAAAAATGGTACTAGGTGATACTACATTAGTTGAATCATAAAGGCAAAAAGTTTTACAAGTAAAGTTTATGCAAGTTATGTTCTGTGTAGGTCTCATTAGTTGTTGAATGCGGTACCTGCAATAAATAATTATTTTATTTTTTAACGGGTCGATGGCCGCAGTGGTTAGGCGGCTGACTATCGTTGTGGGAGGACGATAGGCGCCGGGGTTCAATTTCTGAGGGACGGTGACATTTTTTCAGAGACTTTAATCCGGACTGACTTGCCATTCGCTGTTGGGAGCAAAGTGATTAACAGCGCGGCATCATAAAAGGCGATATGATGCTGTCACAAAGCCAATTGAACACAACTTACGCACACAAAACTACACCGCGAGAGTTGCAGTGATAGCCAGACAAGCGATACAGCTTTTACGGAGTCACTGCAACTAAGCACCACCACACATTAAAAAAAAAATATTATTTTATTATTTATAAACGAGTTGATAGCCGCAGTGGTTAGGCGGCTGACTGTTGTTGTGGCGGGACGATAGGAGCAGGGGCCCCAATTTCCGGAGGGACGGTGATATTTGTTTGAGAGTTGAAATCCGGATCGACTTATCATTCGCTATTGGGAGCAAACTCATTAACAGCGCGGCATTAGAATAGGCGATATGATGCTGTCACAAAGCCATTTGAATAAAATTTTCACACGCAAAACTACACCACGAGAAGCAGTGGTGATAGCCAGATAAGTAAACAGCTTAGGAGTCACTGCAACAAAGCACCCACCACATACATAAAAAAATCCTTTCAAAGTAGCAATAAATCTAAAAACGATGAGCTGTTTAGAGTGTTACTTTTTATAGTTTTGGATTTGAGTATGTTTGTAAACACATCGCTTTAATCCTGCGAGAAAGCACATACATATGTACGAGGGAGCGTTTTTATATTCGCGGAATGGGGGATAAGGGGTGAAATAAAAAAACCAAATTATTTTTCTTTTTCAATATATTCACCTGCAAGACGGATACATTTTTCACGTCTTTCAATTAATTTATGTATACCCTCATAAAAATGATTTCTCTTTATCTGCAAAATACGCCGAAACTGCCTCCTTGACTTCCATCATCGGCAGTAAATTTTACCCCGCAGCTCTGTTTGCATTTTCGGAAACAGGTAATAATCACCTCGGGTCCAGGTCTGGGCTGTAGGGTGGTGATTCACAATTTCGAAACCCCACCTTATGCAGGGCAGCTAACGCAACGCGGCTCTTGTGAACGGCGTTGTTTGCACACCTTTCGTCAATTTTTCCCGGTCTTTTCTCTTTTACTGGCTTCTTTAGTCGCTCTAATATTGAAGGTAATATTCTCCCAAGTTATAGAAACACTTTATCTTATAATCAATCAACAATATTCCTTCGAGTCCCAAATACCGTTGCCATGAGTTTCTAGCTGATTTGTCACTTTAAATTTCTTGGAAGGTGCTGTGCCCTTTATGCCACTGCATGGAGTCTTGCGACACAGGTTCATAATGATGAACCCAAGTTTCCTCCAGTAACATTCGACTCAATACACCATCCTTGTCTTCATTACAGAGGTCCAAGAATGCACGCGAACACTACGCGCTGTTGTTTTTGCGGCGGCGTGAGCATTCTCGGCACCCATCTTGCGCTGACCTTAGACATGCCGAGATGATCGTGTAGGATTTTTAAAAATTGTTGCATCGGATACTCCAAACCATTTCTGCGAGTTGTTTCTTCTTTAGTCGAGCACCTTCGAGTACAATTTTTCAACTTTTTGATAAGTGCCATGGTCACCTCAATGCTCCTGCCCGGCCTCGGATCGTCTTCAAGGTATTCCTTCCTGTTTAAACTATGCTACTTGTACACCATGGTTTTTCCGGACAAGAGTCGCCGTAAACCAATGAGATCTCATTCATTATGGTCGCGACTGATTTTCCTTGCCTGGTAAGGTACTTTATAACGGCACGATATTCGATTTTTTCCATATTTCACTTTTCACTCCCTGATTATGTTACTTGGTTGACGATAGCTCAAAGACTAACTGTATATGTAATGAAACTGAAGAGCCACGCCCCCAATGCGCCTAATCACCCGCCTACAACCCGCTCATTCCGCGAATATAAAAACGCTCCCTCGTATGTCATCAAGTTGTAAATGAATTTTAGAATCTTATCTTACATTTTTCAGTAAAATTAAGAACAGACAATATTTTCACTGAGGTACGTAATAAAAATGAAAATTAGTACTAATCATTTCTACATGTACATATCTAGGGAATATATTATAAATACG
>CM043017.1:117875786-117941946 GCA_023690525.1 Holotrichia oblita
TCTTTAAGTTCTTTCTTATAGGTGCTCATCCCTATTCCACAGAATGGTTCCGGTCCCACAAACGATGTTGTGGCGGCCTCCTTTGCTAATAGATTAGCTTTCTCATTGCCACTGATTCCATTGTGTCCTGGTACCCAGCACAATGCAACTTTGTTTTCTTTGCCCAGGTTGTTTAGTTTATCCCGGCATTCCCAAACTAACTTGGAGCTGATGGTGTTAGAACTCAGCGCCAATAAGGCTGCCTGACTGTCGGAGAAGATTGCAATATTCTCCTTCCGATAGTTCCTGTCAAGATTCACCTGAGCACATCTTCCAATCGCATTAATCTCTGCTTGGAAGACACTGGGGTATATTCCCATCGGCTCTGAGTATTTGGTTCCTGGCCCGAATACCCCTACACCTGTTCCTTTTTCAGTTTTGGACCCATCCGTGTACCATTTGATGGTGTTTGCTTTTAGAGAGTAGGTGGAGGATTCTCCTTCCCACTCTCTCTTGTTGCTCAACTTCGTTGAAAAGTTCTTTTCGAAGCTGTATTTCCTAACCATTTCGTCGCTTGGCAGATCCGAAAGTGGGGAGAGTCCCGCAATGGATGACAAAGCTCCTTGGCATAAAGTCTCGCCCCCTCCCGTCCGTGCCCTGGCTAGTCGGTACACTGCCGCACGGGCCACTCCCTCCACTACTAGATGTAGAGGTGTGAGGTCTAGGATGACCTCTAGGGCAGCGGTTGGGCAGGTTCCCATTGCTCCGGTAATGCATACACATGCTAACCTTTGCAGCTTGCCAAGGATATTCTTGGTTGTGACGTGTGTGACCTTTTGGAACCAGGTTATTGCCCCATATGTTACCATAGGTCTTACTATACTAGTATACAGCCATCGCAGTATATTTGGGTTACAACCCCACGTTTTGCCTGCTAAATTCCGGCATATCATTAAAGCTCTTGTTGCTTTATTCACAGTCAGTTCGATATGCTTGTTCCACAGAAGTTTTTTGTCCAGGGTTATTCCTAGATATTTGACTTCTGTTTTGCATTCGATTACTGCTGTATCTAGACATATATCTTTCATTTTCGGTAGTTTCCTCCTCCTAGTGAAAGGTACGATTGTGGTTTTTGCTGAGTTAATGCTCAGCCCCACTGATCGACACCATTCGCTTGTAATTCTAAGGCTTGTTTGTATCAGGTCACAAAGAATTCCCTCAAATTTGCCTTTTGCTATTATAACAATGTCATCGGCATATCCTATGCAGTGTACGCCGAACGCGGTCAACCTGTTAAGCAGCTCATCCGCCACCAGGCTCCACATCAAAGGCGAGCACACGCCGCCTTGAGGTGTTCCACGGGTAGTTCTGATCTTCGTAGTGTATTGACCTACCGTTGTCTCAGCTGTCCTTGTGGAGAGCACCTCACTTATCCATTTGGTTACTGTTTTACTCACCCCCTTGTCTCCAGTGCTCGTCTGATCGCATCATGCGACGTGTTATCAAACGCACCTGAGATATCTAGGAAGGCACAGATAGCTGTTTCTTTTTCATTCAAGGTTTCCTGAATGGTTCTTGTTAGCTCTTCCAGGGCAGTCTCTGTCGATCTGCCTGCCCTGTATGCGTGCTGACTTGTGTGAAGTGGAGCTTTCTCCATAACCTCCATTCTTATATAGTTGTCTATTACTTTTTCCATTGCTTTCAATAGAAAAGATGTCAGGCAAATAGGTCTGAAGGATTTGGGGTCAGTCCCATCTTCCTTCCCTATTTTTGGTATGAAGGTGACTTTCGCCCTTCTCCAGTCTTTGGGGACATATCCCAACGCGAGACTGCTTCTCGTTATATTTACGAGGTGCTGTAGTACCTCTTCCTGTCCTTTCTGCAGGAGCACAGGGAAAATCCCATCCGCTCCTGGTGATTTGTAGGGCTGGAAGGTGTTTATTGCCCACTCCATGCGTTGTCTCGTGCAGATTCGCCTAGCGATTTCCCATTCCTCCCGTTTGGGTCTCTTGGTGCTAGGGATTGTCTCTGCCGGATCTGCTTGCTTGCTGCCAGGGAAGTGTGTTTGAAGGAGCAGGTCAGCCCGCTCCATTTCCCCTTCCGTGTAGCTGCCATCTGGTTTTCTCAAGGCCATCACAGGTTTAGTCCCGCCTTTTGCCATGGCTCTGTGAAGCCTTGCTGCTACAGGAGTGGAAGTGATGGTTTCGCAAAAATTTCTGAAATTTTTTTGTTTTTGCCTTCCTTATCTCCTTGTTGTACGTAGTCAGCTTCTCTTTGTAACTTTGCCAGTTCCCGTCAACCTTTGCTTTATTAAACAGGTGACGGACTTCAGCTCTGAGATTTGCCAGAGTTCTGTTCCACCAAGGGGCATCCTTGGCTGGTTTTCTTGGGGATAACGGACAACTGGCTTCAAAGGCCTTGGATATCGCCCCACAAAGCAGCTCTACATCCTGTTCCAGCTTGAGGTGGTGTCTTGTCCCGCCTGTGTTTAGCTGGCTAAGGTTGTCCTTTAAATATGTTTTGTACAGGTCCCAGTTTGTTTTCCTGGGGTTTCTGCACTGGTGCATTATAGGATCTAGCCTCTCCAAGGTGAACTCTATTATCCTGTGGTCTGACAGGGAGGGTTCACTCGAGACTTTCCAGTTCTTAACTATGTTACTTATGCTAAGGCTACTGAAAGTTACATCTAGTACTTCCCTCCTTACCCTTGTTACAAACGTAGGTTCTCCGCCTACATTTGCAATTTGGAGATTCCAAGCTAATAGAAATTCTAAAAGTGACTTACCTCTTTCGTTGACGTCAGTGCTTCCCCACATGACGTGGTGTGCATTGGCATCACATCCGACTATCAACGGCAGGTTCTTCCTGCTGCAATACCTCACTAGCTCCTTCACTTCCAAGGGCGGTGATGTTGTTGTCCCGTCGTTGGCGAAGTATGCGGAGGCAATTACAATGGCTCGGTTGCTTCCCTCGATGTCGAGGTGTACCATGATCGTCGTCAGGTCCCGAGTCATAAATTCTGCAACACATATATAGTTAATGTTGTTTCTAATTAGGATGCAGGCCCTAGGATGCTCCTGCCTGTAATCCCATATTACCTGTGAGTCGTTACATGACAGACCCTTGATCTGCCCTCGATTGGTCCAAGGTTCTTGGATCAACACGAGTCCCAGGTTGTGTTTTGCAAATATCCTTGCAGCCACAGCCGAGGCTCCCCTCGAATGCTGCAAGTTGATCTGCGCCAGCCTGGTGAAGACGTCTAATGTGGTGGAGGGCCACCTGCCTCCAGCTCTACAAACTCCTCCGGCGTCAGAGTATATCCTTCTTCCGGCCCGGAGTCAATTCTGATATCATCTAAATTGATGTCATCTAGTGTGGAGCGAGAGGCCGGCGAGGTAGTCTCGACAGTCTCCCGCTGCTCCACCACGGTCTCAGAGGTCTCAGAGGTAGTCTCTTTCTTCTCTGTCTTTTCCTGGCTCTTTTTGAGCCCTGACACGGGGATCCTCCCAAATCTAAAATGTAGGGTACATCCCTTTGCCAGGATCGCCTCACATGATTTGGGGTCAATCCCAATAGTGAGGACCTGGCCGTGCCCTTCTTCTTTGTTGTTCATCACTTTCCAGAGGTTTGTCTGGAGTTCAGGGTTCTGGGTATCGACCAGTTTCAGCAGCTTCCCTGCCTCCTGACCCTTGCTTCTCGGAAAGAATACCGTCATGACGTGAGGTTTAGGGAGGTCGTCTCCTTTCCTCGTCACTAGCTTGGGTCCCTTCCATAACGGAAGACCGCCTACTATTTGGTCAAGCCACTTGACTGTTTCCTCGGTTTCGCAGTCCACCAGCACCATTCCTTGGCGGAAGTGAATCCCGGCGAACTGCAGGCCTCGTACTGTGCTCTCTACCATTGCCTCGACTAGAGCTTCTTCCAGCGAGGACAGCTGAGCACTGTTCAACATTACCTGAGGGTATTCCTCTGGTAGTATTCCTACCTTAGTAATTTTGGCAGCAGTAGCATAGCTGGTGACTTGCCCAGCTTTGCCTGCTGCACCAGAGGTGATACTAGAGGGTTTGGTTTTCCTCTTCTTATACTGTGGCGCTTGGGCTGGTGAGATATGCTCACTGCCTCGTTTGCCCTGGCTTGTATTTGCTGTTACTGACTGTGAGGCTTTCTGCCTCACTTGTCTTTCTTTGTCTACTTTGGCCCTGGCTTCCTCAGGTGTCAAGCCCTGTTTAAGAAAGCGCAGGTACCATTTCACGCCTGCCCCGCTGAGACCCTTCCTCTTCGGGTCGTCCAGGCCTCCAGGTTGCCCTAGTCCAGGAAGGGGTGTCATGTGACGTGCCTTCCTTTCTTTAGTTCCGGTTGCGCTAGTAGAGGGTTTGTCTCTATCAGCGGTCCCGGCAGTTGGTACGGTAACATCCCGTTCAGTTTTGGTTTTTTCATTCTTACTCATGTTTGTTCCCACGAGCAGCTAGGGGAAATAAAAATCCATCTCTACAGAGCCCCGCATGTAGGACGGAGGGGTGGTTACAATGGGGTTTCCCCTGGTGCCCCAAGGTCGGGGCCCTCGCAGACTAATCATCTATTTAGCCACGCATCCCCTCGGCCGGACCCCTTTGCCTTAGGATTTAGGTTTTTTGTGAGGTTGTCTCCTCTCGATCCGGGCGGTTAAGCCAAGATCCCCCAACACCTCATGCCCGTGAGACATGTCCACGACAGCATGCAGGTGCCTGGTATGACGGACGGATGTCATGCTCCGGCTGGACAGATACATTATCACTTGGTTTCTTTCTGTTAATTTGTTGAATTAAAATACTATAGCATATCTACTTTAAAGTTCTTATGACAACCCTCATTCGAAAGTAATTAATCCATACTTTGTATTTTATATCTTACATATTTATACATTTTTATAATAATATAGTGAAATGTATAAATTACTTGATATATTCAAAACGAGCATATTATGGATATCAAAACAATACTTAAAGTTATAATCAAACCAGGTATTTTATTTTTAATATAATAACTAATTATCCACTAGTGCACATATATACCGTTACTGTCAGAACCGCAACCTAAACAAATGTGTACATCTGCATGTGGGGTAAAAAGTACAAACGTGCCCTAATGTCATAAAGTACCAATCGGACATTACATAAGCATTACTGTGTCTCCAACTTGTAAGAGATTTGAACGAAATTCGATTTGAATTGTTGTTTATATCTAGAATTTATAATGCATCTAAACGTTTACTCGACACTGCAACAAATAAGCCTTCAAAGTGGAACAGTATGGATTATTTTATATTCAAATGCTTCTATCTAATTTAAGTAATGCTCAGTAAATAATTTACAATACCATATTGAAATGTGCCGCACTGTTTGCTAGCTTATTATTAAGTGAATTTATTTAATATAGTGATGAAGTCAATGTTGTCATACACAATAATTAACAACCAACAAATGCACTGGTTTGGTCATTTACAGTACAATCCATTATACATCATAAATTAATATGTAATTACTAGGTTTTAGTAATACAAATGTAATTATAATATAAGCAGCTCTACTGTACATCATACTCTAGACACACAAAAGGGATACTACATCAGATATAATAAATTTCCTTGACACAATTCACTTAATACATAATGTCATAAGTACACAATTATTATTGTTAATGAGAACATTGAACATAGATAATCAATATTAATCAGACTAATGCAATGCATGTCGCATTCTTCTTTAAGTTCAAGCGTATTTACGAAAGTAAAACAATTTTATATTTGCCAACTGAAAATGTGTAACAAAACAGTCATTAATAAAGGATAGAAAGAGTAATAAAATATACCGACAAATCAATGTAAATAAGTTTTAGTACTATGGTAGCTGAATAATTGGTAGAAACTGGTAGATAACTGCTGAAGTACTAAACTTATATAAATGCTGCAAGTGTTTGTGTGGGATCATTTTTTATTAATATTATAATAACTCAAAACCGTGCATCACCGAATATTTAATAAATGAATTAGCAATAATACCAGCTATTGTGGTTGTTGGTTCTGTATTCTCTATGTTTTTTATGTAGTTTTCCTTCTTCTCTAGAAATTATTATTGTATTATACATGTTGAATTCAATTTAGTATGATTAGCAGAGTGTCTATTAAAAATCATAAGAGCTAAACCTTCCAATTTTCCATTCGTACGTGATTATGATATTTAAACACTTGCCTCTAAAATCATAATAAACATTGAAAGTAGCCTTTCTTTAAATAAACGAATGCATTTATATTTTGTTTTATAGTTATAATCCTCTATTTATCATTAGACTATTTGCAACATGAAAATAAAATTAAATTAAAACAAAAAGAAATGCTTGTATGAACGTTTGAACATGTGAGCAAGCTTTGTTTAACAATCATACTTAACTTTTTGTAACAATTAACTACTATTTAGGCCATCAGTCATATGCTCGTCTACTGAATTCAACACTGACCTTAAAAACATAAGTATTGATAGGTACCGCGAATCTTTTTCTAACTGGACCTACGTAGATTTTGGTGCTTTTCTTCTTTTTCACTATGGCACGTGATTCCATTAAGTATTGTTTTATTTGCAGCATTATGTAAAACGCATAAAGAATTTTGTTCTGAATCTAATATGACTTTGTCAAATTCGCATATTTTAGCGATATTATGATTTCATCACGAAATGAGCGATTATGATTACAAAGCTTGGAGTTTTACTAAGCCAATATTTAATTATTATATAAACTGTTTTTGCTGAAGTTGTTTGCGCTAATATTTTAGTGCAATGGTTATTCGTCTGGACTGGTTCGTACTTTCCACTTTCTTAGATTTGTTACCATGTCTTGTGAGAATAGTAAAGTTACCTTTATTTCTCATGTATTTTATTCAAAAGAATAGTTCACACATATTTATTACCACCGTAGTGTATGTATCTTACGTAGGCCACAACAACATTGTTAATATTTTTTTTTAAATCGTTATAACTTTCCTTTTCAAATTAGAAGCTTACATATTGTTCAACACCATCATTTATTTATGAATGAGTTATGTATGGATTTTTCTTTATATTTCCCATTACATTTATATTTACTTGATTACAGGTCACAGAGCACATTCAGTATTCGTAGGTGTCCATGTACCAGGAGAAAGAAGGCATTCGCACCGAAGACACAAGCATCATCACAGGAATTCCATGAGTGATGCGTCAGAACCAGATAGACCAAGTAAGTAAATATAATTCTTCTTGTGGAAAATTATACTTGCATTTTCTTCGTTGTAAGTCGTTGTATATAGATACATCTGCTTTTGTTATTCTTATAAACATATCAATAAAGAGATAATTCGCACGAATAATTTAAAATAATGCTTGAGCAAACACAGTGTAATTGACAATACAGATGCAAGGAATTTATTATGTACAATAAGAATTGACACTCTTAGATGATGTAATAATCACTTCATTCCTTAACATCGTCATTATACCAATACACAGATAACTGCAGATAGCTCATCCCATGCAAATACGTACAATCACACAGGTTGTATGCATGGTCAAGCGTTAGCTACATACTCTTTATGAGACGGTTCCAAACGGGGATCCATTCAAGATGAAATGCCGAAACGGATATCGTATTCGCTCGAGCTATGTGTATACATATGTATACTTATCTGCGCCAATACCTTACAATCCTAGGCAAAAATTCGTTTAGGAACAAAATAAATTTAGAATTAGTAAAGTAACCTATTCAATAGTATAAAATAGTATACAATGAATGACTGTTAGGTTCGATTTTCTGTTCGTTTTTATACGTGTACATAGAAACTGTATAGAAACAAGATTGGGGAAATATGGCTGTGGTCCAAGTTATTAGATATTGTTCTCTTATTGTTTTCGTTTAGTTTAGACTTTACACGTAAACTTCATGCTGGATTTCATTAAGACAAAAAAATTTTGCCCTATATTAAATAAGTGCTCAGTAAATTTGTACATACCATTATGCATATTCTTTCGATATATAAAAAATTGAATTGTGGATGCCTAGGTAGATGCATCTTCTTATATACTTATATATATATATATTTATATCTCTATTATATCTGTGCGCTTTATTATACATGTGTTGCTGTTGAATGAGTCCGGCATTGCAGGAATTAGAATTAGTATTAGATTTTAATTTAGGCTTTTGACATTTGGAAATATTATGTTACTATACCTAAGGGTTCAGTTGTAAAGCAGGAAGCAGCAACTTATGCTGCTTATCTGAACTGCCCCTTAAGATTTCCTTTTATCTTCTATTTACTATTTTATTTCTTTATATACATATATATGTACGGATATATGGAAATAAAGACATTTATTATTATTATTATTACATACTATTTTTATTTACTACTTGTATACTATTTTACTTTTCTTCCTTTCGCTACTTTTAATTGTATTTTAGGTATCATACGAGCTTCTCTCCATTTGCCTTCTTTCTTTCTGTTATATGTAACCTCTCAATATGTATAAGTATATTATATACAACTTTGTGTTTTTGGCCTTTAAGGAAGGAAAGGTCGACTCAAGCTTATAGGGTATGTTTTATAAGTAAGTATCCTTAATTATTGAATTATAAATTTTGAATAAGTCCTCCGTCTCAATTTGTTTGATCACAAACCAGTGGATTTTTTTTATTGTGTATCATTTCAAGTATATTTCTCACTTTCTGTTTTTCATCCTTTCTTAAAATTTCGTTAAAAAAGTATCTCTAATGAAACTGATTACATTGTTGCCTGTACTTTCTTAGAAGTGTTGTTTATTGCTGCAGTTAGAGAAACGTCGTTCATGCCTTTCTTATATTAACACATTGCAATGCAAAAATTACATATAATTTTTTTTGTTATGCTACGTCATTAATATATGTATGACAATAAAAAATCGCAAAACGAATATGCAAAACTTCTCAAAAACGAAACATAGTAAAGTAATATTCTTCAAATGTAAAAATAAAAGAAAATATGAACAATAACGAGAAAGTCGTTTTGAGGTCTTGTACTGTATTTACCGTGGCAGCCAATGTGTTAAAACAAAATGTCTACAAGTAAATAATGGTTTGCACATAATTTTGTTTGATCTAAAAGCCTTCATTGCCAAATATACCAAATATAGGAACAATTATTATGTTTTCCTTTATTTTGCTTATTGTATTTCAACTTGTTTCTCATTACATGTAAGTCTATCAAAATGCATGCAATTCTTATTGGGTTTGAGAGATTTTCCATTACCTTAAAAGGCCATTAAGCCTAATTTACACAGTTGTATATTAAACGTATGCAATTTTATTGCGCAGAATAATATCTATATATGTACCAAAGAATTACAATTTCTGCGTTGATGCAGTAACTAATACATTATCCAATATATATTTTACATGAACGAAACACAAATAATATCGAAACGTAAGCAGATACAAACGGTGCAGCTACTATACAAAAACATAACTATGTATATAGTATACTGGCATCCGTTAGATCACAGGACATAACTAATTAACAAAGTTTGATTCGCGAAACAATATTTAATTTCACGAATAAAAAATACCCGGAACCTGTTTATTATATTTATACACGCTGTGTCATTTTAATATTTTTACCCGCTGTGTTGATTATTAAGAACTTCTATCTAAATCTTGTGCTACTACAGATACTATAACCAAAAACATAAATTATATTAAAGCTTCATTACCATTAACCTTACTCCTAGAAAGTTATATATGCCATTCAAAGTTATCTTAATTACAACAGGGTGAAGACGATTACAGTCCTAGATGTAGAAACAAAATGCTTGATAATTGAAGCTTCGAGGTTGCGAAATTTGCAAACCGCTAAGTAGTGCTGCTTGTATAAGTGTTCATTAATTTTGTACTAAAATATCTAACAACCCTAAAATAAAACTTAACTTTGCTCGAAATTTGGTTAATATTGCAGTCACAGTTCAAATAACAAATTATTTAGAAACAAATAAAGCAAGTATTATAAAACAAATCTATTAGATAATAAAAATGACCACTAACTATGCAATGGCTCTCCGGAGAAATGTTACAATTGTATCGTTTCAAGGTACTATAAATTGTATAATACAGGACAAATGACACTAGAAATACACACAGAGTTTGGTAACTACAGTGGATGTTCTATAAATAGGATAAATGCATTTTAATGTAGGATTAAATATGTTTGAAGAAACTATATAACAAGGACAAAGCTATTTCTAGGTGATCTAGGCGTTGAATTTTATGATCCGCATGAATCAAAGTAAAGACATTATAAACCCGAGTAACATTATGAAGGTTGAAACATTAAATAACTGACATACATTCTTCAGAGAATTGAGAGCGGTTGTATTTTCAGGAAACGTGTTTGAAATATACATATATAGCAGGTTCAAATTATATTAGCTGTCGCAGGGGTAAATGGGCATCCCTCCTACGACCTTACGGAAGGACTAAACTCGAAAAGGGGGGTGCCGATCGACGGGGAAAGGATTTTTCTATAAAAATTATTAGATTTCGCCGCAGACCAACGTCCGAATCCTGTAAGATTAGCATTCGAATTAAAAATTCGCATTAGAGCGGACTTTGAGCGCTTATATCTCCCGAACGGTTAACGCTACGCCAAAACTATCCATGTCCGAAGATATTCTCCTCGACGAGTACTTGGTTATTTTGGGGAAATTTTTTTTTTCCGATTAAAACTAAAAAATACAGCGTCGGGGCGCCGACGCCCAATAAGACGACGCTTTCCCAGACGTGACCGCCGAACCGGCCGTATTTATAATGACGATTTCCAAAATTTCAAAGTTCCAACGCCTTTCTAAACCGCTTATTTTTTGATAAACGTCGCCAAAATTCCTCAAAATAGATACTAGATATTTCTATATGAGAATATGATATCTCGAATTTACGAGCTCCGGTGGCGCATCGGAACGGACGGTGGCCCACGGCGCTAGAGGTACGGCGTTCAAATCTCGACGAGGGATACTATGGCTTTTTTCTTTGGTTTTTTTGTTTTTTTTTTTATTAATGATTGAAAAGAATAATATATAAAATAAAGAAGTCTTCATTTCAACGGCGACGAAACACAAGAAATAATAATTAAAAAAACACGATGAATCATTAAATGCGTTAAAGAATTTCCAATTTTTTACAATTGTCCGATTGGAAAAACGTTATTATTTATACTAAAAATCGTTTCTTATTTTGTGGTTCAATAAATAACACAAGTACTAATAATTACAAACATCTCTCCATGTCTAAAAGTAATTTAAAAATATGAAACAAGTAAGAATAGTTTAATTATCTGTATGTCAGTGTATTATCGAGATTATACTAAGTATATATCTACATATTTTCGAAAGAGCCAAAAAATCTTATTTGTATATATTCAGGGGAAATTGAATGTCAATATTTTAGGGAACGATTTTATGATGTATTTTAAAAAGGAAACTTATATAAACTTATATATGAACGTGTGACCTAAACGTCTGTCAAAGTAGGTAGCTGAAATTCCGTACGAACGCCACTGGTGGAATTAAAAAAAAAATGGGGAACACTCAATAATGCCTCTTGATACATACTACACGTATACCACGTTTCATTAAAATATCTAAAGTGGTATTACAGGAATTAATAAAAAACTATTTATTTTCGAAAACTTTATCACCCTGTATCTCAAAAGTTAAGACCTTTAGGTCATATGTTCATATGAAGTTTTCTCTTTAACATGACGAGTAGTATACGGTCCCGCTACCTCAGCAAAAAAAAAAAAAAAACTATTTATTTTCGAAAACTTTATCACCCTGTATCTCAAAAGCTAAGACCTTTAGGTCATATGTTCATATGAAGTTTTCTTTTTATCATGACGAGTAGTATGCGATTCCACGACGTCCAGCAAAAAAAAAACAAAAAAAAACGTTCCCTGAAATATGGACATTCATTTTGGAAAGTGCCTGTATAGCGGGTTTTATTCAATCAAAGTCGGCCATATTCCGCTCTTTACTATAATAATAGCTGTCGCAGGGGTAAATGGGCATCCCTCCTACGACCTTACGGAAGGACTAAACTCGAAAAGGGGGTGCCGATCGACGGGGAAAGGATTTTTCTATAAAAATTATTAGATTTCGCCGCAGACCAACGTCCGAATCCTGTAAGATTAGCATTCGAATTAAAAATTCGCATTAGAGCGGACTTTGAGCGCTTATATCTCCCGAACGGTTAACGCTACGCCAAAACTATCCATGTCCGAAGATATTCTCCTCGACGAGTACTTGGTTATTTTGGGGAAATTTTTTTTTTCCGATTAAAACTAAAAAATACAGCGTCGGGGCGCCGACGCCCAATAAGACGACGCTTTCCCAGACGTGACCGCCGAACCGGCCGTATTTATAATGACGATTTCCAAAATTTCAAAGTTCCAACGCCTTTCTAAACCGCTTATTTTTTGATAAACGTCGCCAAAATTCCTCAAAATAGATACTAGATATTTCTATATGAGAATATGATATCTCGAATTTACGAGCTCCGGTGGCGCATCGGAACGGGCGGTGGCCCACGGCGCTAGAGGTACGGCGTTCAAATCTCGACGAGGGATACTATGGCTTTTTTCTTTGGTTTTTTTTTTTTTTTTTATTAATGATTGAAAAGAATAATATATAAAATAAAGAAGTCTTCATTTCAACGGCGACGAAACACAAGAAATAATAATTAAAAAAACACGATGAATCATTAAATGCGTTAAAGAATTTCCAATTTTTTACAATTGTCCGATTGGAAAAACGTTATTATTTATACTAAAAATCGTTTCTTATTTTGTGGTTCAATAAATAACACAAGTACTAATAATTACAAACATCTCTCCATGTCTAAAAGTAATTTAAAAATATGAAACAAGTAAGAATAGTTTAATTATCTGTATGTCAGTGTATTATCGAGATTATACTAAGTATATATCTACATATTTTCGAAAGAGCCAAAAAATCTTATTTGTATATATTCAGGGGAAATTGAATGTCAATATTTTAGGGAACGATTTTATGATGTATTTTAAAAAGGAAACTTATATAAACTTATATATGAACGTGTGACCTAAACGTCTGTCAAAGTAGGTAGCTGAAATTCCGTACGAACGCCACTGGTGGAATTAAAAAAAAAATGGGGAACACTCAATAATGCCTCTTGATACATACTACACGTATACCACGTTTCATTAAAATATCTAAAGTGGTATTACAGGAATTAATAAAAAACTATTTATTTTCGAAAACTTTATCACCCTGTATCTCAAAAGTTAAGACCTTTAGGTCATATGTTCATATGAAGTTTTCTCTTTAACATGACGAGTAGTATACGGTCCCGCTACCTCAGCAAAAAAAAAAAAAAAACTATTTATTTTCGAAAACTTTATCACCCTGTATCTCAAAAGCTAAGACCTTTAGGTCATATGTTCATATGAAGTTTTCTTTTTATCATGACGAGTAGTATGCGATTCCACGACGTCCAGCAAAAAAAAAAAAAAAAAACGTTCCCTGAAATATGGACATTCATTTTGGAAAGTGCCTGTATAGCGGGTTTTATTCAATCAAAGTCGGCCATATTCCGCTCTTTACTATAATAATAGCTGTCGCAGGGGTAAATGGGCATCCCTCCTACGACCTTACGGAAGGACTAAACTCGAAAAGGGGGGTGCCGATCGACGGGGAAAGGATTTTTCTATAAAAATTATTAGATTTCGCCGCAGACCAACGTCCGAATCCTGTAAGATTAGCATTCGAATTAAAAATTCGCATTAGAGCGGACTTTGAGCGCTTATATCTCCCGAACGGTTAACGCTACGCCAAAACTATCCATGTCCGAAGATATTCTCCTCGACGAGTACTTGGTTATTTTGGGGAAATTTTTTTTTTCCGATTAAAACTAAAAAATACAGCGTCGGGGCGCCGACGCCCAATAAGACGACGCTTTCCCAGACGTGACCGCCGAACCGGCCGTATTTATAATGACGATTTCCAAAATTTCAAAGTTCCAACGCCTTTCTAAACCGCTTATTTTTTGATAAACGTCGCCAAAATTCCTCAAAATAGATACTAGATATTTCTATATGAGAATATGATATCTCGAATTTACGAGCTCCGGTGGCGCATCGGAACGGGCGGTGGCCCACGGCGCTAGAGGTACGGCGTTCAAATCTCGACGAGGGATACTATGGCTTTTTTCTTTGGTTTTTTGTTTTTTTTTTTATTAATGATTGAAAAGAATAATATATAAAATAAAGAAGTCTTCATTTCAACGGCGACGAAACACAAGAAATAATAATTAAAAAACACGATGAATCATTAAATGCGTTAAAGAATTTCCAATTTTTTACAATTGTCCGATTGGAAAAACGTTATTATTTATACTAAAAATCGTTTCTTATTTTGTGGTTCAATAAATAACACAAGTACTAATAATTACAAACATCTCTCCATGTCTAAAAGTAATTTAAAAATATGAAACAAGTAAGAATAGTTTAATTATCTGTATGTCAGTGTATTATCGAGATTATACTAAGTATATATCTACATATTTTCGAAAGAGCCAAAAAATCTTATTTGTATATATTCAGGGGAAATTGAATGTCAATATTTTAGGGAACGATTTTATGATGTATTTTAAAAAGGAAACTTATATAAACTTATATATGAACGTGTGACCTAAACGTCTGTCAAAGTAGGTAGCTGAAATTCCGTACGAACGCCACTGGTGGAATTAAAAAAAAAATGGGGAACACTCAATAATGCCTCTTGATACATACTACACGTATACCACGTTTCATTAAAATATCTAAAGTGGTATTACAGGAATTAATAAAAAACTATTTATTTTCGAAAACTTTATCACCCTGTATCTCAAAAGTTAAGACCTTTAGGTCATATGTTCATATGAAGTTTTCTCTTTAACATGACGAGTAGTATACGGTCCCGCTACCTCAGCAAAAAAAAAAAAAACTATTTATTTTCGAAAACTTTATCACCCTGTATCTCAAAAGCTAAGACCTTTAGGTCATATGTTCATATGAAGTTTTCTTTTTATCATGACGACTAATATACGATTCCACGACGTCCAGCAAAAAAAAAAAAAAAAACGTTCCCTGAAATATGGACATTCATTTTGGAAAGTGCCTGTATAGCGGGTTTTATTCAATCAAAGTCGGCCATATTCCGCTCTTTACTATAATAATAGCTGTCGCAGGGGTAAATGGGCATCCCTCCTACGACCTTACGGAAGGACTAAACTCGAAAAGGGGGTGCCGATCGACGGGGAAAGGATTTTTCTATAAAAATTATTAGATTTCGCCGCAGACCAACGTCCGAATCCTGTAAGATTAGCATTCGAATTAAAAATTCGCATTAGAGCGGACTTTGAGCGCTTATATCTCCCGAACGGTTAACGCTACGCCAAAACTATCCATGTCCGAAGATATTCTCCTCGACGAGTACTTGGTTATTTTGGGGAAATTTTTTTTTTCCGATTAAAACTAAAAAATACAGCGTCGGGGCGCCGACGCCCAATAAGACGACGCTTTCCCAGACGTGACCGCCGAACCGGCCGTATTTATAATGACGATTTCCAAAATTTCAAAGTTCCAACGCCTTTCTAAACCGCTTATTTTTTGATAAACGTCGCCAAAATTCCTCAAAATAGATACTAGATATTTCTATATGAGAATATGATATCTCGAATTTACGAGCTCCGGTGGCGCATCGGAACGGGCGGTGGCCCACGGCGCTAGAGGTACGGCGTTCAAATCTCGACGAGGGATACTATGGCTTTTTTCTTTGGTTTTTTGTTTTTTTTTTATTAATGATTGAAAAGAATAATATATAAAATAAAGAAGTCTTCATTTCAACGGCGACGAAACACAAGAAATAATAATTAAAAAAACACGATGAATCATTAAATGCGTTAAAGAATTTCCAATTTTTTACAATTGTCCGATTGGAAAAACGTTATTATTTATACTAAAAATCGTTTCTTATTTTGTGGTTCAATAAATAACACAAGTACTAATAATTACAAACATCTCTCCATGTCTAAAAGTAATTTAAAAATATGAAACAAGTAAGAATAGTTTAATTATCTGTATGTCAGTGTATTATCGAGATTATACTAAGTATATATCTACATATTTTCGAAAGAGCCAAAAAATCTTATTTGTATATATTCAGGGGAAATTGAATGTCAATATTTTAGGGAACGATTTTATGATGTATTTTAAAAAGGAAACTTATATAAACTTATATATGAACGTGTGACCTAAACGTCTGTCAAAGTAGGTAGCTGAAATTCCGTACGAACGCCACTGGTGGAATTAAAAAAAAATGGGGAACACTCAATAATGCCTCTTGATACATACTACACGTATACCACGTTTCATTAAAATATCTAAAGTGGTATTACAGGAATTAATAAAAAACTATTTATTTTCGAAAACTTTATCACCCTGTATCTCAAAAGTTAAGACCTTTAGGTCATATGTTCATATGAAGTTTTCTCTTTAACATGACGAGTAGTATACGGTCCCGCTACCTCAGCAAAAAAAAAAAAACTATTTATTTTCGAAAACTTTATCACCCTGTATCTCAAAAGCTAAGACCTTTAGGTCATATGTTCATATGAAGTTTTCTTTTTATCATGACGACTAATATACGATCCCGCGACGTCCAGCAAAAAAAAAAAAAAAAACGTTCCCTGAAATATGGACATTCATTTTGGAAAGTGCCTGTATAGCGGGTTTTATTCAATCAAAGTCGGCCATATTCCGCTCTTTACTATAATAATAGCTGTCGCAGGGGTAAATGGGCATCCCTCCTACGACCTTACGGAAGGACTAAACTCGAAAAGGGGGGTGCCGATCGACGGGGAAAGGATTTTTCTATAAAAATTATTAGATTTCGCCGCAGACCAACGTCCGAATCCTGTAAGATTAGCATTCGAATTAAAAATTCGCATTAGAGCGGACTTTGAGCGCTTATATCTCCCGAACGGTTAACGCTACGCCAAAACTATCCATGTCCGAAGATATTCTCCTCGACGAGTACTTGGTTATTTTGGGGAAATTTTTTTTTTCCGATTAAAACTAAAAAATACAGCGTCGGGGCGCCGACGCCCAATAAGACGACGCTTTCCCAGACGTGACCGCCGAACCGGCCGTATTTATAATGACGATTTCCAAAATTTCAAAGTTCCAACGCCTTTCTAAACCGCTTATTTTTTGATAAACGTCGCCAAAATTCCTCAAAATAGATACTAGATATTTCTATATGAGAATATGATATCTCGAATTTACGAGCTCCTGTGGCGCATCGGAACGGACGGTGGCCCACGGCGCTAGAGGTACGGCGTTCAAATCTCGACGAGGGATACTATGGTTTTTTCTTTGGTTTTTTGTTTTTTTTTATTAATGATTGAAAAGAATAATATATAAAATAAAGAAGTCTTCATTTCAACGGCGACGAAACACAAGAAATAATAATTAAAAAAACACGATGAATCATTAAATGCGTTAAAGAATTTCCAATTTTTTACAATTGTCCGATTGGAAAAACGTTATTATTTATACTAAAAATCGTTTCTTATTTTGTGGTTCAATAAATAACACAAGTAGTAATAATTACAAACATCTCTCCATGTCTAAAAGTAATTTAAAAATATGAAACAAGTAAGAATAGTTTAATTATCTGTATGTCAGTGTATTATCGAGATTATACTAAGTATATATCTACATATTTTCGAAAGAGCTAAAAAGTCTTATTTGTATACATTCAGGGGAAATTGAATGTCAATATTTTAGGGAACGATTTTATGATGTATTTTAAAAAGGAAACTTATATAAACTTATATATGAACGTGTGACCTAAACGTCTGTCAAAGTAGGTAGCTGAAATTCCGTACGAACGCCACTGGTGGAATTAAAAAAAAATGGGGAACACTCAATAATGCCTCTTGATACATACTACACGTATACCACGTTTCATTAAAATATCTAAAGTGGTATTACAGGAATTAATAAAAAACTATTTATTTTCGAAAACTTTATCACCCTGTATCTCAAAAGTTAAGACCTTTAGGTCATATGTTCATATGAAGTTTTCTCTTTAACATGACGAGTAGTATACGGTCCCGCTACCTCAGCAAAAAAAAAAACTATTTATTTTCGAAAACTTTATCACCCTGTATCTCAAAAGCTAAGACCTTTAGGTCATATGTTCATATGAAGTTTTCTTTTTATCATGACGACTAATATACGATCCCGCTACGTCCAGCAAAAAAAAAAAAAAAAAAAAAAAAAAAGATCTGTAGTCAACGACTTTGACAGGTAAACATTGAAATTCCTAACAAATTTCCTCTCTTCTAAAAATTACGAGATTTATTTAATATTTGTACATTAACACCTATACAGTTACCCGTAAGGACTTATTTGTTACTGTAATACGTAATCCGACAGCTTTTTAATCAAGGACGTTAGTGATTTTTTCTTTTAAACTATTTAGAACACTGCGAGAAGACAAATATAGCAGGCGCGCGATTTGAATATTATGAAATAACTTAAAACATGCTGCCTCTCTAAATATACAGATATATATGTCATGATAAACACAATTGTCAATATTCTATTAGATACACATTTCATCTATAAATAATATATTCCGTTATTATTAAATAAAAAACTTGAAAGAAATATCGAATTATAAGCGTTTATAACTTCATTACGTAAAATAAATAAAGAAATACTACATTTCACCTTTTATTTATTACGAAAAAAATATATTTAAATAATAAATACGTTAAATACGTTTATTAGGTACCTACCACGTACAAAATACCATCTTTAAACCTTTCCCGGCTCTCACAATAAATCGTAGGCGGCCTCCGTTAGCCCCACTGCCGTCAAAATTTGAACTGTCAAGACGGACTTTTTATTCTGCGTTTACATCGAGATCATGAGTTGATTTTTCGGTAAAACATTTTGTGATTGTCATTAAGATAATATATACATATAATATTGAGATTAATTAAATAATCGTAGATATAACTGCACTTTACCAAATAACTTAATTGTATCTTAATAGATGGCAGCATATCTGACGTATATATGTTTAGTGCAAGGTATCAAGCGTGCAATTTGAATATTATGGTATTTCTGAACACATGTTATCTCTTCAAAAATATAAGTATATACGTCATGTTAAAAACATTTGTCAATATAGTAATAGATACACATTTCACCTATAAATAATATATTCCGTTATTATTAATGAAAATAGTTGAAAAAATACATCTAACGCGAAACGTGAAAAGTCAAATTGTAATCGTCAAAACCTCATTACGTAAAATAATGGAAAAAATAGTACATGACGTAATTTACTTATTACCAAAAAAATATATTTAAAAATTAAATACGTTAAAATACGTACAAAATACCATCTTTAATAACTATAGCAAAAATCATTAGGCGGCTCTCATAATAAATCGTTGACGTTAGCGCGTCTGCGATCAAAATTTGAACTGTCAAGACGGACTTTTACACTTAGAAGGTTATAGAGTTTATTAGTTCTTTTCATATTATTACTGGGAAAATTTAATTTCTTCCCAACGATATTAAAAATATTGATAAACACATTTGTCAATACTCTGTTTGATAAAATGTATAAATCGTAGAATGATGACTTAAATTCATAATTCAGCAAGTATACCGGGTAACTGCTAATGAAGCGACCATACTTTACAGTTATGTAAAATAAAGAGCGTTTCTACATAGAATGCCATTGATTTATTGAAATAGTCCGTGAAAAAAATCGATTAAAAATAAAATAAGTATGCACATTGCTTTCATACTGCTCAATTCGTATAACAATTTTTTTTTTCATTTTAGTAGTTCATTAGCTGGGACACCTTCTCGACATATTCTGTCGATTAAAAATCTGTACGAAGTAGAAAATATATACAGGGATACCTCTATCTAAGTATTTAAGAGATCAACGGTATTTTGATTTTATTATAAGTAATATTATCATTATTATTTATTTTCAAACGAATAAGAGTAAGTACGATGGGATAAAAAGAGAGCGTTTCCCAAATAATTTTTAACACACTAAAAAATTGGTCAACCAACATACAGGGTAACTGGTAATGAAACGGTCATACTTTACAGTGTGTAAAGTAAATAGCGTTTCTACATAGAACGCCATTGACATTTATTAAAATGGTTCGTGAAAAAAATCGACAAAATATAAAATAAGTATCGAGGCCGTAGGCCGAGTAGTGTTTAACACACTTAAAAGTTATTGAGGGAGTTTAGATTAATAGAATGCACGCATGTTTCGTGTATATTATTGTAGGTACTCAGGGCTACTGTTATATAAATAATTTTAGAGGTGGCGCTGGTTTCTGAATTAGCTTAGCTACCTTGAAGACGCTTAAAAGTTGTGGAGCGGGTTAAGATTAGCGGAAATGCTGGTCGGTGGGCCGGAAGAGTTCAGTCTAAATTCGAATACTTGGGATGGGTCAGCTTAGACCAAACTCGAAGAGTTTGGGTGGGGTCAACTAGTATTAACTTTATATTATCTGAATTAATGAGGAAGCGTAGTAGATCAAAGCTGATTTGTATGCATAATTTCAAATTAAATATAAACCACTATTCGTCACTAATTTTTAGTGTAAAAAACAAACACATGCAACTCATTACTTACTAACAGATACCTGCTTAATTTACACACTTTGTAGATTTAATCTATACTCTTTCCTGTGACACCTTGGTTTTAGAAAAACAAAAGATTCAGATCCCGTACATCATGGGTAGTTAAAATTCGTAATAATTTCATTAAGAGAACGTATTCTACAATTAATTGTCATATAAAAAGTAGCTGAAAACGTTTTGTGGTTCAAACTTCGTTGATATTGTATGTTCGTCGTTTCCACTACGTATGTACCTAAAAGTGTTTGTTATTATTATTATTATTGTGGTGTAAGGTGTGTCATCTTAGACAAAAACCGCGATATCTCTAATTCATTGAGAATCTGCTAACCTTTACATGCGTGAACTTTTGCCAATGATTTGTTTCTTAATGCCATTAAATACTTCGCAATGATATTGTAATACCTTAGTCTAGATCAGCTTGTATTATCCAAATATTATAAAATCCCAAAATATTCGAATCCAAAAATACCAAAACATTACTAAACCTAAAAACCTCTTTTCAACTAGTCTTCTACAAAATTGTATAAAAATAAGATCGAAACTTGAAATGGATGGTCAAAAAGAAATTCCAGACTTCTTCCAGGAGTCAAAATTTCTGCGACTGCAATATGAATTGAATGGCTAAGGGTAAAAATTTCAAAATGTAATAAATTCCAATTTACAAATATGTATTCACATATAAATTTGTCTAAATTGTTTTCCAACAATGGTGTAAATACGATGCGCACACGAATGGGGCCACGCGATCGTATACATAAAATATACCTCAAAATCAAATTTAAACAGAAATGACGTTACAGATTGACAAAAAGAAAAAGAGGTTATTACAGAATTTGCTCAATATAGGTATATAATTGAAGATATATAGCAAAAAAGGTCAAAGTTTTCTCAGTTAATTAAAATAAAACAAGACTACAAAACATGCTAAATAAACTCGAAACACAGTCGATATTGAAGAGATTACGTTCCTAGAATTAGAGTAAATGTATTCGACACAAAGTTTGCTTAATTAAAATAACACTGGCACTGTGCCTTGTGTGTAGGTTGAAGATGCTCTATGTCCTTCGGACATCAAACGATGTAGTAAATGCAATCAAATTCTACATAGCCAAATTATGTACTGTTACAACATGAAGTCCCTTTGAGAATGTCCTTAACCTAGGCAATTGCAGCTTGTGTTTACCCAGAATCATTGAATTTTTCAAGAAATGAATTATACACTCCAAAAAATACAAAATACAATCATAAAAACCTAACAGTTAATAACAAAAGGAACAGTATCCCAAATCAACTAGAAAACTTATAGTCTAAAACATGGTAATTCGACATGATAGCCGAATTTGTATTGGCTTTAAGAGAAGAAACCTGGTATGATGATTCAAAAACAATCTTCCGCTAATACTACAACATTTTTGAAATATTCCAAAGAATCCCGTAGTTCTTTGGAATATTTCAAAAATGTTCAAAAAGGCCGTTTTAGACCTTGTATATGACGCAGTTAAAGTTAATAATAAAAACATAATGTATAAAGTAATTGTATAAAGAAATGAAAAATAATTATGATAAATTACTACAAGAAACTAAAACAGACTATTTTACTGAAAGAATCTCAAATGCATGTAATATAAATAAAGAAACTTGGAAAATTATAAATTGCGAATTAAATGGAAATGTCATATCAAATAGTTCTAGTTTGTTTACGGCTGATGAGCTTAATTCGTATTTTATTGAAGTGGCTGGAGAGTTAATAAATAGAACAAAGATACCACCGACATCTTATCAAAATTTTTTAAAATACAAGCAAGTGCCATGTAGCCAGTCCTTCTATTTTACACCGGTTTCTTGCGTTGAAATAATAAATACTGTTAAATCTTTAAAATCGGGATATACCAGTGATGTATATGGCCTTAACGTGCAGCTCTTAAGGGGACGTTTCCGCGCCTAAATTTTCATCATATCGTTCAAACTGTATTTTATGTCGCAACTGAAACATAGATGGCTCGGAGAGTACTATATTTCTATACACATCACAAATTTCCGTTTCAATTTAATGACCTTGTTTTAATTCCGTACTATAAGTTTATTTGCTTTGTATTTGGATTTACCTGAATAACCAGACTCTCGGTTTATCTTTGTCAGTTGTATTGGATTAAGAAAGGGTAGAGCGAGCAATGAATACGTTGGGGTAAAAATTACATATTCGTTTTCTCGAAAGTTTCTTTACTTCACAACTACATCTGATGTAGTATCAATGTGGTATCAATCCGTATTGTACCTAATTGTGTTTCTACTGTTCGCTAGTTGGTTTTTCTAGTCCTGCAAGAATTCGCAAGAGTTATTTGTTAGCATTTTATCATTTTTTACTATTATTGTTATTAGTGTAAATAAAAATATCGTATATACAGTAGTAATTCCAGGTTTGTGTATATGGCGGTGTTATATACTTATATAAATATTTTATGCTGCGATAGCTTATCGATTTACTAACGGTTTTGCTAGCATAAGAATTAGGTACATGCATAGAGTAGTGTAGAGTAATTTTTTCAGGATTTGCAGAATGGGTAGAAGAGCAAGAAATACATCATTTCGCTAATGTATTCTTTATAAAAACCCTAGACTTTTGAAAATGCAGGAACGACGGGCAAAAAGTAAAATATGATATTCAGTCCTATATATAATTTTTTTGAAATTTCGGTCTAATATATTTAACTTTTTCTAGATCATATAGCTAATAATGGAATTCAAATTAATTCAAATTAAAAAAAGTACCTACCTGTACCAGTTTACATATCAATAAAACGTTTGTAGAACAAACAATTCAATTTATTATTATATCAATAATGAAGTAGTTCCTAAATTAGAAACATTTTATCAGATTTTTATATTTCCAGAAATAATTAATAAAAAAGCAAGCTGTGTTATTTCTTACCCATAACTATCCTTTTATGTAAAAATTAACGTATTTTTATTTAACTTCTTAGGTTTTTAAGTATCCTTATTAACTTATTACTTTCTGTAGTAATCTGTTGCATACTGGTGAAACATATTAAAAATATAATTTAATAACAAAAATACTTTTTTGTTTCCTTTAATTTGTTAAACTGTTTAAATTGCAAATATAGTATAAAACGATAATTTGGTAAAAATAATTTCAATTTGACATAAAACAAAATTTTTTTCAAAAAAAATACGTAAATAGGCCTTAGATTAATAGTAAACCGCAATATTTAGAAATTTAAAATTTTTAGAAAATAATTAATAATTTCTCATAAGGTTTTAAATTTTGTTATGGCAATTGAAAATTTTATTATCTTTGTTCGATTTGGTCTCTTGCTTTATATAGTAAAAGGCACTATCATGCGCCATAAAAATACCCTATTCCATTTGCATTGTCGTAAGAGCGAGTTTCGAATATCACTGCATGCGTCGTGTTGTAAACGTCTAAAAGGAACAAACCTATTGACATTTAATGAGCGTCATCTGTTGCACAATCGCTGAATTTCATGCATGTACATTTGCCTTCGGCATCATATTATTGAGCTTTTATTAAAAAAATACCATACATTTTTTAATTACACTATATTTCTAGCTACTGTGTCTTTTTTATGGAACTACATGTATATATCTAGGTTATGATTAAGAGATATCGTTAAAAAAGCCTTACTTCGTCAAGTAATTTTTACTAATTTTTTTATTACAGGTCTTCCAATTTTCTTTTGTTAATCAGCAACTGCCTGATGCAGTTATAGTTTTATAGAAATTATAATAATTTCGATATTCTTGCACGTTTAGAAATCTACCGTAGGAGACCAAATCGAACAAAGCTAATAAAATTTTCAATTGCCATAACAAAATTTAAAACCTTATGAGAAATTATTAATTATTTTTAAAATATTTTAAATTTCTAAATATTGAGGTTTACTATTAATCGACCTATTTACGTATTTTTTTTTGTTTTATGTCAAATTGAAATTATTTTTACCAAATTATCGTTTTATACTATACATGCAATTTAAACAGTTTAACAAATTAGAGGAAACAAAAAAGTATTTTTGTTATTAAATTATATTTTTAATATGTTTCACCAGTATGCAACAGATTACTACAGAAAGTAATAAGTTAATAAGGATACTTAAAAACCTAAGAAGTTAAATAAAAATACCTTAATTTTTACATAAAAGGCTAGTTATGGGTAACAAATAACACAACTTGCTTTTTATTAATTATTTCTGGAAATATAAAAGTCTGATAAAATGTTTCTAATTTAGGAACTATTTCATTATTGATATAATAATAAATTGAATTGTTTGTTCTACAAACGTTTTATTGATATGTAAACTGGTACAGGTAGGTACTTTTTAATTTGAATTAATCCATTATTAGCTATAAGATCTAGAAAAAGTTAAATATATTAGACCGAAATTTCAAAAAATTTATATATAGGACTGAATATCATATTTTACTTTTTGCCCGTCGTTCCTGCATTTTCAAAAGTCTAGGGTTTTTATAAAGAATACATTGGCGAAATGATGTATTTCTTGCTCTTCTATCCATTCTGCAAATCCTGAAAAAATTACTCTACACTACTCTATGCATGTACCTAATTCTTATGCTAGCAAAACCGTTAGTAAATCGATAAGCTATCGCAGCATAAAATATTTATATAAGTATATAACACCGCCATATACACAAACCTGGAATTACTACTGTATATACGATATTTTTATTTACACTAATAACAATAATAGTAAAAAATGATAAAAATGCTAACAAATAAATCTCTTGCGAATTCTTGCAGGACTAGAAAAACCAACTAGCGAACAGTAGAAATACAATTAGGTACAATACTGATTGATACCACATTGATACTGATGCACAACTACTCAACTACATCAGATGTAGTTGTGGAGTAAGGAAACTTTCGAGAAAACGAATATGTAATTTTTACCCCAATGTATTCATTGCTCGCTCTACCCTTTCCTAATCCAATACAACTGACAAAGATAAACTGAGAGTATGATTATTCAGGTAAATCCAAATACAAAGCAAATAAACTTATAGTACGGAATTAAATTAAGGTCATTAAATTGAAACGGAAATTTGTGATGTGTATAGAAATATAGTACTCTCCGAGCCATCTATGTTTCAGTTGCGACATAAAATACAGTTTGAACGATATGATGAAAATTTAGGCGCGGAAACGTCCCCTTAAGCAAAAACTCTGATCATGCTCGCTTCGTAGATCGTTAAATAAAATACGAATTTGTTAAACAATATACACATACTATATATTCAATGAATTGATGTAAGTACACAAATTTACTTAGAATATACACTAATGTATGCCCACGGAAAGAAAAACTATAAGTTAGCAAATAAGTAAAACATAAAATTGCAAGTCAAGCGATTAACCAGTATATGTATTAATGGGTTTCAGAAATACTAGAGCAGGAATTATCATATTCTACAATGTTTCAGTGTACTAAATTCGTTTGGAACTGCAATTCTGTATACTAAGCTATGTACTAATTTCTTAAGATATGCTATAGTAACAATTAAGCAATTATTAGTAGTACCAACTAGACACAACTGAATTTGAACAACCTATGGATAAGCTTCTGGACCTAGTTGGGGATCCCAAAAGGCAAATGTTAATAAGAGGAAACCAAACCTACATTCAATTTAAATATATTCTTTCAGTGTCCACATAGTACAATTGGATATTCCGTTAATATAAATAGTAAGAAGATCCTACACAGAGAGAAACTAAATGAGTCCGTAATGTGACTGATAATCAGTCTAATATGGAATTATAGAAATACATTTTTAACTTTAATTAAAAATGTACTAGAAATAAAAAGGATTTTAAAATTAGAATAAGTTTCCAAGCGCTCTGAAAATATAAAATAAACATTTAAAACGGCAATATAAATGCTGTCAATCTCAGAGGATAACGCAAAACAACATGTCTCAAAGAATAGAAGTAAACCTTAATTACAGTTTTAGGACTTTTCGAAATTTCTTTTCTTTTATTAGGAAATTATATAGAACTCGATTGTGCAGAACACGTAATACTTTTTCAAAGTGTACCCTGCTGTCCCGAGAGACAAATAAAATAAATTAAATTTTATTTCCATTTATTTTGCTTTTGTTTCTATTGGCGAAAACGGACGTCCAGCGTGTTTGTCGAGTGTTTTTTTGTTGATTAGGTAAACAAAGTTCTTCGTTCAGCTTTCTATAAGAAAAGGCGAAATAAATTTGCAACAATAACATTTATAAATATGTCCATTGTTTATAGAATTTAATCAAAGTTTTTTAATATCTAATTGCAATACATAATTATAAATTCATGGTATACAGTAGGTGTTCAATGAATTAGAAACTTCTAGGAAAGTGCTTTAAAACTTACTTTCGTTGTGAATATCTTCTATTCCCGGAAATTTCGGTAAACATAGTTTATTGTTTAATTTATAAATACCACTTTTCATCGTAATACATCCTTTTAATACCCTTCGCTAGCAGGTAGAAATCCGAAGATCGCAATATCGTCTCAGATACCATCAATTGCGTTGTCGAGAACAGTTACTGATAAGTGGTTTTTTTGCGAAATTAGTGTAAATAAATTATTGTATTTTTGTGTATAGTGTAAATATATAGATTTCAGTTATTTAGTGTAGTATAGACAGACATTAAGACACTTTTGTATGTATTCAGTGATATTAAGTTTGTGTTTTATTATTAGTCGGCATGGGCCGTAAAAAAGACGTCAGTAATGAAAAGAAAGACATTCTTGCTTCATTACTGATTGAAAACAAACTAACCCAGCGAGAAATAGCGAAAAATGTGAACGTTTCATTTGCTACTGTGTCGCGAATTTCGAAATGGCTAACATAGTAATTACCACTTACCACATCAAATAGGAGGAACTGTCGCAAAAAGAGAATAACCACTTTTCGAACGGACAGAAAAATAATATCGGCGGCTTTACTAAACCGTAGGGCATCGGCACGAACGATACATCGGAACCTGCGACAAGATAGCATAAAGATATCACACATGACACTGCCTCGTAGACTACGTACGAAGGCGGCTTAAAATGTAGACGTCCGATTAAGAAGCCCAAACTAACAGCTGGGATGAAGAAACCGAGATTGCAATGGGCTAAACAGCATTAGAATTATACTGTGGAAAAGAGTTTGTGTTTTCTTTTATTTTTACAAAAATTATTTTCGGTAAACAGTGTGATGTTTAGTTATTTCTGATTTTTGTGTTCTTTGTTAGGAGATCTTCAGTGACAAATGTCGGATAGAATCCGTAACGGATGGCGCTTTGCGAATGCCTCGTTAAAACTGTTAAACATTCACCAGCAGTGATGATATGGAGTTACATTTCCGAACATGGTCCTGGTCCCCTGTACTTTGTTTCTGGAACAATGAACCAAACTCAATATTTGGAGATGCTGAGGGATGTTTTTTGTCATACTTGCAAGGTATATGTACAGAAGACAAGTCGTATACATTTATGCACGACGGTGCTCCATGCCATACAGCCAAACCTGTAAAAAAGTTGTTAGAAGAGCAAGGTACGGCATTGCTTCCTTGGTGTGGGAACTCCTCGGATTTAAACCCAATAGAAAACTGTTGGGCCGTATTAAAATCGAAAATAAAACATTTCATAATCCAAATATAAATGTATTAACACCGAGAATTGAAGAAATTTGGGAAAATGATCCACTTATTAAGGATACAATTAAAACCTGTATAAATAGTATGCCACAAAGAATTAGAGAAGTAATGAAAGTCAAAGGTGGTAGTACCAAATGTTGATTTACACTACTTGTATTTTCAATTTTCTACTTGTTTTGTATAGAATAAAATACATAATATACGTACAAGGAGTTTTATTGCAATATTTTGTGAAAATCATGAGAGTTTCTAATTCATTGAACACCTACTGTACATGCCGTATTTATTTAATATAAACAATATGGCATTAAATTATTGTAATTATATTGTAGTGATATTGTGGGGATATAACATAAACACAAAATCAATTTTATTTAATGCAAATCTTCAATTTACGAATTTATTGGAAGGGATGATTGGAATATTAATTTTGTCTACAATTATTGCATTTCATCAGAATCTCTTACATAGTTTTAGAATAAATGTACTGAACAGCTACATGTTTTTAAAACCGTATAAGCGTAAAAGGTTGTTCAAACAGTCGATTTAAAATTTGAAAATTGAATGGGAAAAAATATTTTTAATGGTAATGTTTTTTTGTTTACAAATGATCATCTCGGTAATTGCGCTACCAACAGAATGTAGACTACTGTTCACCATTCACCGATTTCCAAAATCATTAACAAAGTCAACTCCTCATATTTTGTCAGATTGTGCTTTAGTTTCATACACAGTGTCTTTGTATAACATTTCGAAATCTTTTTCTTTGGTTTTGCCCTCATATTCTTAATAAATTTACATGATATTTCTCCGCTAACTATTTGCTAAAATTTACATCTCTTAAGAATGGTGCAAGATGGAGACATAATTGCATACACAAGTGCACTTTAAAATCTCTTGTAAATTATTGTGTGTACCATTTGAAAATAGTAAGTTTAATACAAGTTGCATATGATGATAACTTGCTTAAAACCAACAAACTGTTGTTTAAAAAAATTTTTAAGATTTTTACAATTCCAAAAATATTTAAGTATTTCCATACATTTGAGAACCCCGCATAATTCAAAACTTCGCAAACGTTTTTAGTTGCCAATATCTAACTTCTGGAGAAATCAGGCAGTACAAATTAGCTATATACTTAATAGTGACACCAATGTTTCTCTGTCGATACTCATCTCCGTGCAGTTTACGTAATAAGAACAGTTTATTTTACTATCGTCAATAAAAAAGTATTCAACTGTATCAGTAGTTTTACAGGCGTCACAGTGTTGCATTTTATGTGGCAGTAGTTTAATATTTTCTGGAAAATTGTTGCCCATGATATTAGATATAGTGTAAGTACTACTTACTGCAATGTGCCAATAAATACATTACATATAAAGGCGTGTGTTACTTTTTAGTTAAATCTAACTTGTAATATCTAGTACATTTCGCATATAATATATGTCAATAGAAATTTTGAACGAACATTAGAAAATCAATATGAAACATGTGCCAAACTATCTAAGCCTCCAAAATTATATTAATGAGGTAATGACAACAGAGTGGTAGAGCAACATGAATCTAGATCAATTCGAACCGACAATCTGATTTTACGAAAACCATTTTCATCATAAAGTGCACTTTACGTATGAAAATACCTGCCTATGCAAACGGTGATAAAGTATAGAGAGACAAACCAAAGTTTAATATACAAGAGACATTATGTTTTAGGACTATAATATGAAACCTTAATAAATAATAACTTAATAAGTTATCAGACCAAAACAAACAACAGATTATTGGTAATCCACATATAATGATTCAATTTATTTTTCAAAAGTATTAGAACATTTCAAGCAAACTACTAACAAACTAAGTATATGCAACTAGAGAAAGATACATAATCAAATTTGCTCGGCCCGAAAACTTATATGTAAAGTTGTAATTAGTGGCAAAGTATATTAGTATTAACACACGCTAAGGTCTGTAATATGAAGGGTTAACTATAAGGGTTGACAAGGAAACTGGATTAATGAAGTTAATATATGAAAATAGAATTAATAATGAGATTTATTAGAGAGGGTAGATTATATTATTTTGATTATTACTTTTATATCTGGAAACCTGTAAAGGAGGAAAATTAATAGTTTACCATCATTAATATTATTTATAAAATATATTATACAACATTATTTATATTACAGATTGTCTTACAATCTAGCTCCATATTTTTATAGAATTTATATTAATCTGTACAGAATCTTTTCTTTTTCAGCTGCTTGTCGTACTTATTCTTCCTATTTCATATATGTTTTTTCTTTACTTATTATTTTTTCTCGTCCACCAAGCTTCAACATTAAGCCTCTAGGTTTTATATTCAGTTGTTCAAGGTCTTACATCTTCTTAAAATCTCCCTTAAAATTTCATTTTAAGTATTCTGCTTTTGTTTCTGTTGGTCATATTCAGAAACTTACAGCCATAAACTAATAAGGACCTTCCTACTGTTTGATATACGTCACCACAAGTTTTAATCTCATGACGATAGACCAATCTATATTTTTTTCATATTGAGGCTTCATCATTAACGAACTAATGCTCCAAAAACGTATTAAAGATTTTTCAGAAGAAGCATGATATTTTCCTAATGACGATCTTCAGGTTAAAATTGTTCAGTCATAGTCGAAAGTTACCCGCTATACTAACTAATCAGGATCTCTTACGATTATGTAAATTACGCATTAGTTTTGATTATTCTTTTTTTATTACTTGTTTAGCTATTTTTATCTTTGCTTTTCTACTATCCTCCTTTGCTCTTCCTAATAGTTCGAGCTTATAATTATCATGTTTTCATATTTTGTCATCTCACTCTATTTTGCTCTCATCTGTTCTCCAATATATATGATGGTTTTAGTGTTATCGGTAGTAGTTTCCACATTTGTTTTCTTAAGTTTTGTTCGAGATTTTTCTGTTCCCTCGTATTCCCTTTTCTATATCAGCACACATTTCCCGAAGTTGTTGTCTTCGTTCTCCATCTTCTCACATGTATTACGCATTTAGCTGTAATACCCTTATTTTTAGCGTATTTTCTTACTAATTTTCGTAGACTTGTCCTTGTATCTGTTTTGTGTTATTCAGGTGCAGGATTCTTAAAATTCACAAACATATCTTATAGATCTTTTTTTTTTAACTTGGAACGTTTTCCATAAATCTATTCAATAAATGTTTATTTGTGCCGCCTCCTTTTTCTAGTATCTACTATAGTTCTATTACCTACAGTTTCTTTCTGTCTAAATCTACGCCGCATGTATTGCTGTTCTTAATTTATATTGGAGCAGTTTCTGTAGTGTTCACAGTAAACATACTGTACAATTTACACAAAATTAACCACACGTATATGTCTAGTTAAGACGACACAAATTGTATGTCTTACATTTGCAGTTTCCTGCTTCGTTTGTAAATCCATCCAAAAACATAAATTGTGTAATTTAGGCAAGAAGTGATTTGTATAGTGGGCAATTATTATTAGTAAAAGTTACTCCAATATTATATATTCCAATATTAATTGTATGGGACATGTATAGATACAAATATAGAGGATGTTGAAGGAAACAGCCAAATCGAAAGATGTTACCACATGTTACGGAAAAACAGCGGAAAAGGACAACAAATGTACGCTTATATTGACAATATTCATCCCTATAAAACTTAGAACAATATTGCTTCAAAATGTTCTTCTAGTCGTTATTAATCCTTTTTTTTTCTATTATTGATTTATTTATGCCTCGTCCTGATTATTTTACTTAAGTTTATCCCATTAGTATTTCTTAAAAAAATAGCAGATGTAATGAATACACGACTTACTAAAACTTTTGTTAAAATATTTTATTAAGTTAGTATACTATCGCTCAAGTAGTATATATAGACTTAAAACAGGAAAGGAAAATATTAATTTTCAGGATTACTGGGAAGCAGGCGTCGGCAGCTGAGTATATCAGAAGATGGTGAAATATGTAAGCTTGGCATTGTTATCTGTGTGCTAAATCAAATCAGTGTGTGTTTTCTTGAGTGTGCGAAATGCTTCTGTACGCTAACTAAAACAAACAGTTGAAGTCTGTACCCACAGTACGCGCTTAACAGCTTTGTTAAGCCTTATATATACATATGTTTATGTATATAATATAACAAATACCGAAAGCTTTAACAGAGTTGTTAAATAGCGTACTGGGGATATCGACTTCAACTGATTTATGAGAGACAAAAGATTCACCATTCATTCATTATGTTTTATAATCTCTAAAACTGGGTATCCATTAAATATATTTTCGAGCTTAGACAAAGTAACGAATACATCCACACTAAATCGACTTTTCAATTAATTCAACTGCGCTTTTATAGTCGACAATCTCGTACAATTAACAATTGTAATCGATTTCCAATAGCAATCGAGCAAATTACGTACCTATACGTTTTACTGTTTATTTTTATTATTAATGAATCTAATATTAAGAAAATGCCGTTTGTGTGGATGATGAGAAGAAATAAAACAAAAATGCAGCAACAATCACCATAACAATAACTTAACCTAAATACAGGTCTCAATTTAGTTCTTTTGGTATTCTTTGAGTATTTGCCATTTACTCGAAAACAGGAGGTCAGAAATCGAAAATTTATTTGATACATTCCCAGTTTAGCATATATTTTGCAATTCAGGATTTGCTACTATAATATAAAGGTGCACGAAGTGTGATAAATACTTCTCCTATTAACCCAGACAATTTCCAAAAAAAGTTAACAGAAGTGTGCTAAAGACTAACCAAAACTGTATTGTTATTAGTTTTGCTTGATTTGTTTTTGTACAAATATTGGAAGTAGAAGAAGTTAAATGTAAAGTGTGACGTTTTAATTGCACTGCCTACATGCACTAGGTACTCACACACACACAGAGTTGTATCTTGGAATGGATTGCATTGGATCTTAAAATTTACAATAAGGTGTTAACAATTTTACACATATGCCAGTAATTCAATAAACATAATAATGCATTTGAATACCAGCTAGATATACATACAGTTGTGGTCAATAAAATAGATACACAGTATATTATCGCTTGTTTTACAAATAGAAGCTGAAAAACGATTTCTTTCACCACAAATCGATCATTAACGACCAGAACAGCTTAAATGTGGAATATTTCTTTAAAAAGTTAATTAGGAACAAAGTTACAAGCATTGAAGTACACATGGAAAAATTCACCCCTCCTTTCTGGCGAAAGTTGAATTAAATTTGTGTCACTAAAAGAAAGAATATGATTTGTTCATCCAACATTCCAAATTTGGTTTGATTATCTGCAGCGGTTCCAAAGTTATGAATTTTTTACTTTACGAAATAGAGGCGAAAATCGCGTGCGACTCGCGTTACAGAGGGTTCGCACGCGATTTTCGCCTCTATTTCGTATAAAGTAAAAAAATCAAACCAAATTTGGAATGTTGGATGAACAAATCATATTCTTTCTTTTAGTGACACAAATTTAATTCAAATTTCACCAAAAAAGAGGGGGAATTTTTCCATGTGTACTTCAATGCTTGTAACTTTGTTCATAATTAACTTTTTAGAGAAATATTCCACATTTAAGCTGTTCTGGTCGTTAATGATCGATTTGTGGTGAAAGAAATCGTTTTTCAGCTTCCATTTGTAAAACAAGCGATAATATACTGTGTATCTATTTTATTGACCACAACTGTAGCTCTTCCTGCTGTGTAACTAATCTGGACAATAATTTTTCTTTCTTCTCAGATGTTCTTAATTTATGCCAAGACAAGTGGTAGCACATTACTTCTGATTTGATAGTATCACAACTAATAACTGTTCATGATATCGATACTTCTTAGGATATGACATACAAGAAAGCCGATTTTAAGTATTTCTGGTAAAATACTCGTTGGTTAGTGTGAAGATGTGAAACTTTGAAGGTTTTATATATAGAAACAGGCCGAGTTACTACAAAAACTATGGAATTTTCTAATCTACATAAGATAACACAACTCCAAATCTCTGATAGTTTCTTAACTACTATAATAGGGCCACTGAAGTGTTATTTATAATTTCTGTATGTAAAATCAATGCAGTGCTGAGTGTGTGGCAAGATGGCGATCAAGTGTGCTCTAGGTAAGCACTGAACTATAGGTTGTTACAATGATTACCTAAATTGTCGAAACAAGTGTGGTATCTGAAGTGATATTTGTGCAGCGGAATAGTCGGGAATGGTCATGCAGGAAGTGTCAGGCAACTACAACCGCAACCCAAAAATTGGATGAAATAAATATTAACGATCCCGGTAACATAAATACATATTAATGGTGAAATAAGCAATGCAATTAAAGAATAGCATTACATTAATATTCGCGAAATAAATGGAAATATTAACAACACAAAATAAAAACCTTTATTAAAAAGTAGAAGACGTAAAACTGTCGTTTGAAAACACAAATAGGGGATTTACAACTAAAATGATAAAATGTCATCGCTTTAAACGATCTATTTGAAGTAAATAAATAAATCAACAGATAACAGGTAAAACACCGGTAACTAAAAAAAACAACTTAAAATTAACCTACACCAACAAAAAATTATCGACGATCAGGCTAAAATAACATACATATATATAGAAAGTAGCCAACGAAATATAACACAAAACTCGTAAATAAATTAATGAAAATGTATTTTCGATATTTCACCAAAATATGTAATAAATCACCCACAAAAGAGATCAGATTGAAGCTTTTATGTACACAGAGAATTTTCAGTTCTAAGCATTAGCATTTATCGAAGATTAGCTCACACCTAAACATCTAGATCACTCCAAAGATTAAAATTTACAAATTAGAGTAAATATGCTACCGCCACGCTAAAAATGGAGGATCGTGCATCTTCATTTCAGAAAATGTCATGATTGGAGTGACCTGAAATAAAAAAGTGTGGAATCCGTAATAGAATGTTCATCAACGATGCTGGTCAAACTCAAGTTTATAGTATTAAATATGTCGGCTTTCTTCTGGAGACTACTCTCATTAAAGTCATATACAAATAAATAGTTGATTGCACTGTGTAGTGATTTTAACGTAAATCTTATCAATGCAATCTAAAAAAAGCGTAAAACTTTTATAGATTTATTTAAGATTGTTGATTTAACTCAAACGCTTACAGAACCAATCCGACTAGGTGGCGCAAGTGCTTATATATAACATCTTCTTTAAGTTTTTACGTCAAATTTTCAAAAATGACAAACAAGTCCGCTTTATCAGACCATTGCGGACAAGGAAGTGATTTTATAACTCCCTTACCACAACTTGACAAAGAAAAGTCGATTATAAGAATTCTTTCAGAAGACAAAATAAAACATATAAGAGAAGACCTGAAACAAGTAGATTGGTGCTTTATAATGCAACAATTTCAATGCCTGAACAAGTAAAACTATAAACTTCCTGAAAATGAAAATGTAAAAACATCAATAAAAAGATGATTTACCTTGGTTGAACAATCGAACTAAAAAGAAATGTCAAATTAAACGCCAATTATACGACCACATATTACAGCAAAAGGCAAAAATTATTATAACTATTTAGATGGTATTACATATACAACAAAGTAAAACGAATTATAATACGAACTACATCTTACTATCATTAATCTATGCTTTGAGAAAAGAATATTTCCATATCACCTGAAATTACCTCTGATAAAGCCTATTCACAAAGGAGGTGACGAATGTAGTATCGTAAATTACAGATCCATAGCATTGATGCTAATCGTAGTCAATGCGATAGAGAAAATAATTTCAATTGGCCTTTCCTTATCCTTTTGGCGCCTTGTGCGAAATAAAATTTGGCGCGCTTCCCCTCATCCCTCCTCCTTCTCCCTACCTAGCCTGTCCTCAATAATTGTTTTATTTTGAAGCACAAAGTGTACTCAATAACAAGTTTGTTCGTTAGAATATAGAAAAATAAATCAAAATACATATCATGAAATTCCTATTAGTTTTTATTAGTATACCAATATCCTTAATAAAATACAGACACATTTCATTAAAGATAGTAACTTACTATGACTGTTTGGTTTATTAATAATTAAACTGAAACTTTATAGACCACAAGTTTTTACTGGAAAAATTAAAACAAATAGGATTCCAAGAAGTAGTGCATAATTTTATTTGACTAATCGTATTCAATAAACTATTTAAATCTCAGTGGTTGCACATAGAAACAAGCGTACTGCAAGGTTCCATACTAGGATGTTCCTCACTCATCTATTGTATGTAAATGATTACCTCTAGCAACCAATCTTGTTATTAATATGTATGCTGATGGCACATCCACCATTGCTTTAGAACAAAACAATAAAACACTTCAAGAAGAAATAATATATTTATGCAATTATCGGTATGAAAGAAAATAATTTAAAACTTAATGTAACCAAAACAAATTTAATAAAATTTATTCTAAGGAAAAATGATTATTTAATTATGCTCTTAGAACAGTATCCTCTGAAGTTCACGTAGAAGTAGCTTTAGCTGTCTATTCATTTCGCAAAAAAAATATTACAGAGAACTGGTTGCACAACATGAAACCAATCACTAGTTTAATACTGAGGCGTGTCAGAAATCTCCTTTGTGTATTTCCCATGTATAAAGGTGCCCAGTTGAAAACTTAAAAATAATTTAAAAGATCATTAGATCGAAAAATGTTGGTATAAAATTGATGATTTTTTAAGAATTTGAATAATTTAATTTACTAGATAGTTTCAATGTAGGTACGCAGTTGTGTATAAATATATGTAGTATGTGTAGATACGTATGTTACACTTTTTGTTTGTTCCCATTATATTTCTAACATATAGAAAAGTACAATGTTTTCAAAATATTTTAGAATTAAGCATTGTATGTCACAGTAATATAGTATTAAGCAATTTGACCAAATAATAAGGTAAATCACCGTAACGATACACATGAAACTAATATACCATGTAGATATTGTATGAGGACACACAAAATCGTAGCATTGTTCATTTGTCTACAACGTTGGGAATGTTTGCATTGGTGTTTCATTCAATAGTAGGAATGCCTTCGCATACATTTATATTTGCATTTATAAGTAAACAAATATTATCATAACAACGAAATTCCGTTATTGAGTGTTATTAATTGTACTTAATTCAAATTAGTATCTACCTATTGTATTGGAAATTGTAAAACCTTTATTTTATCATGTACTCTGTTTTATGCTTGTGTGGATGAGATTACGAACCAACCATTACTGGTTTATGCTAGTTGTTGAGATCTCATCCATTTTATTTAATTGAAAGTTACTTTTACAAATTATTCTCCTATCAACTAAAAATTAACATCAAAAGAAACAATAGTCGTTTATAATATTTTTTGTACTCGCCTATCAAAACCTGTCATTTCACGATTCGATTTGCGTGCGTAAAAGTCACTTTACACACGAGTGCGTAAAAGTAAAGTTGGTACTTACTGGAACTTGATTAATTTAGTGACATTTTAAAATCATAAATCCCTAACCTTAATAATATATGGTCATAGATGATAACGTATTTAACAATATGTATTATTATTATAGTTCTCGTACAAAAAATATTCTACAAACTTCGTGCGTGAAACATTTCGCGAATTCGTGTCCTGGTCACTCATTCGCGAAATATGATTTCACGCACTTGGTTCGTAAATAACTATTGTAAATCTAAACTTTACGCGTTACGGACTACATAAGTATATATACTCAAGCTGAAGCATATTATAAACTTGATGTTTTATAAATCTAAGGCATAACATACTTCCTATCGCTTCTCTATTGTGATTGAGAAAACATGTAAATGCACAATAGTGTGACACAAACTTATAATCGCAAGCATGTCCTACTCGTATGATAGTCAAATGTTTATTGTTGTGTATATTCTAACTTTGCTCAGAAGAGAATCGGAGCAAACTGTGAGCATGCCTCATGCTATATGTATGTATATGCAACCTATGCTGGATATTGGAAAGACTTGCTTATCTAATAAACAAATTTCTTAAACTTTTGCTGTCAATATGTTGTTGGAAAAAAATTAGGTTAGTCATTATGATTTTAGCCTAAATAAAATTACCCTGCCAAAGAAACTGAAATGCCATTATATGAAAGTAAAATTAGTAAAATTAAACTTAACTCCTGTAATGAACGCCGTCCAATTTATCAATCAATGACCGACAATTAAATCTAGCAAAAAGATATCTATTTTATTTCAGTTTTATATTTTGATAGGTACAATGAATTAAGACTTTGCGTATAATTGCTTCGATAGCAACCTAGTAATGTAATCACTAGATGAGAGAGATATTAACCGCCACAATACTATTTAATTGCAGTCTTTCAGAATTTTATGCCAAAAATGTGTTCACGAAGGTGAATATAGAATAGTACCTGAGAGAGAAGAACAAACGTAATAAACTGTTTAATCTAAGAAAATAACAGCGAAATCTGCTCAAATACTAAACCCACACCAACGCTGCAAATGCTTGTATGTGTGTGTGTGCTTTCCAAAGCTTTCTTGAATATCGAATCCCATTTTCTTGTTGTAGTTGCTATTTGTTACATAGCTCCGTTTAGTATATTTTTGCTCGAATTTATAAAATGCTTCGATTCTGTCACATTTCACACTGCAATATCTCTCGCCTCACTGCAATATGATCGCCATCACATCCGCCAACGCCAAACTAAGTTAAAAGTTGTGAGTCTATGAAACCTAATGAAATCTGATTTACAACTTCATAGGTCACTTAAACCACCCACGGTATTAAATAAATATTTTACATTGTAAAGTGAACTGTTAGTTAATAAAATATAGACGCTTTATTTCTCTGAAGTTACTTACGGTCATATCAGACTGCTAAAGTTTTCCCGGAAATAAACGAAACTTAACATCAAAACAACGAAAGATAAATAAAAAAGAAAGAAGAGTAAACTAGAGCTAACTACAAATGTACCAGAGGGTTTGTCTTTCGCTACATTTCCTCCGACGTAGAACCTCCTTGCTATCTTCTGTCATTTACCGGAAGAAGTAATTTTGTCACTGTTCTTTTATTGTCGCTTATTTCTTATTGCTTGACAACGTAATCGCAGTATTGTTAAACTTTCGGAAGTCGCTAGTTCTATTGTATCAGATCGTGGTTACAGTTAAGTTTGGTAGGTTGAAAAATACCTACCTAATATTTTTCAAGATTTAGAAGGTTGTAAAATATGGATAGATTTTTTTTTGTCTTCAAGCGTCAATATGTAAAGCTGTGTGAAATGTGTGATGGATCTGCGTGATTTCACCGAAGAACAACAATGTCGTGACTAGAGTTGAGTGTGTTTCAATTAATAAAAATGGGTAACATTTGCGATTTAACTGATATATGGAGGATTTACATATATACCTGCCATATCCTCGTAAAACCAATATAATGTTCTTTAAGTAATTATTTTTACTTCAAATATATTTCCATAATTCCACAATTTATTACCTCCCCAATCTTTTTAATATCAAGTTTTAATATTTTCGTCCAAAAACATATTTTAGTATATTGATAAATTGCATTCAACACATTTGCATTTGACTATACCTGTTTTAATTCCAAAATAACCATTGCTTGCAACTTTTCTAATTACACTAAAAAATTGGTTATGATTAATACACAGAATTTTTGTATTGAAATCTTCTAACTATAACGTTTCTATTTAACTACTCACAAGATGTACTTTTGACATTTTACCATTTTTTAGTACCTTAGTTTACTAATTTCTACAAATAAATTGGTTCTATTAATACTATTACAATATTAATGTCAAGATTCCATCTAACAAACTATAAAATAATAGATTTACTACAACTCGCAATGTTTAACTGTCCTTATTACTATATGTGGAGTACTTAGTCTCAGACAACAAAACATCAATGCTTTGATTGTTGATGCAATCTTGAACTATCTAATTAAATAAATAAGGTTGACTAACATATATTTTTTAACGTGTCATGTTCATCTTCTTAGATTTGTTTCCATAATTCCTTAGATTCGTCCCAGCTTCTCTTTTAATATGTGCGTTTCTATTACCATCTCACAAATAAATTTAAGTATAATTATTCGTTCTAACATTTTCCACTTTCTCGCAAATGAATTATTATTAATATTATATAACTGATTATAAAAACCCCGATTGAGTGAATACCTTCTTATCTTAGTTTTCCTTTTTTAGTCACACCACCCGCTCAAAGAGTTCAATTCATATTGGGAGAAGATGTTGACGATGGTACTCACGAAAGTCATCCAATCTTCTCCGAAATGGAGGAGCTCGTCGGTGAAGGGGATGAAATGGAGTGGAAAGAAACCGCCAGATGGATAAAATTCGAGGAAGATGTTGAAGAAGGAGGAAATCGATGGTCTAAACCACACGTAGCCACTCTATCTCTTCATTCATTATTCGAGCTAAGAAGTCTACTACTCAATGGAACTGTAATACTCGATATGGAAGCCACTCAAATAGAACAAATCTCTGATATTATAATAGAAAATATGGTCAATTCTGGAGCTCTCGCGTTGGATAAAAAGGATAAGGTAAAAGATGCCTTATTAAGAAGACACAGACATCAACACCAAACGAAGAAGCATGTCCTACCCATCATCAGGTCCTTCGCCGAGATTGGAAGAAATCATTCGTCTAGTAAAAGTATGTATAAACATGATTTTTCAAATACGCAAGTTCTTATTTCAAATATATCAAACAAGTTGCTAATTTTGCTATATTCATATGTATAGTAATCACACAACAATCAATGTCACCCGTTTTTAAGTACAATTCAGAAATTCACAGCCAACATTCTCATACCACAAGATTAAATTCTTACATGTCTGCACCATTGAATATTAGAAAACAAACAGTCTCGTCTATTGTCCAACTTTATGCTGGAAAAAATCTGTAGCCGGAAAAGCCAAAAGAAAATAACCATTACCGAGCTACTCAAAAAGAATGAATTTATATAGTGCTTTTTGAACGATTGTATAAAATTTCAGTCCAAGCAGGAAAGGACTCAAACTCAAACATAAGTTAAATGTACTACGAGGCATTTTTAGTATACCATTTATTCACCTGAAACCATGAATAATTTAACATTAACGCAAACTTAGCAACTTGTTGTAAAGATCCTTCATTCAAGCAAATATACACACAGTACAAGTAAATAATCAGCTGCAAATTTTCTTTTCTGAGCAAATAACAGTAGTCGATAGTTTGATTAGATAGCAATTCGCACAACATTGCTATGCAATACAAGGCACTAACAGATCAATATATTAACCAGTTAGTATCTCTGTAGTATTACATCCAATATCAGCATACTTTTAGATGGATGTATAAGTTTTTGTGCGATAGGAAAATCGAAGAAAAGAAAATCGAAAAAGGTCCAAGTGTTGCAGAAAACGGAAGCCACTCAAAAAAGAAACGGTTCATATGTTTCTATTCCAGGTTAGAAATTATTTTCATGATGGTGATGAACGTGCTTCATATACGTATATTACTTGTTAAATTGTGCACGTCTAGATAAAAAACTCATGCCGTACATATATGACTCTAAAATTCTTCGTTTGGTATTAAAAGCAAATTGTAGACCCACATTGCACTATAGGAACACGTAAAATAGGTGCCGTTTCTTTAATCGATGTTGTACATAATCACTTGAATTGTTATAGTTATAGCTATTGTAGTAGGTGCTAAATTTACACTTTCTGTGAAAAAAAAATTATATATAGAATGAATTAAGATAATTCTAGTTTAATCTTGCAATAACAAATGATTAGTATAATATGAATAATAAATAAAATTATATACCTACTAAGACGACTGCATAAGAAAAAAATAAGTACCTATGTAGAACCTCCAATTATCAATATCCGAGTTCCTAATTGAATACTTATTTGCTAGTGCTATTGAAATAAGCTTATAAAAACAATAACGATAAACGAATAATAAAATTAGAATACAAGTGCTGAATGAGCTTTACATAATACCTTTCATTCCTTTTCAAAAATGTATCGATTCAATAAAATATCAATTATTATTATTTTTGCCGTTGCAATTTATCAGGTTAGCTGTCCACATAAGAAGAAAATATTATCGTCCGTGTGCCCTGGCAGAAATAAATAAATAAATGTAAGAAAACTGAACTTTTATCATTCTTTTGGCTTACAAGAAACGAAATCATACATTTTTGTTACAAAAAAGTGATACTCATGACACCCAAATGAAACAACATTCTCAGGAAACCATGATATCAGTAAATAGAAATAGACATACTTAATGTATTTCAGTAAAATAACTCACACATAAAAATTTTGCACACTTATCGTACTTTGTATACACTAATTTCGTTGTTTTCTATGCTATATCACAACCTTGCTTTTCTTTAATTTTCTGGTAGCATCCAGAGCACCTATTCCTTTTTTTTCCCTATTTTGTGACATCTTATTCTTTTCCTCTACCAGTTTATGTTTTTCGGTATCCGTTGTATTTTGGATACAGCTAGGAACGCCTACTAATCCAAGAATCAATTGTTCCCTGAATTCTGTTATTTGCATAGTTTTCTTTCATCATTTTTTCCATATTATCCAAGCGTTGACTACACTCGTATTTAGTAACAGTTCGAAAACTGCTTTATAGTACCACCTTGTCTTTCTAAGAGGTAAAAAATAACTGGGCATTTGATCAGAAATATCCACACCTTCCTTTCCACAATTATAGTCAATAATGGCATTAGGCTTCAAAATTTCTTCATTATTGCGATTTTTCTTACCAGTACTCTTTATGTCAATTCCATGTTTTGTAGATAGGAAACATACTTTCTCTTACCCATCCATTTCCCAACAACGAGTCCTGCTTCACTTTCCTTACTGACAATTTCTCCCTTTTTCAATTTGGCCATTGTAACTTCTACCGGTAATTCTTTGCGATTTTTTCGCAATGTACCCAGAAGATGAGTGTCGCCATCTAATAATCTAATAAATCTAATAATAGCTAACACACCTGCATAATAATTGTCGGTAACGTTATAATTTCATTGGTACAAAATAATTTAAAGATATTGATTGGTTTATTTCATTTACTGTATCTGGAGAACTTTCTTTCAAACCGTCTTGTCTACTGGCTTCTACATTTTTTTCTTTGAAATAGATTTTGTGTTTTTATTTTTATTTCTCTCAATTTCGTTGTCGATAAAAAATTCGTCGTCGTTGCTATCATATTCAGCCTGTGATGAAAATGCATTTCTGTTGTTTTAAATTTTTTTTCATATTTTGGGCAGAAATACCTTTACTCACACTTCCATGTCACAGTTGCTTTTCACGCCATATTTTTTGACATATTTCATAATCGGAACTCTCTCTCGATAGAATAGAAGAAGTTTAGAAGCTCTTCAGCATCACTGGGATCACATGAATTAGGAAATTGTTTCCTTTATAAGAACACTATAATTAGTAACAGTAAGATAATTTCCAGCTGAAAATATCAAATAAAAAAAAGTTAGAAATACAGGTACAAATTACAAACATATGCTCTACAGAAAATATTACATAGCTATAGCTAGAAGCTCATGACATGAACTTGATGTACGTTCCTGCAAACTTCATCCCAGATGGTTACTGTCATTGGTTGACTGATTTCTTTTACACAGAATATCTTACATTTGGCCCAACATCACTTTCGAAAACATCAAGAACAAGCATATACGATAATTTGAAATCATCCTCCTAAAGCCTCGTCTTAAATTAAAAGTGCTTGCTAATCTTTTTCAAGGTGAATTACAGTCTATTAAGTCTAATTACTCATACTTCCAAACTCTTTTGGTGTATGGGCTCCTTTAGAATAAATTGTCAGTGTCATTAATTCACCAGAGAAAAATAGCACACACCATGAATTAGCCCACTTTATAGAAACAAGTGTCGCGTACTCCCGTAGTATCTTCATTTTGCACAGTAGTGGCTAACATCTTTCTGGAAATATTTGAGTGCTCCAAGCGTTGCTTTCACAACTACACCCATTCTTTTCTCATTTGAGGTATTTGCCTCTTTCTAATTCTTTTTCACACTATATATGCACTTTATTTTTTTATTTCGTTTCAATTAAGCTGCTATTTTCTTTATAACAATACGGATTACTTCCGGAAATAGTTTCTTAACCATTTATTGACCCTAACCGTGAAAACTCTAGTAGGTACTACTTTTAACATTTGTTTGTATTTGTAACAGAACTAACTGCCATATTCGCTTTTACGGATCAAATAATTTTCAATTAATATAAACAAATATCAGATAGATGTTATTGTGAACAAAGTTATTATAATAGTGCGCTAATTAGACTTCTTTCCAATTAACATTTTGAAATGTAATCTAATTAGTAATAATAACATCAAATTGTAGTATATTTTTAGTATACATACTAAAATGGAAAACTTTTGATTTTCCTAACGTTTACATCTCGATCTTAAAATGAATATTCCGCGCAAATATTATATTTCATCTCATTTCTTCTTTAATATCTGCTACCTTTTATATGATTTCAGCACAAATTTGCCTCTAAAAAATTTACGTCTTAATAAGAGAAACATACATATACTGAAATTGAAATTGTTTAACTACAAAAGGCTAGAAAAATTGCTATGATATATCTTATATCATATCAAGGTTTAGTTATCCCAAAGTTTACAATATTCTATAAGGTTATTCAGAAAAAGGTTACATTTTGAAATCACAATATGAGCAGCATTTATTGAACTTAACTAAGAATTATATGTATACACATCTGCTATTGAGCAACAAGTACAATTGATACAAACAATTAGGAAAAGAGCAAAAAACCAATAATTTAACGACTAGGTAAGTACGTAATATCTACAGATTCTATTCGTGCAACGAACATCAAATCTACAATTTACGATTTAATCCAATCGATATAGTTTTAGAGACATTCTATATTCCTGCTTCTAGGGAGATTAATATAACTGTCACAGCCCTGCGGGGATACAAAGTTCGTCAATTATTATAAGAGGATGTTTGTCTATACATAATCAATTGCTTTTGATAACGGTTTCGTGTAATTGTTTTGATGGCGGTGGTGGTAACCATAATCGAAATGTTGATAATAGGGTGGTGGTAGCGCTGCAATTATCATGTTAATGTTACGTTTGCTAATATGTCCATACAAATTACGCTGCTTACAGAATTCAAGTTTCCTCATTATAGTTTAAAGCTATTACCTTTATAGACATTAGTAGGTAGAAAGTTTAATAATTGAATATTGCCAATTTGACGAAACTTAAATTCTAAAAGATACATATTTAGCTTTTGTCTTCGTTTATTGCATTTATGATCGTCTTATAAAGTTATTTGGTTAATCTATATAAATAACTACATCACAGAGGATATTCCCGAATCAATACCTGCTGTTTCAAGTAGTACAGAGTATACAAACTAACAATAATACTACTGTTGTGAATCATATGTGCAATATTCTTCTGAAGTTCAATCTGAAGTTAAGTAACTTTAATCAAATCTACAGAATTACTTTATTAACTTTTAACAATTAAGTAACTTTAATCAAATCTACAGAATTATGTAAAGTTTATATACACTTTTTCAGTAAAGAATATCCTAAAATCTACAATTTGTTTAAGTTACTGACGTTAGTTGCAAAGCTGTATTCTTTAAAACCGTCATAACGATAATAATAATGGTTATACTGAAATCCGCTAAATAGTATGAGAATGGGGCCTACAGAAGCAATATTAAAGGAGAGCGAAAAGCCTTTAATATCATTAAAAGTACTCTCCATTGTTACTAATGCACTTGTCCAATCTTTTATTCCACTGGTCAAAACATTTTTTTAATTCATCTTCTTTGATGCCTAACCGCGTCTCCGTCGTTTTTTTCTTCAATTCACCAATGGCTACAAAACCCCTTCCTTTCAGGTTTCTTTTCATTCGAGGAAATAAAAAAAGGTTACAGGGAGCCAGGTCGGGTGAATACGGGGGATGGGACACAAGTGTCATATTTTTTTTAGTCAAAAATTGGCGTACAGACAGCGCTGTGTGTGCAGAAGCGTTGTCGTGGTGGAGAAAACCAATCACCTGTCGCCCACAAATCGGGTCTCTTTTGCAGTTCGTCTATAGTTCGACGTCTATCTTCGTGGATTAGAATCCTAGTTTTATCCACATTTTCATCACTGCGGAAAGTGGAAGGACGACCTGAGCGAGAAAGCGAGAGGTCATCAATTGTCCTTTCGCCTTTTTTAAAGCGGGAAAACCACTCAAACACTTGCGTTTTCCCCAAAGCATCGTCCTTGTCAGCTGCCTGTAACATTTCAAACGTTTCTTTGGCCGTTTTCTCCAGCAAAAAACAAAATTTGATGGTATCACGCTGTTCGCGAAAATCAGGCATCACAAAAAACGACGAGCACACAAAACAAGTGTCACTAAAAAATTCACACGAACCGAGCAGCACCTTCGAGGGCAGTGATGCTTTGCAGGCTGACTGTGGAATGTCAGCTGCTTATGTACCTAGCGGGAGAAAGCGGTACTACCAAAACTCCGGTCACCATAGAGTCGTTCCGGTTTCTTTTGGGTACCCCTCGTATTCTAGGACGACTACAACGATCAATCAGTGACAGTTCACGTGTTATTATTTTGTTAACCACTGAAAATTTGATGCATCAGCTATTTCAAATACAAATCGTAGCTAAATTGATAGAAATTTTAAAGAAATTGTAAAGTCAACAACGTACTACCAAATGATGTAATTTCTTTAAGCATTTTAGCAGGATAGGTATTAAAAAGGGATACAATATAGAACCTCTTATTTCAACCTTTAAAGAAAGATAAATCAATCGATTTCATTCATTTAACTCCCAGCGATTTTCCATTCACTCTGAATCTAGAATGCTGGAAAATATGTTTATCGGTAAAATAATAATCTGACCTTAAACGTTTGCAAATTTTAACTATATTTTAAAATTCATAAATTATTAAATATTACATGAATGGCTTCTAACTGAATCCAATCTAATGATGAAGCAGTGAATGAATAAATTGAAATCTCTTATTCGTTGAACTTCTTGTGAAAATGATGAAGTTGTCGCATGTGTTTCTTCTCACGCGGAGTGTTATGAAAGCCCTTAGCTTGTTTGCGGTAATCCTTTCACTTTACTTGACGTCTATTACTGAAGTAAATTCTAAAAGCCCTTATAATTAATGAAGGAAAACATAATACCTAATCTCATACTCTTAAACGAATTTTCAAATGAATATAATCTTTGAATTTGAAATAAATTACTTGTTCTTTTATATTCACTTATATGTTGACATTGCCGTTTTTACGCTCTATAAAAGACACAAAATGTCTGCTAAATTAATTTTTCTTATTGGGCGAATTTCACAATCGTTTTGTTCTTGTATTTAATCTAGTACTGAAGGATCATGTACAATAAACTTGCCTCCGTTTAATATGTGTCTAGAATATTTATTATACAGTTCCTGTTTAAAGCAAATATACAGTTAAATTTAATTACACTCCGGAAATGTTACGACTAGTGTACTATCTAGAATAGAACGTATCAATTTGGAGGACAAAGCTCGACGGAGGTAGTTAATATATACTGATATGTAGATACAAATTACATCTACATTTAGATGTATTAATTACTGTACTTAGGGTCGCTATTATAAACCAAAAAACTTTGTAGATTTTACTTACTTGTTAGTAAAACAGAAATATAGTTTACTCCATATAATTTGAATTTTATAAACACCAACTAAGTAGGTAGTAAATCGACCAACCAAATTATTCGCTAGGAAAACATGCTATCAAATTGTATTGTTTAATTAATAATCGATAATTATAATTGGCCATTAATTTTAGATAAAGATAATCTTATTTTTAAGCTTATGCTTAAGTAATGGTATCATTTTTCTATCTGGGTATAGTTTGCAGTATTTCCTTTCCTTATCTTCTCACCTACTAAAATTTATAAATAATATACAAAAAATATATGCAGTCTTTCATCGAAATTATTTAAATTGTTTTTAACGTATTTGCAAAATTTATTTACTGTTACTGTAAACAATAACATCATAAACATGAGATGTTTCCATTTTAAAATATCGTTATGGTACAATTATGCAAGTGCATTCCATAATTATTACTTTATTTACCAACCCAATACATAATAGTCAGATACCGTTTATTCTTTCATTATATTTTTTCCACGAGTAACTGCTGGAAAATTTAATTTCTCTCTTTATTAGTTATTATTTCATTCTTATGCCATGAAGTAGTCCGATGTGGTACCCGTACTGCAAGGATATGCCTATTGTGCTCCCTAGTTTTTCACAGTTTGTTTCCCAATGCCATTGAATACCTCGCAATGGCATAATACATATACCCCTGCTTGTCCATCATCGTGCGATCCTTTAGAAATGAGATCAGATATAAAGCCTAAGTTACACAAGAGCAGTTTCCAAATGGCGGTGTTTCCACATTACTCCGGTAACCTCAGGCGTCAAGCATAATTTTAGTCCTGTTGTTAAGTGGTTGCTCAAAAAAGCCTTAACCGTCTCCTTTTCGATGATTCTCCATGAATGGTTACAATATTTTTGTTTTAATATAATACTATAATATCTTATTTGACAGCCTCTGAAGTTATGTCACAGGCGACTCCTGGTTCTACGAAAGGTATATTTAATCATCTCTTGCTATTCCATCGACTTTCTGGTCTCTTTCTACACTATAAAGCCCAGACCAATTTATCTAAGTTTCCCACAACCAACTCCTGCAGTACTCGGATAAACTAAAGAATGCAGTATGCTAGTGTACTATCAAATTTCAATCCGCCTGTATATCCTGTCATACTCTTTCTCTTTGGCCCGCAGCCTCATTCCTCCACTTCTCCAGCAACATCAAAAGGTGTGGTAAAACAGAAAACTTTGTGTACCGTGTCTGCTCCATGAAACACTCTTTCTCTTGTTTAGCCTTGATTCTGCTATTAATATATCTACTATATCCTAAAGGATGCATAAGTAATACCACACTGAGTACCTTAATATCGAATGAATCTTTGATGCAAAACATTATTCTATGTCTGCTAGATCAACTGTATTTCAAAATGTAAGTGTTCAGTCACACAGCTCCAGTTTTGACAATTTCTTTCAAATGTTTGGAGTCTTGATTCTGAAAATTTTTGCTATTAATTCGGTTTATATCTTTACCATTAGTAAAAAAAAAATGCCAAACCTAGACAAAGGAGAAGCCAACATGTTAATAGTACCCTGTGGTATTAAATCTGGAAAGATTCCATGTCTTTCAAGTGAATAGCGCTCAGGCAACTGTTTCTATTTTATGTAGTTTCGCAACTAATTGTCATTTTTAATTTCTTGTTCTTTATTATTCGACAATCGCATCTTCACCAAATAAAGTCCAATTTCACAGAAAATAGCTGAATATTTTTATGAGATAAAAAGAGTAATAAGTGTTCACAATTTTGTTTTTTACAGCTCCAGTTATTGAACGATTTATAAAGCCTACACTTTAACTAAGATAATTTAAATAAATGTTTAGTTAAGCATATAATAATTCAGTTTTCTCTCAAGCGTTATAAAATTTATACTTAATTTCGTTGTCTAATAAGTTAGCATTTGTGTAACGAGTCGATAGCCGTAGTGGTTAGGCGGCTGACTATCGTTGTAGCGGAACGATAAGACCCGGGTTTCAATTCTCCGGAAACACGGTGACATTTTTCGGAAAAAAAATCGACTTACCATTCGCTGTTGCGAGCAACGTGATTAACAGGAATTATACAAGACAGTATAATGCTGTCACAAAGCTTTTTCAGCACAATTATACACACACAAAAACTACACCGCGAGAGTTACAGTGCTATCCAGGCAAGCGATACAACTTACGGGGTCACAGCAACTAAGCACCCACCACACATAAAAAAACCAATGCTTGTGTGGTGTGTATGTTTCTAGAGTCTTATAAATCGGCCTGTCAATTTCCATATTTATAGAAAAACTATTAAAAGCTACTTTATTATGAACTTGTTCGAGAGATCAAATAGCAACTGTATACTGAAATATATTAGTTAGTATGCATATTTTAAGGCATTTAATACGAACACAGCAGAAGGAGAGATGACTAATTTTGTTAAAATTTGGATTCGGAAAGTTTTCCTTCAAATACGAGGAAGGAAAATGAATTTCGTTATGAACTAATTTATTGATGTTAAGTTAAATGAACGCTAAATTTGGAAACCCTAAAATCCACATTAATATTCTAAATTTCTTCGTTTAATCCAATTAAGAAAGTTCCGTTGTATGTACTTGCTGTAGTAAAATAATAGTTCGAAACAATTTCATATACATATGTATTAAATTGTACAGAATCTGATGAACAATGGTGCAGCTTTCTATCAAATGAGCATTTTGTTTTCCTTATAACGCATTAGTACGTATACATTATTTTCAAGCACATCAAAAGGAATGTCAAATGAATTGTATATACATATATCTAACAATATCAACCGTTTAACAATGGCACCGTAGCGTATACAAGTAGCGTCTTGAGTAAAAATTATGTGTTCACTCGGTTCTTTATTTTAATAGTACTGCAGATGATTCTAATACCTTATCAACGTTATTGTTGAACTGCATAATTTGCTTCACATAGAACAAATTAACCTATAACTAAACTCCGCAACGAAGAGGAAGGTTAAGTGCAATACGGAGAACAACGTATCGAAGCACACTTGTTCAATATTATTCCACTGATCGTTGTGAATGTACCAATCAGTACGCACATACTTAGAAAATTTCGCAGTTAGGGACGTTTCGGAAACCGCGTATTTCGAAGAAACTAGAAAACGTAATAAGGAGGATGGCGGATTTAGAATACGAAGGTGACAGAATTAAATGTGTAAGGTGCGACAACTATTTGACGTGTACCAGCTGATGGAAGTGTGAACGTCACTAAAAAATATAAAACACTGTTCTGCAATCCGTGGCAAACGATAGAGCGAACAATTAACATTCGATATAGGTGTTTGTTTTATTCTATGTAATCTACCGTTCACTTTACTAGACTAAGAAGCATTTGTTTCCTTCTAGAGCAAGTATTCGGATTATACATTACCAACTCGGACATCGATAAGAAACTTTATTCCATTTTATATCATTATTTAATGTGTAAACATTCAGCCGTCCGCATTGTATGCTCACTCATGAAAGTCGCGAACATAAATGAAGCTTCTTACAGCACTAAACATCACAAGCCTTTCAATAATATCTATTGATGTCTTGATGACCTCTCTTAAAACCAAAAAAAAAAAATGGAACGATAGATGCAGAGCAAATAGAGTTATGGTCATACCAGTCTATGCTTCTCGTCCACAAACGAAGGCCCTAGTAAATTTTGAATTATTTGTAAAGTGGAATACGCTGATGGAGATATAGTTTTAGATTGTTTTTCTGATGTAACAATGTGCGGGTTAATTCAAATCATAGGAGGAATGAAAAGAAAAGGTATTTATTAAGTCTCATTTCCATTAGCTTACATTTTTGTGATTTGTTGATGTATGTATATAGCGATATGTATAGACTGCAGTCTGGTAACTGCGCACCCTTCAATACGTTCATGCCTTTACTTTATGTGAGGCACTACGAAGAAGCAGACGGTTACGTTATAATTTTAAGATGATAAAAATATTATCAAAGCTTCTCTTCAGCTAGTATAAATTGTATTATATCTGTCATGACTAAAATAGCGTATGTTCATGACAACCACCGTACCGATGCAGAATTGCTTGCGTCGGTATCATTCCTACTCCAACGCAACGCATCACAAATGTACGCCTCCATATTTATAAAAAAATAAAAATTACAAACTAGCATGGCGTCTTAAACACAAATTTCTTAATATATAAAATGTATTACCCTTTGAAACACACCGAGTTGACATTTTTCTTTCGTAAGTACATGTAGGAGTGTGCGGTATCGATTTGGCGATTAAATTATAGGATGTCCGTTAGAAAAAGAAAAAATGTTTATTCCCACGTCAATACATACATATACAGATTAGTGGAGTTCTGTATATACTAATTATAAAATAACTTTATAAGTAAAAAATATAAAAGAGAAATCGAATGTATATTCATACACTTTGTCGAGCAAAACTGATTAAAAATATCCCATTATATAATACTTGAATTTAGTGATCAAATTAAAAGCTTTAGATATACAAATAATATATGTATATGTCAAAAGTAATATCTGAAATAAAAGTGTGGGTTATCGCAAAAGCAAAAGCTGAAAAAACTACACGTAAAGGGGCAGTTCATTTACTTTCGCGTGATATTTTTACTTAGCTTTTATTTATTTTCTTGATATAATATTCGCACGCGAAATGTGTCACGATTTTGTAATATAAAAACCAATAAAAAGTCACAGATTGACACAAGTACATTTTTATTGTTAATTGATTATGATGTAGGGATGGTGGACACGAACAAACCAAATAATTTTTATTTGAGATCCTGGAGCCTTGTGCATACACTAATGCAGTTTACCACAGCAGCCGACATTCCTGATTTTTATGGCTTGTCGTAGATTGTCAAATAAACACACGAATAAACAAGTTTCGTACAAATCCTCCAATTACAAATGATTCATGGTGGTTCAAATCGTATTTCAATATAAATTGTGTTAGTGATAATAATGGGTGGAGTTTCCACTGGATGTTGCGGCCACTCACCACCTGTCATTCATGTCAAAGTACTGCTAGAGTATGTGGAGGATGGAAGACATTTTGAACTATTCTCTCTATGATGTCTGCTCCGGTTTCAATCAGGAGCGCTCGTCCAAGGTAAAAAATTGATTTAATTATGCTTCAAATAATTCAACGTAACGCTGGTTATATGTAGCAGAGCATTCTAAAATTAAAAAGTTGAATGGGGGCCTTTCTGAAGAAAGTATTGACATGTTACTTGTTCCTGTAATGGTGAGCGGTTATACTGGGCGTCCCAGCAATTAAAAGACGGAGGAGGACTAATCCATAGATGGAATCCTAAAAAACTAAAATCCTAAATATGAAGTCTTTATTCATACCCAAACGGCAGAAAAAGAAAGAATGCAATTGGCCTTACGCCAAGCCTGGACGAGCACGGTATAAAGCGAACGGATACTGCACGCATACATGTATCATAATGAAATCTGTTGCTGCGAATGCACTGCATCCTTTTGTGTATCTATAAACTTACATCCTGTGTCAGGTCCGTAATAAAATCTTCTAATTATCAAAATTTCCCAAAAATATATTTGTTTCTTCGTTATTATCATATCTTTATGTCTGTTTCTGTTTGGACTTCTAGTCCGTCTTTTTATCGCTGGAACTCCCTGTATACATATTGCCTACAATCAAAACTAAACGTGACTTATTACCAATTTAATCGCTCTTTGCACCACTCCAGTCGGTTACGCTAATGCTTGCATTACAGATAGTGTGAGGACGGTACAAAGAAAAGTGCAACGCTTTTTATACGGTGATAGATTCCACCATAGTACTTTGCACACATATTCATTGCACTTGCCGCAAGTGAGAACATCTTTTTCATTTAGGTCCTATTCATAAGGTAGGAGACTCAAAGGTTATAGGCAGAAGAAGGCGAAATAATTGATGTGTATAGCTACATATTGAATATGATGAACATGTATCGACCATTTCGACTAATATACTTAGATCTGAGGTCGTCCTTAACTGGATAAAGTGATGCTTCAAATTATATTGCACATTACGCAAATCACAAGCAGCAGCAAAATTGCTGTTACATTCAAAAAGTTCTGAAGAGTTTATGTTTACAATAATTTCGATTGACCGAACAATTCTTTCATTCCCTGAATAAAAACAAAATGAGAAGAATTAAAGTAACAAGGACTGGGTGTAACTAGAATGACAAGCATTACGTTATTAGGCTAAACAAAACAGGTTAAACAAAACAGCAAAACATAATAAAAAATTGTAAACGTACGTAAGGTACACAATGCCGAGTTTTTTCAGAGCAAATCAAACTTCTTCTTCTTCTTAATCATGTACCTTCCTGCGGTGAGGTGTAAGGCAGTTTGAGTTGAGGTTATTCATTCCTTCTCATGTATTTCTCTCTCCACAGTTTTCTGTTTTTTGTTTCTTCCTTTATTCCTTCCCATTGAATACCTCGTTGGCTTCTTCTCTTACTCCCTCTTCCCATGTTTTCCTAGGTCTTCCTTTTGGCATTTTACCTGTTGTTCTTGTTTCATATACTCTTCTTGGAAGTCTTCCCTGTGACATTCGGCAAATATGTTCGAACGATCTTAGCTGGTTTTCTCCTATTTTGTCGTTTACGGGCTCTATTCGTACTTGTTGTCTAAACGTTTCGTTTCTTATTTTATTTCTTCTTGTCTTGTTTTTAATTTTCCTGAGGAGTCTCATCTCCATTGCGTTTATTCTTGATTTCTGTTTTTTGTTAACGTCCACGTTTCGCTACTGTATGTTATTGTGGGTCTGACTATTTTCTTTACTACCTCGGTTTTTATTTCCTCGTCAATTTCTCTTTACTTAGGAATGCCGTTTTCATTGTGTTGAATATTTTTCCTGCTTTTTTCATTCTTTCGTTTATTTCACTGTCTATTTTTCCATTTTTCTCTATGATCGTTCCCAAATATTTATGGTTTTCTACTTGTTCTATCCTTTGTCCGTTTATTTTAATGTCATGTGTTATGTTTCCTTTTGATATAATCATACTTTTTGTCTTATTTATGTATGTTTATTTTCATATTTATCTTATCCAGTTCGTTTAGTAGTGTATTTAGGTTATGCTGTAGATGTTTTTCTGATTCCGGCAGGACGCCATATCGTCAGCAAACATGAGTTCTGCTATTTTTGTTTCTTCCATTTTTCCAGCCTTAGTTTCTTCATTTCCTTCTCTGCTTCCTTTATTGCGTCATCAATCACTGCCGCAAACAGTAATGGGCTCAGCACGCAACCCTGTTTAACACCCAGTTCTGTTTTAAATTTTCCAGATATTTTATTATTTGTTCTTACGTAGTTGGCGTCATCTTTGTACATTTCCTTTAGTATATCAATTGTTTCTCTGTCTATCCCCCTTTTTCAAATCAAACTTCTACAATTAATTAATTAGTTCTACAGAAACATTAAGTAATAGCATTGTGCTAACTCAATATAATGGATATTTTTATGCCTGCAAAACTTTTTTAATTATTCTCTACCATTTTAAATATACTACCAAAATTTTCATTATTACTAACTTTTCATTTTACTATATAATGTAATTTAATATATTTCGATGAGTATGTACAAATAATAATTAATCTTGCAATTAAAGTATAAAATATTGTTAATTCACAGCTGAGTACGCAACCCATGTCATGGGATTTACTACGTGGATTGCGATTAGACATCCAGGCAAAGGTTAGCAAAGCCTTTTTCCTGCATTTATCTCAGTTTCCTTAATTTGCACACAATTCTTCTTTCTATCAACAAGATTAGAACGTATATTTATGTTGTACCTTTACAGGATTTTTAAAAATACAATCTATTGCAGAACTACAAAGCCTTGTATGTTTTATAGCTTCCTACCTGTACATATTTACGTGTTACATCTTTATATGTCTTATTAACCAGCACGTTAGTATTAGTTTTAAACTATTATTGTTTTAAAATTTATCATATGATCTCGTGGTGTAAAAGTTTAAATAAAAAGAAAGTATGCTTCACCCACACAACACCAATTAATCAACACAAAGTGGAGGCGTTTAATTATATGATCATGATAGCATCGCGGTTGAAATACATCGGCTTTATGTTATATGTTTGGTGTTTTGTGAGTGGAATAATACTTTTTGTGCTTATTGCTGCTTTGCATATAAATATGACTATAGCGTACGATCAACCGTAATCAAAATTTGTGAATACAGTAAAGATGCGTATGTAATAGATTTATCCTTGCCAACCATCCGTTCCAAATTAGTGTCAACTTGATTCTAACAAGAGCTAACGATTGCCAGGAAAAACTAGAAAAATATATAACGAGCAGTTTGCGTAAGCCTATTGTACATAGAACCGTCGTGAAGTCCGTCAACCGTCGTCTGGAAGAAGTGTGTTCATTTATATTTTCTATAAGCTATGTTTTGGTGTAAAGAAATATAATTACATTTCCGGTTTCATCGGAGCGGACTTAAATAGAACATCCTCTTTTGCACTTTTACATTTTTCGATGGACAATGTAAGAATAAAGGCATTGAATCTAATTTTTTATGCTGTAATATCTTGTGTGACGCTTGTCACGCTTAATTATTATTAGTTGTTAAAATCGGATTTTTATTTTGTTTCTTTCTACTTATATTTAGCTGAATAAATACAGTAAAGAACAATCAAACTGATCTTCGGAATTCCTAAATTAAAATACAACAATCACATTTTTGAGCCTGTTATTACATCACGTCGAGATATATTGCAGCAAATTTTTCCTTGAATCTAGTATAATAGCAATACTTCTACAATTTTCTATGGATCAATTTACCAAATTTTATTTTGAAAAACTCATGCGGCCAACTGCGATTAACATTATAGAAACTATATTTCAATCAAATTGTACTTTTGCCCGTCGAATTGATAACATACCTGAAGATGTAGAGCAGCAACTTTTCGATTGTGTTACAAATCGTTAACAATAATTGGCTATGTTCGATTTTATAATGCTGTGCCAGCAGTAGAAGAACTACCAAAGAGATCAGAACAACCTCATTCGTGTTATTTGATATCTTAAATTATTTTGTAAACGAGATTAACAGAGAATGGAAAACTTGCGCGTACCATGTTTAGAAGACTCCTGATTTTGAAAGCACTTGTGAAACAAAAATGACCACAGTCTAAACATCTTAAACATAAATAAGACATGGGTACAGTATATTCTGTGTTGCTATTGTATAGTGAGGCAATATGGTATCACGTGGAAAAGTTTTGCAATATGTTTATAACTTAAAATTCGAAATCGCATCAATTTTCTAAAAAGAGCCTACCAGAAGCCTAACCAGAATGTATGTGTGTAATGTATGTTGTACATACGTATGTATGTACGTATTTAGTTGTCTATTTGATATACAAGATACATTGGATAAGTCAGTGTTAAATAATATATAAAAGATATAATAAATAAAAGAGTTACACATTAAAAGCAATCTGTACAGATAAATAAGGATAAATAGGATTACTAACCATAATATGTTTAACGTTTGATTTAAAAACATTTACTGTGCCACAGTTTTTTAGTTCAGGCGGTAGCATGTTAAACACCCGCAGCTCCAAACAGTTAGGTGATAGTAAGGCCACACGATATCTCGTCAAAGAGATCGTTAAATTTGAGCAGTCGCGTGGATTATGAGAATGTCTATCACCATGCATATTGAATTTTGACTTATTGATAAAAACGTATGCTAGCATTGCCAATATTAATACTCCGTACAGAGTTAGAATATTGTACTCCCGAAAATATGCTCTACACAAGACATTTTTTACATGCACAGAGGTACCCCACATACTAATGCCGTACCGTAATTTGGATTATACCCTTCCGTAATATAATTTCATTATACATACACTCCAACCCGATAACGTTTTTTAAGGACTGTATTTGACGGCACCAACGCAATGATTCTTTCACAATAACTGATTATTAAGTTGTAAACCGAAAAATTTATTGTTGTATCTTTCTCCGCAATCCGACTACCGTCCACGTATATGTCAATTTGAGTATTGCTTCTATTATGAATGTTCCTGAAGATAGCATAGTTGATTTTGTAATAATTTCGGAACAAGTCATTTACAACAAACCAATCACTTATCTCCGTTAGAAAAGCATTAGCCTCATTCTCTCCACCGTTGACAGCACCACATACATCATTATCGTACACCTAGATTACAAAATTTCTTAAAATTAATACTATATCGTTTATAAAAAGGATAAATAATGCTGGGTTCAAAATTAAGCCCTGCAGATGCCTGATAGACACTGGTAATTAAGTCAACCGAACTGTCCTAGTTATTTTCTCTTCGTAATTAATCCGCACAAACTGATAGCTACCTGCGAAATAGGTCGTAAATTAGTTGGCGGCTACTCCTCTCACGCCGTACCAATTCAACTTACTAATAATTTAACGTAGTTATGATGGACCGATTCATTCTAAAGCCATGCTGAGAGCTCTCATGAATATTGTTTCTATCCAGAAAATCTGAAACGAGCCAGCATTGCGTACGCAAAAATTTTTGAGAATGCAGGACATACTCTAGCGAGCAGTTAATCAGATGCATTACCGACACTACCAGCGCATCAAAACATTCTCTAATAATAGCGGGCGGTGCTGCATCTAGCCCATATGACCACTTATTCTTTTATTTCAGTATAATATAAAAGAAAGGACATATGTACATCCAATTGAGAATAAAGGCAGACATGCATGGCATGGAAGGAGTCTTGAAGAATGAAATTGAGGTACTTGATCAACATATTCAGCAATATATCTTGAATTCACTAGGTAGGAATTGTGGATATGGCAGCCAAAGATTCCAACAATAGACTCAATTTTCAAATTCTGAGCTTTTGCAATTTATTTATTGCTTCATCGGAGAATTAAGATAAGAGTGTACATTGACGCTGCAACTTCAAAAACATTTTCCAAAAGCGTTACAACATATTAAAATTAGTACTAATAAAATCAAGTCACACATTAAAATCAATTATTAAAAATTAAATTAAAAAGCGGGAGAGACCACGCCAACAAACGAATAACGCCACACATGGCGTTATTCGTTTGCCTACCTAGTAAACTTAACGAGTACAGCCAGTACTTCTTTTCAAAATTTATCTTGAATCTTGAACTGCAAGAAGCAAACACTCACATCCTACATACAAGTCATCAAGTTAATTTACTAACTGAATTTGATAAAACTTAGAAAGCCGAAGGACAGCATATTAAAGTTCTAACCATTGAATATGATTTAGCCATGCTTACAAAGAATTAAAAAGACGTATTTTGTTTTGCATGCAACTTGATAACAAGTTCTGAGTGGACTGGAAAACATTTTAAAATTCTCACGACGAAAAACAAATCTTCATACATTTCACGGCAAATGGAGAAACTATTAGATAATTTTATAATAAATCATTACTTCAATTTTGGACAGGAGTAGATGATGAATTTTCTACACTCAAATACTATTACGCTTTTACTATTTCTGCAAAATCGGATTTTCTGCGGTAGCTACTTAGAAGACAAAACATAGATCTTAGTTAAATATAGAAAAGAATCTCCTCGTATAGATTTCCAATGTTAAACCTTATTTCGAAAAACCGCTCTGCAAGACCAAAGGATTGACTGATACATAATTATTAAACTTGTTTATAATTTAGTATTGATAAGTTAATTATTAAACATATTATGCAGTACTGATACAACAGTCCTATTTAAATGTGTATCATAGTAAAGACGTGATATTTTTTACTATGTCAGAATATAATTTGTTGCTTTTCTTTTCGTTTTTTAGACAATCTAAAAAAATGTCCTTCAGGTTACAAATCACCACGTATATTGAAGGAAGAATATCAAACTGCTGATTAAAGCCTCAGTACATTTTTATTTGTTGTATTTACTGTCGTAAGTATTGTATAATAATAAAGATCTGAAATGTTTCACTCTTCCTTATTGCAACGCTGAATAATAGATGTTATGCTTGTATTTGCTGATGCCTGTTGTTATTAACAGACAAATATTCGAAATACCTGCTAACGATAAATTTTCAAAATAAATATACTGGTCTCACGTATACAATTATTTTTACGAGAAACCTATACAGCCTATAGTCTTATAAAACATTTTAAATGAACGGAAAACTGTATAAAATTAAACCTACGCAATCGCGTAAAATTACTTTCAATCGAAAGTAATTTTCCGCAGAAATACCAGACTAAACTCATTCAATTCTGAATATCGCATTGATTTTGAACTTGAATAGAAAACAAGCATTAACTAGAGAGTTTCTAATAAGGACACATGCGTTTCGCTCGTGCAATTCACTATACTTCTTGGGAAATTAAATGAATAATGTTTTTACAAACAACAATTACTATGCTAAACGTCAACATTCGTTTACGCATTTCCTCTTTAATTTAAACAAGCGAATCATTATTTGGAAGATATTGCTTTGTTGAGGAGCAACTTCTAATTGTTAGTCGTCAATTTACATGCCGATGCATTTAACCTTCATCTTTAACAGTTATCAGATACACGTGCGTACTTTAAAAGACGTTACTTCGTTACATTATTATTATTACATCTTGGAACATCTTTCATCGATTTTGGGTTATGTACCGGGTGATTCAGTAAGGGTGGCGATCGGCTGTATCTCGGAAAGTATTTGTCCTAGGTTCTGCGGAAAAAAATTTTGATAGTAAAAGTGGCCAAGAGAAATTTCTAGAAACTATTTTCAAGTTCCAGATTTTACCGCTAGGTGGCGTAACTGCTATGTTCAAACCTAAAATTCATATTATCTCGGAAAATCGCAGAATAAGTTATAATTTTGATATCATCAATTGAAAGCCCCTTTAATACCAGATAATTTTCTTTCGTGATATTTCTTTGTATCTGTCATAATAGGAGAGGGGGAGGACCATCTACTTGTCAATGTTTAAAGTTTAACATTTTCGTTACTATTCAACGTATCCGAATAATCTTGGACTCGTTTGAAAGGGAATTGTGTTGACTTTAAACAGCGTTTATACGCTATATCAATTAGTTTCAAACTGATAAACTAGAGGTCGCTTTCTGGAGCGGTAACTTATTTTTACGATTTTCTTAAAAAAATTAAATGGAACGATACTATTGCGTTAATAGGTTCGTAAGCGGATTTAAATTACACATATTTTACTGAAAACCGCATCTCGATATCTCTATTTGTTTCCAAGTTATCGCAAAAAAAGCTAGCAAGTATAAAGATACAAACGAGTCAGGCAATAACAACTTAAAAAATAAGTTGGCTTTGCAATACATTGCATATCTCTAATGACATTATTCTAACGTCAAATTACTTATTATTTCTTCCGTTGATGTTGGTTTTGACTATTCAAAATGCTTGTTACGAATGTTGGGGCAGTGGATATGATAGCAGTATACTTTGAGTGTTTCCAGAATGCAGCAATAGCTCAAAGAGAGTACGCATTGCGTCACATAATGTTTAATGTATTTTTTCACACAATGTTCAAAATCAGAGTATATTTATTAATTTATATACACATATACATGTATATTCTAGTCTGAATGCAAACATATAGTTTCGTAAAGATTAATCCATTTATTGTTTGTATGTAATTCTAAGATGTAATGCTATAACTTGCGTTGAGACTTTTTAGTACTCAATATGAATGCGGCCCTTTAATAGTTGATGATTGTTTGGTTTCAATATTCCCAGAAAAATGTAAGTAATTGTTTTTAATTAAATATATTTTTAAAATATGTAAATATACCTGTTATCTGCAAAAATTCTTTGGACGCTAGTCCGTGGTATTCCTAGCTTTAACGATAAAGTTCTAGTACTAATGTGGGGATTAAATTCTATATATGCCAAAACGTTGATAATATTTTCTTCGGTTCTGCCGTTACGACGCCTATGAAACATAGGTTGGCGAAAACTTCCAGTGGCACATAATCGTTGAACCACACCCTGAAAAACTGTTTTTCCGAAATGATGACGATGTGGATACAGCAACACATAAATACTCTCTTTGAGCTATTGCTGCATTCTGCAAACACTCAAAGTAAACTGCTATCATATCGACGGCCTCAACATTCATAACAAGGATTTTGAATGGTCAAAACCAACATCAACAGAAGAAAAAATAAATAATTTGGCGTTATAATACTGTCACTAGAGATATGCAATGTATTGCAAAGCCAACTTATTTTTTAAGTTGTTATTGCCTGACTCGTTTGTATCTTTATACTTGCTAGCTTTTTTTGCGATAACTTGGAAACAAATAGAGATATCGAGATGCGGTTTTCAGTAAAATATGTGTAATTTAAATCCGCTTACGAACCTATTAACGCAATAGTATCGTTCCATTTAATTTTTTTAAGAAAATCGTAAAAATAAGTTACCGCTCCAGAAAGCGACCTCTAGTTTATCAGTTTGAAACTAATTGATATAGCGTATAAACGCTGTTTAAAGTCAACACAATTCCCTTTCAAACGAGTCCAAGATTATTCGGATAGGTTGAATAGTAACGAAAATGTTAAACTTTAAACATTGACAAATAGATGGTCTTCCCCCTCTCTTATTATGACAGATACAAAGAAATGTCACGAAAGAAAATTATCTGGTGTTAAAGGGGCTTTCAATTGATGATATCAAAATTATAGCTTATTCTGCGATTTTCTGAGATAATATGAATTTTAGATTTGAACATAGCAGTTACGCCACCTAGCGGTAAAATCTGGAACTTGAAAATAGTTTCCAGAAATTTCTCTTGGCCACTTTTACTATCAAAATTTTTTTCCGCAGAACCTAGGACAAATACTTTTCGAGATACAGCCGATCGCCACCCTTACTGAATCACCCGTATATATATATTTCGCGTACGCGGTTTTCTGTATATATAGTTCTTTATTTTGTAAAATATTAAGCTAAAGGGTAATGCCGTATGTTGCTATTTATATTCTATTGTATATGTGCAAGAATTTCAAACAATACGGAAAGTGTGTGGAGATAAACTAGTAATTTGTTAATAAATTAGTAAAGCACGCGTTATAAATACATAAACATTTTTAATTGTAAAAATGTAGTAGCACCTGAATGGACATACGCACCGATAATAATATGGACACATTTGTATTGCTGTTAATGTACATACTTCTACAAGAGTTAGTGGAAAGGAATTATTATAATCATGTATAAATGAAACTAAATAAACTGGATAAATATTCAAATTGAATTTAATGTACTTTTTAGATACCGCCTCTTAAAATTTTAACGTTTACACCTTGAACTTTATTTCGATAGAATTTATAAATGTTAATTGTATGTACATAGATGTACAGGTAAATGTGTGAAAAATGTAATAACCATTATTTTATTTAAATCGAAGTGTAAAGCTACTGTCTACTGATACGCAAATTGTTCATTGCCACATTATTGGCATGAGGTCCATTAATAGATTTCAATTTTATTCGCTGAATAAGTAAGACGCATTGAAATACACATGTATTAAGCTGTATATAATATTTTTCTAAACACTTTCCATATTCGTTTCTATTTTTGTGCTTCAGCTATACTACAAAATCTCTTATACGTAGTAAGACTATTGCACATAATTTTAATGTTGCTATTTATTTGTATACAATGTAACTAATATCTATTTAGGATATCGATTACAGTATTTGGAATAATATACTGTTACAATTTTATTACAGTTGAAGAACCATCTTTCGGTGAGCATATTGGAAAATCACCGGAATATGGAAAGTTCCTGTCAATTCCCGGACAGGGTAAAGTGTGATGTCGCCCATTTTAATAATCACTTTTTTGTTATTTTCTTTCATTGCACTTTTGTCACTTGCACGTCTTGTTTTCATGTATTGCTTTTGAAACGTTTATTATGCATGACATAAGCATACGGCGGCAAGTTGTAAATGTGATACTAACAGTAAACGAGTAATAATTGAACGTAGATTTTCACATCTTTTCGAGACTTCAACGCAGTAAAACAATAATAATTTAAATGTTACAAAATCACATTTCCAATTTCCTACGTCTAACAACACTTTTGTATTGATTGTTCATAGCAATATACCTAACGTTAAATTAATACATACTTATCATGACACTACTTTATAGGCTCAGAGGTGTTAAAGAAAAGTGCAAGCTCCGTATCGATGACTAGAAATCAAAGTGCAGGCGATCTAGGTAACATGAATGGAGATATACACCAGCACAATCTTCAGTTCATGAAGAAAATTCCCAATGGTGCAGAAGCTAGTAATATATTAGTTGGCGAGGTAGATTTCCTAGACAAGGCGATATCTGCTTTCGTACGCCTAAACAAAGCTACTATCGTCGGGGATCTAACAGAAGTACCTGTACCAACTAGATTTGTATTTTTACTTCTGGGACCACCAGGCACTAATCTGGGCTACCATGAAATTGGAAGAGCAATGGCCACATTAATGTCTGATGAAGTATTCCATGAAGTAGCCTACAGAGCAAGAAATCGAGATCATCTCTTAGCAGCGATAGATGAATTCCTAGATGCTGTCACCGTATTACCACCTGGAGAATGGGATCCATCGATTAGAATAGAACCTCCTGCTGCTGTACCACCCCAAGATTCGAGAAAACGCCCACCATCAGAAAAGCCGGTGGAGTATATTGATGAAGAAGAAGAAGAGCAGAAACTTAGAGAAGAATCAGGGTTGTCACGAACAGGAATTCTTTTTGGGGGTCTAGTAAATGACTTGAAAAGGAAAATTCCATGGTACTGGAGCGATTTCAAAGATGCTCTAGCTATGCAATGCATAGCTTCATGGATATTCTTATACTTTGCATGTCTATCACCAATTATTACATTCGGAGGACTGTTATCAGAAGCTACAGGTAAAAACATGGCAGCCATGGAATCATTAGTTTCCGGTTTTATTTGCGGTATTGGATATGGTTTCTTTTCCGGACAACCTTTAACAATATTGGGATCAACTGGACCCGTATTAGTCTTTGAAACAATCGTGTACAATTTTTGTTTATCGACAGGATGGGACTACATGTCATTTAGATTTTGGATCGGAACCTGGATAGCAGTTATATTAATGATATTAGTTGCAGTAGATGCCAGTGCTCTAGTCTGTTATATAACAAGGTTTACTGAGGAAAATTTTGCAACACTTATTGCCTTTATATTTATTTATAAGGTATGTATGTTTCAAAAACGTGTATGTAACTTTTCACATTCGAAATTTTGTTTTTATAGGCTGTTGAAAATGTCCTGTTAATTGGTAAAAACTTCCCAATAAACACTACAGGTATTGGCAGTTTGTCGCACGAATGTTCTTGTTTTGTAAATGAAAGCAGTAAAATGGATCATCCAGAGATAGATTGGGTCAACTTGAATAAATCGTCTTGCATAGTAAGTTAACAACATAAACTTACACGATGAATTTATGCATACTTTATATAAAATGTACAACTCTTAGAAAGAGAATGATAATCTTCTTCCATATCTTACCGCTCTGTTATATACATACACATACCTATAAGTATTCTTAATTGTTGAAGAGATATTTTAGGCCTCTATAGATCTCTCTCTTGCTATAGATTCGGGAAATTTCTTCGGAATTTTATTTGATGTACCACATAGGTAACAAATTATCTACACTCTTTGTAGTATGGTAGAAACGTTTAACGGGCACTACACTATAAAAATGTTTATCTCGGAAATATTTAATGAAATGCTGTGTTGTGGATGCCATCAAAAGCTATGCTCTTAGTGTGTGGGGAGAGATA
>CM043017.1:117942446-118030753 GCA_023690525.1 Holotrichia oblita
TAACGTCTTTTAAAGTACGCACGTGTATCTGATAACTGTTAAAGATGAAGGTTAAATGCATCGGCATGTAAATTGACGACTAACAATTAGAAGTTGCTCCTCAACAAAGCAATATCTTCCAAATAATGATTCGCTTGTTTAAATTAAAGAGGAAATGCGTAAACGAATGTTGACGTTTAGCATAGTAATTGTTGTTTGTAAAAACATTATTCATTTAATTTCCCAAGAAGTATAGTGAATTGCACGAGCGAAACGCATGTGTCCAGTTGTTATTAGAAACTCTCTAGTTAATGCTTGTTTTCTATTCAAGTTCAAAATCAATGCGATATTCAGAATTGAATGAGTTTAGTCTGGTATTTCTTGCGAAAATTACTTTCGATTGAAAGTAATTTTACGCGATTGCGTAGGTTTAATTTTATACAGTTTTCCGTTCATTTAAAATGTTTTATAAGACTATAGGCTGTATAGGTTTCTCGTAAAAATAATTGTATACGTGAGACCAGTATATTTATTTTGAAAATTTATCGTTAGCAGGTATTTCGAATATTTGTCTGTTAATAACAACAGGCATCAGCAAATACAAGCATAACATCTATTATTCAGCGTTGCAATAAGGAAGAGTGAAACATTTCAGATCTTTATTATTATACAATACTTACGACAGTAAATACAACAAATAAAAATGTACTGAGGCTTTAATCAGCAGTTTGATATTCTTCCTTCAATATACGTGGTGATTTGTAACCTGAAGGACATTTTTTTAGATTGTCTAAAAAACGAAAAGAAAAGCAACAAATTATATTCTGACATAGTAAAAAATATCACGTCTTTACTATGATACACATTTAAATAGGACTGTTGTATCAGTACTGCATAATATGTTTAATAATTAACTTATCAATACTAAATTATAAAACAAGTTTAATAATTATGTATCAGTCAATCCTTTGGTCTTGCAGAGCGGTTTTTCGAAATAAGGTTTAACATTGGAAATCTATACGAGGAGATTCTTTTCTATATTTAACTAAGATCTATGTTTTGTCTTCTAAGTAGCTACCGCAGAAAATCCGATTTTGCAGAAATAGTAAAAGCGTAATAGTATTTGAGTGTAGAAAATTCATCATCTACTCCTGTCCAAAATTGAAGTAATGATTTATTATAAAATTATCTAATAGTTTCTCCATTTGCCGTGAAATGTATGAAGATTTGTTTTTCGTCGTGAGAATTTTAAAATGTTTTCCAGTCCACTCAGAACTTGTTATCAAGTTGCATGCAAAACAAAATACGTCTTTTTAATTCTTTGTAAGCATGGCTAAATCATATTCAATGGTTAGAACTTTAATATGCTGTCCTTCGGCTTTCTAAGTTTTATCAAATTCAGTTAGTAAATTAACTTGATGACTTGTATGTAGGATGTGAGTGTTTGCTTCTTGCAGTTCAAGATTCAAGATAAATTTTGAAAAGAAGTACTGGCTGTACTCGTTAAGTTTACTAGGTAGGCAAACGAATAACGCCATGTGTGGCGTTATTCGTTTGTTGGCGTGGTCTCTCCCGCTTTTTAATTTAATTTTTAATAATTGATTTTAATGTGTGACTTGATTTTATTAGTACTAATTTTAATATGTTGTAACGCTTTTGGAAAATGTTTTTGAAGTTGCAGCGTCAATGTACACTCTTATCTTAATTCTCCGATGAAGCAATAAATAAATTGCAAAAGCTCAGAATTTGAAAATTGAGTCTATTGTTGGAATCTTTGGCTGCCATATCCACAATTCCTACCTAGTGAATTCAAGATATATTGCTGAATATGTTGATCAAGTACCTCAATTTCATTCTTCAAGACTCCTTCATGCCATGCATGTCTGCCTTTATTCTCAATTGGATGTACATATGTCCTTTCTTTTATATTATACTGAAATAAAAGAATAAGTGGTCATATGGGCTAGATGCAGCACCGCCCGCTATTATTAGAGAATGTTTTGATGCGCTGGTAGTGTCGGTAATGCATCTGATTAACTGCTCGCTAGAGTATGTCCTGCATTCTCAAAAAATTTTTGCGTACGCAATGCTGGCTCGTTTCAGATTTTCTGGATAGAAACAATATTCATGAGAGCTCTCAGCATGGCTTTAGAATGAATCGGTCCATCATAACTACGTTAAATTATTAGTAAGTTGAATTGGTACGGCGTGAGAGGAGTAGCCGCCAACTAATTTACGACCTATTTCGCAGGTAGCTATCAGTTTGTGCGGATTAATTACGAAGAGAAAATAACTAGGACAGTTCGGTTGACTTAATTACCAGTGTCTATCAGGCATCTGCAGGGCTTAATTTGAACCCAGCATTATTTATCCTTTTTATAAACGATATAGTATTAATTTTAAGAAATTTTGTAATCTAGGTGTACGATAATGATGTATGTGGTGCTGTCAACGGTGGAGAGAATGAGGCTAATGCTTTTCTAACGGAGATAAGTGATTGGTTTGTTGTAAATGACTTGTTCCGAAATTATTACAAAATCAACTATGCTATCTTCAGGAACATTCATAATAGAAGCAATATTCAAATTGACATATACGTGGACGGTAGTCGGATTGCGGAGAAAGATACAACAATAAATTTTTCGGTTTACAACTTAATAATCAGTTATTGTGAAAGAATCATTGCGTTGGTGCCGTCAAATACAGTCCTTAAAAAACGTTATCGGGTTGGAGTGTATGTATAATCAAATTATATTATGGAAGGGTATAATCCAAATTACGGTACGGCATTAGTATGTGGGGTACCTCTGTGCATGTAAAAAATGTCTTGTGTAGAGCATATTTTCGGGAGTACAATATTAACTAACTCTGTACGGAGTATTAATATTGGCAATGCTAGCATACGTTTTTATCAATAAGTCAAAATTCAATATGCATGGTGATAGACATTCTCATAATACACGCGACTGCTCAAATTTAACGATCTCTTTGACGAGATATCGTGTGGCCTTACTATCACCTAACTGTTTGGAGCTGCGGGTGTTTAACATGCTACCGCCTGAACTAAAAACTGTGGCACAGTAAATGTTTTTAAATCAAACGTTAAACATATTATGGTTAGTAATCCTATTTATCCTTATTTATCTGTACAGATTGCTTTTAATGTGTAACTCTTTTATTTATTATATCTTTTATATATTATTTAACACTGACTTATCCAATGTATCTTGTATATCAAATAGACAACTAAATACGTACATACATACATACGTATGTACAACATACATTACACACATACATTCTGGTAGGCTCTTTTTAGAAAAATGATGATTTCGAATTTTAAGTTATAAACATATTGCAAAACTTTTCCACGTGATACCATATTGCCTCACTATACAATAGCAACACATAATATACTGTACCCATGTCTTATTTATGTTTAAGATGTTTAGACTGTGGTCATTTTTGTTTCACAAGTGCTTTCAAAATCAGGAGTCTTCTAAACATGGTACGCGCAAGTTTTCCATTCTCTGTTAATCTCGTTTACAAAATAATTTAAGATATCAAATAACACGAATGAGGTTGTTCTGATCTCTATTGGTAGTTCTTCTACTGCTGGCACAGCATTATAAAATCGAACATAGCCAATTATTGTTAACGATTTGTAACACAATCGAAAAGTTGCTGCTCTACATCTTCAGGTATGTTATCAATTCGACGGGCAAAAGTACAATTTGATTGAAATATAGTTTCTATAATGTTAATCGCAGTTGGCCGCATGAGTTTTTCAAAATAAAATTTGGTAAATTGATCCATAGAAAATTGTAGAAGTATTGCTATTATACTAGATTCAAGGAAAAATTTGCTGCAATATATCTCGACGTGATGTAATAACAGGGTCAAAAATGTGATTGTTGTATTTTAATTTAGGAATTCCGAAGATCAGTTTGATTGTTCTTTACTGTATTTATTCAGCTAAATATAAGTAGAAAGAAACAAAATAAAAATCCGATTTTAACAACTAATAATAATTAAGCGTGACAAGCGTCACACAAGATATTACAGCATAAAAAATTAGATTCAATGCCTTTATTCTTACATTGTCCATCGAAAAATGTAAAAGTGCAAAAGAGGATGTTCTATTTAAGTCCGCTCCGATGAAACCGGAAATGTAATTATATTTCTTTACACCAAAACATAGCTTATAGAAAATATAAATGAACACACTTCTTCCAGACGACGGTTGACGGACTTCACGACGGTTCTATATACAATAGGCTTACGCAAACTGCTCGTTATATATTTTTCTAGTTTTTCCTGGCAATCGTTAGCTCTTGTTAGAATCAAGTTGACACTAATTTGGAACGGATGGTTGGCAAGGATAAATCTATTACATACGCATCTTTACTGTATTCACAAATTTTGATTACGGTTGATCATATAGTCATATTTATATGCAAAGCAGCAATAAGCACAAAAAGTATTATTCCACTCACAAAACACCAAACATATAACATAAAGCCGATGTATTTCAACCGCGATGCTATCATGATCATATAATTAAACGCCTCCACTTTGTGTTGATTAATTGGTGTTGTGTGGGTGAAGCATACTTTCTTTTTGTTTAAACTTTTACACCACGAGATCATATGATAAATTTTAAAACAATAATATTTTAAAACTAATAGTAACGTGCTGGTTAATAAGACATATAAAGATGTAACACGTAAATATGTACAGGTAGGAAGCTATAAAACATACAAGGCTTTGTAGTTCTGCAATAGATTGTATTTTTAAAAATCCTGTAAAGGTACAACATAAATATACGTTCTAATCTTGTTGATAGAAAGAAGAATTGTGTGCAAATTAAGGAAACTGAGATAAATGCAGGAAAAAGGCTTTGCTAACCTTTGCCTGGATGTCTAATCGCAATCCACGTAGTAAATCCCATGACATGGGTTGCGTACTCAGCTGTGAATTAACAATATTTTATACTTTAATCGCAAGATTAATTATTATTTGTACATACTCATCGAAATATATTAAATTACATTATATAGTAAAATGAAAAGTTAGTAATAATGAAAATTTTGGTAGTATATTTAAAATGGTAGAGAATAATTAAAAAAAAAGTTTTGCAGGCATAAAAATATCCATTATATTGAGTTAGCACAATGCTATTACTTAATGTTTCTGTAGAACTAATTAATTAATTGTAGAAGTTTGATTTGAAAAAGGGGGATAGACAGAGAAACAATTGATATACTAAAGGAAATGTACAAAGATGACGCCAACTACGTAAGAACAAATAATGAAATATCTGGAAAATTTAAAACGGAACTGGGTGTTAAACAGGGTTGCGTGCTGAGCCCATTACTGTTTGCGGCAGTGATTGATGACGCAATAAAGGAAGCAGAGAAGGAAATGAAGAAATTAAGGCTGGAAAAATGGAAGAAACAAAAATAGCAGAACTCATGTTTGCTGACGATATGGCGTCCTGGCGGAATCAGAAAAACATCTACAGCATAACCTAAATACACTACTAAACGAACTGGATAAGATAAATATGAAAATAAACATACATAAATAAGACAAAAAGTATGATTATATCAAAAGGAAACATAACACATGACATTAAAATAAACGGACAAAGGATAGAACAAGTAGAAAACCATAAATATTTGGGAACGATCATAGAGAAAAATGGAAAAATAGACAGTGAAATAAACGAAAGAATGAAAAAAAGAATGAAAAAAGCAAAATATTCAACACAATGAAAACGGCATTCCTAAGTAAAGAGAAATTGACGAAGAAATAAAAACCGAGGTAGTAAAGAAAATAGTCAGACCCACAATAACATACAGTAGCGAAACGTGGACGTTAACAAAAAACAGAAATCAAGAATAAACGCAATGGAGATGAGACTCCTCAGGAAAATTAAAAACAAGACAAGAAGAAATAAAATAAGAAACGAAACGTTTAGACAACAAGTACGAATAGAGCCCGTAAACGACAAAATAGGAGAAAACCAGCTAAGATGGTTCGAACATGTTTGCCGAATGGGGAAGACAGGGAAGACTTCCAAGAAGAGTATATGAAACAAGAACAACAGGTAAAATGCCAAAAGGAAGACCTAGGAAAACATGGGAAGAGGGAGTAAGAGAAGAAGCCAACGAGGTATTCAATGGGAAGGAATAAAGGAAGAAACAAAAAACAGAAAACTGTGGAGAGAGAAATACATGAGAAGGAATGAATAACCTCAACTCAAACTGCCTTACACCTCACCGCAGGAAGGTACATGATTAAGAAGAAGAAGAACTTTGATTTGCTCTGAAAAAACTCGGCATTGTGTACCTTTACGTTTACAATTTTTTATTATGTTTTGCTGTTTTGTTTAACCTGTTTTGTTTAGCCTAATAACGTAATGCTTGTCATTCTAGTTACACCCAGTCCTTGTTACTTTAATTGTTCTCATTTTGTTTTTATTCAGGGAATGAAAGAATTGTTCGGTCAATCGAAATTATTGTAAACATAAACTCTTCAGAACTTTTTGAATGTAACAGCAATTTTGCTGCTGCTTGTGATTTGCGTAATGTGCAATATAATTTGAAGCATCACTTTATCCAGTTACGGACGACCTCAGATCTAAGTATATTAGTCGAAATGGTCGATATATGTTCATCATATTCAATATGTAGCTATACACATCAATTATTTCGCCTTCTTCTGCCTATAACCTTTGAGTCTCCTACCTTATGAATAGGACCTAAATGAAAAAGATGTTCTCACTTGCGGCAAGTGCAATGAATATGTGTGCAAAGTACTATGGTGGAATCTATCACCGTATAAAAAGCGTTGCACTTTTTCTTTGTACCGTCCTCACACTATCTGTAATGCAAGCATTAGCGTAACCGACTGGAGTGGTGCAAAGAGCGATTAAATTGGTAATAAGTCACGTTTAGTTTTGATTGTAGGCAATATGTATACAGGGAGTTCCAGCGATAAAAAGACGGACTAGAAGTCCAAACAGAAACAGACATAAAGATATCATAATAACGAAGAAACAAATATATTTTTGGGAAATTTTGATAATTAGAAGATTTTATTACGGACCTGACACAGGATGTAAGTTTATAGATACACAAAAGGATGCAGTGCATTCGCAGCAACAGATTTCATTATGATACATGTTTGCGTGCAGTATCCGTTCGCTTTATACCGTGCTCGTCCAGGCTTGGCGTAAGGCCAATTGCATTCTTTCTTTTTCTGCCGTTTGGGTATGAATAAAGACTTCATATTTAGGATTTGAGTTTTTTAGGATTCCATCTATGGATTAGTCCTCCTCCATCTTTTAATTGCTGGGACGCCCAGTATAACCGCTCACCATTACAGGAACAAGTAACATGTCAATACTTTCTTCAGAAAGGCCCCCATTCAACTTTTTAATTTTGGAATGCTCTGCTACATATAACCAGCGTTACGTTGAATTATTTGAAGCATAATTAAATCAATTTTTTACCTTGGATGAGCGCTCCTGATTGAAACCGGAGCAGACATCATAGAGAGAATAGTTCAAAATGTCTTCCATCCTCCACATACTCTAGCAGTACTTTGACATGAATGTCAGGTGGTGAGTGGGCGCAACATCCAATGGAAACTCCACCCATTATTATCACTAACACAATTTATATTGAAATACGATTTGAACCACCATGAATCATTTGCAATTGGAGGATTTGTACGAAACTTGTTTATTCGTGTGTTTATTTGACAATCTACGACAAGCCATAAAAATCAGGAATGTCGGCTGCTGTGGTAAACTGCATTAGTGTATGCACAAGGCTCCAGGATCTCAAATAAAAATTATTTGGTTTGTTCGTGTCCACCATCCCTACATCATAATCAATTAACAATAAAAATGTACTTGTGTCAATCTGTGACTTTTTATTGGTTTTTATATTACAAAATCGTGACACATTTCGCGTGCGAATATTATATCAAGAAAATAAATAAAAGCTAAGTAAAAATATCACGCGAAAGTAAATGAACTGCCCCTTTACGTGTAGTTTTTTCAGCTTTTGCTTTTGCGATAACCCACACTTTTATTTCAGATATTACTTTTGACATATACATATATTATTTGTATATCTAAAGCTTTTAATTTGATCACTAAATTCAAGTATTATATAATGGGATATTTTTAATCAGTTTTGCTCGACAAAGTGTATGAATATACATTCGATTTCTCTTTTATATTTTTTACTTATAAAGTTATTTTATAATTAGTATATACAGAACTCCACTAATCTGTATATGTATGTATTGACGTGGAATAAACATTTTTTCTTTTTCTAACGGACATCCTATAATTTAATCGCCAAATCGATACCGCACACTCCTACATGTACTTACGAAAGAAAAATGTCAACTCGGTGTGTTTCAAAGGGTAATACATTTTATATATTAAGAAATTTGTGTTTATAGGAAATCTGACGCCATGCTAGTTTGTAATTTTTATTTTTTATAAATATGGAGGCGTACATTTGTGATGCGTTGCGTTGGAGTAGGAATGATACCGACGCAAGCAATTCTGCATCGGTACTGGTTGTCATGAACATACGCTATTTTAGTCATGACAGATATAATAAATTTATACTAGCTGAAGAGAAGCTTTGATAATATTTTTATCATCTTAAAATTATAACGTAACCGTCTGCTTCTTCGTAGTGCCTCACATAAAGTAAAGGCATAAACGTATTGAAGGGTGCGCAGTTACCAGACTGCAGTCTATACATATCGCTATATACATACATCAACAAATCACAAAAATGTAAGCTAATGGAAATGAGACTTAATAAATACCTTTTCTTTTCATTCCTCCTATGATTTGAATTAACCCGCACATTGTTACATCAGAAAAACAATCTAAAACTATATCTCCATCAGCGTATTCCACTTTACAAATAATTCAAAATTTACTAGGGCCTTCGTTTGTGGACGAGAAGCATAGACTGGTATGACCATAACTCTATTTGCTCTGCATCTATCGTTCCATTTTTTTTTTGGTTTTAAGAGAGGTCATCAAGACATCAATAGATATTATTGAAAGGCTTGTGATGTTTAGTGCTGTAAGAAGCTTCATTTATGTTCGCGACTTTCATGAGTGAGCATACAATGCGGACGGCTGAATGTTTACACATTAAATAATGATATAAAATGGAATAAAGTTTCTTATCGATGTCCGAGTTGGTAATGTATAATCCGAATACTTGCTCTAGAAGGAAACAAATGCTTCTTAGTCTAGTAAAGTGAACGGTAGATTACATAGAATAAAACAAACACCTATATCGAATGTTAATTGTTCGCTCTATCGTTTGCCACGGATTGCAGAACAGTGTTTTATATTTTTTAGGTGACGTTTACACTTCCATCAGCTGGTACACGTCAAATAGTTGTCGCACCTTACACATTTAATTCTGTCACCTTCGTATTCTAAATCCGCCATCCTCCTTATTACGTTTTCTAGTTTCTTCGAAATACGCGGTTTCCGAAACGTCCCTAACTGCGAAATTTTCTAAGTATGTGCGTACTGATTGGTACATTCACAACGATCAGTGGAATAATATTGAACAAGTGTGCTTCGATACGTTGTTCTCCGTATTGCACTTAACCTTCCTCTTCGTTGCGGAGTTTAGTTATAGGTTAATTTGTTCTATGTGAAGCAAATTATGCAGTTCAACAATAACGTTGATAAGGTATTAGAATCATCTGCAGTACTATTAAAATAAAGAACCGAGTGAACACATAATTTTTACTCAAGACGCTACTTGTATACGCTACGGTGCCATTGTTAAACGGTTGATATTGTTAGATATATGTATATACAATTCATTTGACATTCCTTTTGATGTGCTTGAAAATAATGTATACGTACTAATGCGTTATAAGGAAAACAAAATGCTCATTTGATAGAAAGCTGCACCATTGTTCATCAGATTCTGTACAATTTAATACATATGTATATGAAATTGTTTCGAACTATTATTTTACTACAGCAAGTACATACAACGGAACTTTCTTAATTGGATTAAACGAAGAAATTTAGAATATTAATGTGGATTTTAGGGTTTCCAAATTTAGCGTTCATTTAACTTAACATCAATAAATTAGTTCATAACGAAATTCATTTTCCTTCCTCGTATTTGAAGGAAAACTTTCCGAATCCAAATTTTAACAAAATTAGTCATCTCTCCTTCTGCTGTGTTCGTATTAAATGCCTTAAAATATGCATACTAACTAATATATTTCAGTATACAGTTGCTATTTGATCTCTCGAACAAGTTCATAATAAAGTAGCTTTTAATAGTTTTTCTATAAATATGGAAATTGACAGGCCGATTTATAAGACTCTAGAAACATACACACCACACAAGCATTGGTTTTCTTATGTGTGGTGGGTGCTTAGTTGCTGTGACCCCGTAAGTTGTATCGCTTGCCTGGATAGCACTGTAACTCTCGCGGTGTAGTTTTTGTGTGTGTATAATTGTGCTGAAAAAGCTTTGTGACAGCATTATACTGTCTTGTATAATTCCTGTTAATCACGTTGCTCGCAACAGCGAATGGTAAGTCGATTTTTTTTCGGAAAAATGTCACCGTGTTTCCGGAGAATTGAAACCCGGCTCTTATCGTTCCGCTACAACGATAGTCAGCCGCCTAACCACTACGGCTATCGACTGGTTACACAAATGCTAACTTATTAGACAACGAAATTAAGTATAAATTTTATAACGCTTGAGAGAAAACTGAATTATTATATGCTTAACTAAACATTTATTTAAATTATCTTAGTTAAAGTGTAGGCTTTATAAATCGTTCAATAACTGGAGCTGTGTGACTGAACACTTACATTTTGATCCAGCATAAAAATATTCCATCCAAATTATTTTCTACTTCCAATAATAAAGAAGTTAAAAATGATTATTGCGATATAAAATAGGGTACTCAGTGTGGTATTACTTATGCATCCTTTAGGATATAAAGGAACGTAGATATATTAATAGCAAAAATCAGAATCAAGACTTGAAACAAGAGAAATAATGTTTCATACTAAAAACGGTAGCAGACTTACAGTACACAAAGTCTTATGCTGTATTTATATTAATAGCCACAACTAAACAAGAGAAAGAGTTTTCGAGCAGACATGTACACAAAGTTGCTGGAGTTTATGGAGAAGTGGAGTAATGAGGGCTGCGGGCCAAAGAGAAAGAGTATGACAGGATATACAGGCGGATTGAAATTTGATAGTACACTAGCATACTGCATTCTTTAGTTTATCCGAGTACTGCAGGAGTTGGTTGTGGGAAACTTAGATAAATTGGTCTGGGCTTTGTAGTGTAGAAAGAGACCAGAAAGTCGATGGAATAGCAAGAGATGATTAAATATACCTTTCGTAGAACCAGGAGTCGCCTGTGACATAACTTCAGAGGCTGTCAAATATGATATTATAGTATTATATTAAAACAAAAATATTGTAACCATTCATGGAGAATCATCGAAAAGGAGACGGTTAAGGCTTTTTTGAGCAACCACTTAACAACAGGACTAAAATTATGCTTGACGCCTGAGGTTACCGGAGTAATGTGGAAACACCGCCATTTGGAAACTGCTCTTGTGTAACTTAGGCTTTATATCTGATCTCATTTCTAAAGGATCGCACGATGATGGACAAGCAGGGGTATATGTATTATGCCATTGCGAGGTATTCAGTGGCATTGGGAAACAAACTGTGAAAAACTAGGGAGCACAATAGGCATATCCTTGCAGTACGGGTACCACATCGGACTACTTCATGGCATAATAATGAAATAATAACTAATAAAGAGAGAAATTAAATTTTCCAGCAGTTACTCGTGGAAAAAATATAATGAAAGAATAAACGGTATCTGACTATTATGTATTGGGTTGGTAAATAAAGTAATAATTATGGAATGCACTTGCATAATTGTACCATAACGATATTTTAAAATGGAAACATCTCATGTTTATGATGTTATTGTTTACAGTAACAGTAAATAAATTTTGCAAATACGTTAAAAACAATTTAAATAATTTCGATGAAAGACTGCATATATTTTTTGTATATTATTTATAAATTTTAGTAGGTGAGAAGATAAGGAAAGGAAATACTGCAAACTATACCCAGATAGAAAAATGATACCATTACTTAAGCATAAGCTTAAAAATAAGATTATCTTTATCTAAAATTAATGGCCAATTATAATTATCGATTATTAATTAAACAATACAATTTGATAGCATGTTTTCCTAGCGAATAATTTGGTTGGTCGATTTACTACCTACTTAGTTGGTGTTTATAAAATTCAAATTATATGGAGTAAACTATATTTCTGTTTTACTAACAAGTAAGTAAAATCTACAAAGTTTTTTGGTTTATAATAGCGACCCTAAGTACAGTAATTAATACATCTAAATGTAGATGTAATTTGTATCTACATATCAGTATATATTAACTACCTCCGTCGAGCTTTGTCCTCCAAATTGATACGTTCTATTCTAGATAGTACACTAGTCGTAACATTTCCGGAGTGTAATTAAATTTAACTGTATATTTGCTTTAAACAGGAACTGTATAATAAATATTCTAGACACATATTAAACGGAGGCAAGTTTATTGTACATGATCCTTCAGTACTAGATTAAATACAAGAACAAAACGATTGTGAAATTCGCCCAATAAGAAAAATTAATTTAGCAGACATTTTGTGTCTTTTATAGAGCGTAAAAACGGCAATGTCAACATATAAGTGAATATAAAAGAACAAGTAATTTATTTCAAATTCAAAGATTATATTCATTTGAAAATTCGTTTAAGAGTATGAGATTAGGTATTATGTTTTCCTTCATTAATTATAAGGGCTTTTAGAATTTACTTCAGTAATAGACGTCAAGTAAAGTGAAAGGATTACCGCAAACAAGCTAAGGGCTTTCATAACACTCCGCGTGAGAAGAAACACATGCGACAACTTCATCATTTTCACAAGAAGTTCAACGAATAAGAGATTTCAATTTATTCATTCACTGCTTCATCATTAGATTGGATTCAGTTAGAAGCCATTCATGTAATATTTAATAATTTATGAATTTTAAAATATAGTTAAAATTTGCAAACGTTTAAGGTCAGATTATTATTTTACCGATAAACATATTTTCCAGCATTCTAGATTCAGAGTGAATGGAAAATCGCTGCGAGTTAAATGAATGAAATCGATTGATTTATCTTTCTTTAAAGGTTGAAATAAGAGGTTCTATATTGTATCCCTTTTTAATACCTATCCTGCTAAAATGCTTAAAGAAATTACATCATTTGGTAGTACGTTGTTGACTTTACAATTTCTTTAAAATTTCTATCAATTTAGCTACGATTTGTATTTGAAATAGCTGATGCATCAAATTTTCAGTGGTTAACAAAATAATAACACGTGAACTGTCACTGATTGATCGTTGTAGTCGTCCTAGAATACGAGGGGTACCCAAAAGAAACCGGAACGACTCTATGGTGACCGGAGTTTTGGTAGTACCGCTTTCTCCCGCTAGGTACATAAGCAGCTGACATTCCACAGTCAGCCTGCAAAGCATCACTGCCCTCGAAGGTGCTGCTCGGTTCGTGTGAATTTTTTAGTGACACTTGTTTTGTGTGCTCGTCGTTTTTTGTGATGCCTGATTTTCGCGAACAGCGTGATACCATCAAATTTTGTTTTTTGCTGGAGAAAACGGCCAAAGAAACGTTTGAAATGTTACAGGCAGCTGACAAGGACGATGCTTTGGGGAAAACGCAAGTGTTTGAGTGGTTTTCCCGCTTTAAAAAAGGCGAAAGGACAATTGATGACCTCTCGCTTTCTCGCTCAGGTCGTCCTTCCACTTTCCGCAGTGATGAAAATGTGGATAAAATTAGGATTCTAATCCACGAAGATAGACGTCGAACTATAGACGAACTGCAAAAGAGACCCGATTTGTGGGCGACAGGTGATTGGTTTCTCCACCACGACAACGCTTCTGCACACACAGCGCTGTCTGTACGCTAATTTTTGACTAAAAAAAATATGACACTTGTGTCCCATCCCCCGTATTCACCCGACCTTTCTCCCTGTAACTTTTTTTTATTTCCTCGAATGAAAAGAAACCTGAAAGGAAGGGGTTTTGTAGCCATTGGTGAATTGAAGAAAAAACGACGGAGACGCGGTTAGGCATCAAAGAAGATGAATTAAAAAAATGTTTTGACCAGTGGAATAAAAGATTGGACAAGTGCATTAGTAACAATGGAGAGTACTTTTAATGATATTAAAGGCTTTTCGCTCTCCTTTAATATTGCTTCTGTAGGCCCCATTCTCATACTATTTAGCGGATTTCAGTATAACCATTATTATTATCGTTATGACGGTTTTAAAGAATACAGCTTTGCAACTAACGTCAATAAAACTTGGTATTTAATTATTTATTGTTTTAGATTTTAGGATATTCTTTACTGAAAAAGTGTATATAAACTTTACATAATTCTGTAGATTTGATTAAAGTTACTTAATTGTTAAAAGTTAATAAAGTGTAGATATGAACTTCAGATTGAGAAGAATATTGCACATATGATTCACAACAGTAGTATTATTGTTAGTTTGTATACTCTGTACTACTTGAAACAGCAGGTATTGATTCGGGAATATCCTCTGTGATGTAGTTATTTATATAGATTAACCAAATAACTTTATAAGACGATCATAAATGCAATAAACGAAGACAAAAGCTAAATATGTATCTTTTAGAATTTAAGTTTCGTCAAATTGGCAATATTCAATTATTAAACTTCTACCTACTAATGTCTATAAAGGTAATAGCTTTAAACTATAATGAGGAAACTTGAATTCTGTAAGCAGCGTAATTTGTATGGACATATTAGCAAACGTAACATTAACATGATAATTGCAGCGCTACCACCACCCTATTATCAGCATTTCGATTATGGTTACCACCACCGCCATCAAAACAATTACACGAAACCGTTATCAAAAGCAATTGATTATGTATAGACAAACATCCTCTTATAATAATTGACGAACTTTGTATCCCCGCAGGGCTGTGACAGTTATATTAATCTCCCTAGAAGCAGGAATATAGAATGTCTCTAAAACTATATCGATTGGATTAAATCGTAAATTGTAGATTTGATGTTCGTTGCACGAATAGAATCTGTAGATATTACGTACTTACCTAGTCGTTAAATTATTGGTTTTTTGCTCTTTTCCTAATTGTTTGTATCAATTGTACTTGTTGCTCAATAGCAGATGTGTATATATATAATTCTTAGTTAAGTTCAATAAATGCTGCTCATATTGTGATTTCAAAATGTAACCTTTTTCTGAATAACCTTATAGAATATTGTAAACTTTGGGATAACTAAACCTTGATATGATATAAGATATATCATAGCAATTTTTCTAGCCTTTTGTAGTTAAACAATTTCAATTTCAGTATATGTATGTTTCTCTTATTAAGACGTAAATTTTTTAGAGGCAAATTTGTGCTGAAATCATATAAAAGGTAGCAGATATTAAAGAAGAAATGAGATGAAATATAATATTTGCGCGGAATATTCATTTTAAGATCGAGATGTAAACGTTAGGAAAATCAAAAGTTTTCCATTTTAGTATGTATACTAAAAATATACTACAATTTGATGTTATTATTACTAATTAGATTACATTTCAAAATGTTAATTGGAAAGAAGTCTAATTAGCGCACTATTATAATAACTTTGTTCACAATAACATCTATCTGATATTTGTTTATATTAATTGAAAATTATTTGATCCGTAAAAGCGAATATGGCAGGTAGTTCTGTTACAAATACAAACAAATGTTAAAAGTAGTACCTACTAGAGTTTTCACGGTTAGGGTCAATAAATGGTTAAGAAACTATTTCCGGAAGTAATCCGTATTGTTATAAAGAAAATAGCAGCTTAATTGAAACGAAATAAAAAAATAAAGTGCATATATAGTGTGAAAAAGAATTAGAAAGAGGCAAATACCTCAAATGAGAAAAGAATGGGTGTAGTTGTGAAAGCAACGCTTGGAGCACTCAAATATTTCCAGAAAGATGTTAGCCACTACTGTGCAAAATGAAGATACTACGGGAGTACGCGACACTTGTTTCTATAAAGTGGGCTAATTCATGGTGTGTGCTATTTTTCTCTGGTGAATTAATGACACTGACAATTTATTCTAAAGGAGCCCATACACCAAAAGAGTTTGGAAGTATGAGTAATTAGACTTAATAGACTGTAATTCACCTTGAAAAAAGATTAGCAAGCACTTTTAATTTAAGACGAGGCTTTAGGAGGATGATTTCAAATTATCGTATATGCTTGTTCTTGATGTTTTCGAAAGTGATGTTGGGCCAAATGTAAGATATTCTGTGTAAAAGAAATCAGTCAACCAATGACAGTAACCATCTGGGATGAAGTTTGCAGGAACGTACATCAAGTTCATGTCATGAGCTTCTAGCTATAGCTATGTAATATTTTCTGTAGAGCATATGTTTGTAATTTGTACCTGTATTTCTAACTTTTTTTATTTGATATTTTCAGCTGGAAATTATCTTACTGTTACTAATTATAGTGTTCTTATAAAGGAAACAATTTCCTAATTCATGTGATCCCAGTGATGCTGAAGAGCTTCTAAACTTCTTCTATTCTATCGAGAGAGAGTTCCGATTATGAAATATGTCAAAAAATATGGCGTGAAAAGCAACTGTGACATGGAAGTGTGAGTAAAGGTATTTCTGCCCAAAATATGAAAAAAATTTAAAACAACAGAAATGCATTTTCATCACAGGCTGAATATGATAGCAACGACGACGAATTTTTTATCGACAACGAAATTGAGAGAAATAAAAATAAAAACACAAAATCTATTTCAAAGAAAAAAATGTAGAAGCCAGTAGACAAGACGGTTTGAAAGAAAGTTCTCCAGATACAGTAAATGAAATAAACCAATCAATATCTTTAAATTATTTTGTACCAATGAAATTATAACGTTACCGACAATTATTATGCAGGTGTGTTAGCTATTATTAGATTTATTAGATTATTAGATGGCGACACTCATCTTCTGGGTACATTGCGAAAAAATCGCAAACAATTACCGGTAGAAGTTACAATGGTCAAATTGAAAAAGGGAGAAATTGTCAGTAAGGAAAGTGAAGCAGGACTCGTTGTTGGGAAATGGATGGGTAAGAGAGAAGTATGTTTCCTATCTACAAAACATGGAATTGACATAAAGAGTACTGGTAAGAAAAATCGCAATAATGAAGAAATTTTGAAGCCTAATGCCATTATTGACTATAATTGTGGAAAGGAAGGTGTGGATATTTCTGATCAAATGCCCAGTTATTTTTTACCTCTTAGAAAGACAAGGTGGTACTATAAAGCAGTTTTCGAACTGTTACTAAATACGAGTGTAGTCAACGCTTGGATAATATGGAAAAAATGATGAAAGAAAACTATGCAAATAACAGAATTCAGGGAACAATTGATTCTTGGATTAGTAGGCGTTCCTAGCTGTATCCAAAATACAACGGATACCGAAAAACATAAACTGGTAGAGGAAAAGAATAAGATGTCACAAAATAGGGAAAAAAGGAATAGGTGCTCTGGATGCTACCAGAAAATTAAAGAAAAGCAAGGTTGTGATATAGCATAGAAAACAACGAAATTAGTGTATACAAAGTACGATAAGTGTGCAAAATTTTTATGTGTGAGTTATTTTACTGAAATACATTAAGTATGTCTATTTCTATTTACTGATTTACTGATATCATGGTTTCCTGAGAATGTTGTTTCATTTGGGTGTCATGAGTATCACTTTTTGTAACAAAAATGTATGATTTCGTTTCTTGTAAGCCAAAAGAATGATAAAAGTTCAGTTTTCTTACATTTATTTATTTATTTCTGCCAGGGCACACGGACGATAATATTTTCTTCTTATGTGGACAGCTAACCTGATAAATTGCAACGGCAAAAATAATAATAATTGATATTTTATTGAATCGATACATTTTTGAAAAGGAATGAAAGGTATTATGTAAAGCTCATTCAGCACTTGTATTCTAATTTTATTATTCGTTTATCGTTATTGTTTTTATAAGCTTATTTCAATAGCACTAGCAAATAAGTATTCAATTAGGAACTCGGATATTGATAATTGGAGGTTCTACATAGGTACTTATTTTTTTCTTATGCAGTCGTCTTAGTAGGTATATAATTTTATTTATTATTCATATTATACTAATCATTTGTTATTGCAAGATTAAACTAGAATTATCTTAATTCATTCTATATATAATTTTTTTTTCACAGAAAGTGTAAATTTAGCACCTACTACAATAGCTATAACTATAACAATTCAAGTGATTATGTACAACATCGATTAAAGAAACGGCACCTATTTTACGTGTTCCTATAGTGCAATGTGGGTCTACAATTTGCTTTTAATACCAAACGAAGAATTTTAGAGTCATATATGTACGGCATGAGTTTTTTATCTAGACGTGCACAATTTAACAAGTAATATACGTATATGAAGCACGTTCATCACCATCATGAAAATAATTTCTAACCTGGAATAGAAACATATGAACCGTTTCTTTTTGAGTGGCTTCCGTTTTCTGCAACACTTGGACCTTTTTCGATTTTCTTTTCTTCGATTTTCCTATCGCACAAAAACTTATACATCCATCTAAAAGTATGCTGATATTGGATGTAATACTACAGAGATACTAACTGGTTAATATATTGATCTGTTAGTGCCTTGTATTGCAGAGCAATGTTGTGCGAATTGCTATCTAATCAAACTATCGACTACTGTTATTTGCTCAGAAAAGAAAATTTGCAGCTGATTATTTACTTGTACTGTGTGTATATTTGCTTGAATGAAGGATCTTTACAACAAGTTGCTAAGTTTGCGTTAATGTTAAATTATTCATGGTTTCAGGTGAATAAATGGTATACTAAAAATGCCTCGTAGTACATTTAACTTATGTTTGAGTTTGAGTCCTTTCCTGCTTGGACTGAAATTTTATACAATCGTTCAAAAAGCACTATATAAATTAATTCTTTTTGAGTAGCTCGGTAATGGTTATTTTCTTTTGGCTTTTCCGGCTACAGATTTTTTTTCCAGCATAAAGTTGGACAATAGACGAGACTGTTTGTTTTCTAATATTCAATGGTGCAGACATGTAAGAATTTAATCTTGTGGTATGAGAATGTTGGCTGTGAATTTCTGAATTGTACTTAAAAACGGGTGACATTGATTGTTGTGTGATTACTATACATATGAATATAGCAAAATTAGCAACTTGTTTGATATATTTGAAATAAGAACTTGCGTATTTGAAAAATCATGTTTATACATACTTTTACTAGACGAATGATTTCTTCCAATCTCGGCGAAGGACCTGATGATGGGTAGGACATGCTTCTTCGTTTGGTGTTGATGTCTGTGTCTTCTTAATAAGGCATCTTTTACCTTATCCTTTTTATCCAACGCGAGAGCTCCAGAATTGACCATATTTTCTATTATAATATCAGAGATTTGTTCTATTTGAGTGGCTTCCATATCGAGTATTACAGTTCCATTGAGTAGTAGACTTCTTAGCTCGAATAATGAATGAAGAGATAGAGTGGCTACGTGTGGTTTAGACCATCGATTTCCTCCTTCTTCAACATCTTCCTCGAATTTTATCCATCTGGCGGTTTCTTTCCACTCCATTTCATCCCCTTCACCGACGAGCTCCTCCATTTCGGAGAAGATTGGATGACTTTCGTGAGTACCATCGTCAACATCTTCTCCCAATATGAATTGAACTCTTTGAGCGGGTGGTGTGACTAAAAAAAGGAAAACTAAGATAAGAAGGTATTCACTCAATCGGGGTTTTTATAATCAGTTATATAATATTAATAATAATTCATTTGCGAGAAAGTGGAAAATGTTAGAACGAATAATTATACTTAAATTTATTTGTGAGATGGTAATAGAAACGCACATATTAAAAGAGAAGCTGGGACGAATCTAAGGAATTATGGAAACAAATCTAAGAAGATGAACATGACACGTTAAAAAATATATGTTAGTCAACCTTATTTATTTAATTAGATAGTTCAAGATTGCATCAACAATCAAAGCATTGATGTTTTGTTGTCTGAGACTAAGTACTCCACATATAGTAATAAGGACAGTTAAACATTGCGAGTTGTAGTAAATCTATTATTTTATAGTTTGTTAGATGGAATCTTGACATTAATATTGTAATAGTATTAATAGAACCAATTTATTTGTAGAAATTAGTAAACTAAGGTACTAAAAAATGGTAAAATGTCATAAGTACATCTTGTGAGTAGTTAAATAGAAACGTTATAGTTAGAAGATTTCAATACAAAAATTCTGTGTATTAATCATAACCAATTTTTAGTGTAATTAGAAAAGTTGCAAGCAATGGTTATTTTGAAATTAAAACAGGTATAGTCAAATGCAAATGTGTTGAATGCAATTTATCAATATACTAAAATATGTTCTTGGACGAAAATATTAAAACTTGATATTAAAAAGATTGGGGACGTAATAAATTGTGGAATTATGGAAATATATTTGAAGTAAAAATAATTACTTAAAGAACATTATATTGGTTTTAAGAGGATATGGCAGGTATATCTGTAAATCCTCCATATATCAGTTAAATCGCAAATGTTACCCATTTTTATTAATTCAAACACACTCAACTCTAGTCACGACATTGCTGTTCTTCGGTGAAATCACGCAGATCCATCACACATTTCACACAGCTTTACATATTGACGCTTGAAGACAAAAAAAATCTATCCATATTTTACAACCTTCTAAATCTTGAAAAATATTAGGTAGGTATTTTTCAACCTACCAAACTTAACTGTAACCACGATCTGATACAATAGAACTAGCGACTTCCGAAAGTTTAACAATACTGCGATTACGTTGTCAAGCAAAAGAAATAAGCGACAATAAAAGAACAGTGACAAAATTACTTCTTCCGGTAAATGACAGAAGATAGCAAGGAGCTTCTACGTCGGAGGAAATGTAGCGAAAGACAAACCCTCTGGTACATTTATAGTTAGCTCTACTTTACTCTTCTTTCTCTTTATTTATCTTTCGTTGTTTTGATGTTAAGTTTCGTTTATTTCCGGGAAAACTTTAGCAGTCTGATATGACCGTAAGTAACTTCAGAGAAATAAAGCGTCTATATTTTATTAACTAACAGTTCACTTTACAATGTAAAATATTTATTTAATACCGTGGGTGGTTTAAGTGACCTATGAAGCTGTAAATCAGATTTCATTAGGTTTCATAGACTCACAACTTTTAACTTAGTTTGGCGTTGGCGGATGTGATGGCGATCATATTGCAGTGAGGCGAGAGATATTGCTGTGTGAAATGTGACAGAATCGAAGCATTTTATAAATTCGAGCAAAAATATACTAAACGGAGCTATGTAACAAATAGCAACTATAACAAGAAAATGGGATTCGATATTCAAGAAAGCTTTGGAAAGCACACACACACATACAAGTATTTGCAGCGTTGGTGTGGGTTTAGTATTTGAGCAGATTTCGCTGTTATTTTCTTAGATTAAACAGTTTATTACGTTTGTTCCTCTCTCTCAGGTACTATTCTATATTCACCTTCGTGAACACATTTTTGGCGTAAAATTCTGAAAGACTGCAATTAAATAGTATTGTGGCGCTTAATATCTCTCCCATCTAGTGATTACATTACTAGGTTGCTATCGAAGCAATTATACACAAAGTCTTAATTCATTGTACCTATCAAAATATAAAACTGAAATAAAATAGATATCTTTTTGCTAGATTTAATTGTCGGTCATTGATTGATAAATTGGACGGCGTTCATTACAGGAGTTAAGTTTAATTTTACTAATTTTACTTTCATATAATGGCATTTCAGTTTCTTTGGCAGGGTAATTTTATTTAGGCTAAAATCATAATGACTAACCTAATTTCTTTTCCAACAACATATTGACAGCAAAAGTTTAAGAAATTTGTTTATTAGATAAGCAAGTCTTTCCAATATCCAGCATAGGTTGCATATACATACATATAGCATGAGGCATGCTCACAGTTTGCTCCGATTCTCTTCTGAGCAAAGTTAGAATATACACAACAATAAACATTTGACTATCATACGAGTAGGACATGCTTGCGATTATAAGTTTGTGTCACACTATTGTGCATTTACATGTTTTCTCAATCACAATAGAGAAGCGATAGGAAGTATGTTATGCCTTAGATTTATAAAACATCAAGTTTATAATATGCTTCAGCTTGAGTATATATACTTATGTAGTCCGTAACGCGTAAAGTTTAGATTTACAATAGTTATTTACGAACCAAGTGCGTGAAATCATATTTCGCGAATGAGTGACCAGGACACGAATTCGCGAAATGTTTCACGCACGAAGTTTGTAGAATATTTTTTGTACGAGAACTATAATAATAATACATATTGTTAAATACGTTATCATCTATGACCATATATTATTAAGGTTAGGATTTATGATTTTAAAATGTCACTAAATTAATCAAGTTCCTGTAAGTACCAACTTTACTTTTACGCACTCGTGTGTAAAGTGACTTTTACGCACGCAAATCGAATCGTGAAATGACAGGTTTTGATAGGCGAGTACAAAAAATATTATAAACGACTATTGTTTCTTTTGATGTTAATTTTTAGTTGATAGGAGAATAATTTGTAAAAGTAACTTTCAATTAAATAAAATGGATGAGATCTCAACAACTAGCATAAACCAGTAATGGTTGGTTCGTAATCTCATCCACAAAAGCATAAAACAGAGTACATGATAAAATAAAGGTTTTACAATTTCCAATACAATAGGTAGATACTAATTTGAATTAAGTACAATTAATAACACTCAATAACGGAATTTCGTTGTTATGATAATATTTGTTTACTTATAAATGCAAATATAAATGTATGCGAAGGCATTCCTACTATTGAATGAAACACCAATGCAAACATTCCCAACGTTGTAGACAAATGAACAATGCTACGATTTTGTGTGTCCTCATACAATATCTACATGGTATATTAGTTTCATGTGTATCGTTACGGTGATTTATCTTATTATTTGGTCAAATTGCTTAAAACTATATTACTGTGACATACAATGCTTAATTCTAAAATATTTTGAAAACATTGTACTTTTCTATATGTTAGAAATATAATGGGAACAAACAAAAAGTGTAACATACGTATCTACACATACTACATATATTTATATACAACTGCGTACCTACATTGAAACTATCTAGTAAATTAAATTATTCAAATTCTTAAAAAATCATCAATTTTATACCAACATTTTTCGATCTAATGATCTTTTAAATTATTTTTAAGTTTTCAACTGGGCACCTTTATACATGGGAAATACACAAAGGAGATTTCTGACACGCCTCAGTATTAAACTAGTGATTGGTTTCATGTTGTGCAACCAGTTCTCTATAATATTTGTTTGCGAAATGAATAGACAGCTAAAGCTACTTCTATGCGAACTTCAGAGGATACTGTTCTAAGAGCATAATTAAATAATCATTTTTCCTTAGAATAAATTTTATTAAATTTGTTTTGGTTACATTAAGTTTTAAATTATTTTCTTTGAAATATACATACATTCATACCGATAATTACATAAATATATTATTTCTTCTTGAAGTGTTTTATTGTTTTGTTCTAAAGCAATGGTGGATGTGCCATCAGCATACATATTAATAACAAGATTGGTTGCTAGAGGTAATCATTTACATACAATAGATGAGTGAGGAACATCCTAGTATGGAACCTTGCAGTACGCTTGTTTCTATGTGCAACCACTGAGATTTAAATAGTTTATTGAATACGATTAGTCAAATAAAATTATGCACTACTTCTTGGAATCCTATTTGTTTTAATTTTTCCAGTAAAAACTTGTGGTCTATACAGTTTCAGTTTAATTATTAATAAACCAATCAGTCATAGTAAGTACTATCTTTAATGAAATGTGTCTGTATTTTATTAAGGATATTGTGATACATGTAATACATGATATGTATTTTGATTTATTTTTCCATATTCTAACGAACAAACTTGTTATTGAGTACACTTTGTGCTTCAAAATGAAACAATTATTGAGGACAGGCTAGGTAGGGAGAAGGAGGAGGGAAGAGGGGAAGGGCGCCAAATTTTATTTCGCACAAGGCGCCAAAAGGATAAGGAAAGGCCAATTGAAATTATTTTCTCTATCGTATTGACTACGATTAGCATCAATGCTATGGATCTGTAATTTACGATACTACATTCGTCACCTCCTTTGTGACTAGGCTTTATCACAGGTAATTTCAGGTGATATGGAAATATTCTTTTCTCAAAGCATAGATTAATGATAGTAAGATGTAGTTCGTATTATAATTCGTTTTACTTTGTTGTATATGTAATACCATCTAAATAGTTATAATAATTTTTGCCTTTTGCTGTAATATGTGGTCGTATAATTGGCGTTTAATTTGACATTTCTTTTTAGTTCGATTGTTCAACCAAGGTAAATCATCTTTTTATTGATGTTTTTACATTTTCATTTTCAGGAAGTTTATAGTTTTACTTGTTCAGGCATTGAAATTGTTGCATTATAAAGCACCAATCTACTTGTTTCAGGTCTTCTCTTATATGTTTTATTTTGTCTTCTGAAAGAATTCTTATAATCGACTTTTCTTTGTCAAGTTGTGGTAAGGGAGTTATAAAATCACTTCCTTGTCCGCAATGGTCTGATAAAGCGGACTTGTTTGTCATTTTTGAAAATTTGACGTAAAAACTTAAAGAAGATGTTATATATAAGCACTTGCGCCACCTAGTCGGATTGGTTCTGTAAGCGTTTGAGTTAAATCAACAATCTTAAATAAATCTATAAAAGTTTTACGCTTTTTTTAGATTGCATAGATAAGATTTACGTTAAAATCACTACACAGTGCAATCAACTATTTATTTGTATATGACTTTAATGAGAGTAGTCTCCAGAAGAAAGCCGACATATTTAATACTATAAACTTGAGTTTGACCAGCATCGTTGATGAACATTCTATTACGGATTCCACACTTTTTTATTTCAGGTCACTCCAATCATGACATTTTCTGAAAAGAAGATGCACGATCCTCCATTTTTAGCGTGGCGGTAGCATATTTACTCTAATTTGTAAATTTTAATCTTTGGAGTGATCTAGATGTTTAGGTGTGAGCTAATCTTCGATAAATGCTAATGCTTAGAACTGAAAATTCTCTGTGTACATAAAAGCTTCAATCTGATCTCTTTTGTGGGCGATTTATTACATATTTTGGTGAAATATCGAAAATACATTACAAAACCAAGCACCCACCACATATTAAAAAAAAAAAAAAAAAAATTAGGTTTTAATTTATTTACGAGTTTTGTGTTATATTTCGTTGGGTACTTTCTATATATATGTATGTTATTTTAGCCTGATCGTCGATCATTTTTTGTTGGTGTAGGTTAATTTTAAGTTGTTTTTTTTTTAGTTACCGGTGTTTTACCTGTTATCTGTTGATTTATTTATTTACTTCAAATAGATCGTTTAAAGCGATGACATTTTATCATTTTAGTTGTAAATCCTCTATTTGTGTTTTCAAACGACAGTTTTACGTCTTCTACTTTTTAATAAAGGTTTTTATTTTGTGTTGTTAATATTTCCATTTATTTCGCAAATATTAATGTAATGCTATTCTTTAATTGCATTGCTTATTTCACCATTAATATGTATTTATGTTACCGGGATCGTTAATATTTATTTCATCTAATTTTTGGGTTGCGGTTGTAGTTGCCTGACACTTCCTGCATGACCATTCCCGACTATTCCGCTGCACAAATATCACTTCAGATACCACACTTGTTTCGACAATTTAGGTAATCATTGTAACAACCTATAGTTCAGTGCTTACCTAGAGCACACTTGATCGCCATCTTGCCACACACTCAGCACTGCATTACATACAGAAATTATAAATAACACTTCAGTGGCCCTATTATAGTAGTTAAGAAACTATCAGAGATTTGGAGTTGTGTTATCTTATGTAGATTAGAAAATTCCATAGTTTTTGTAGTAACTCGGCCTGTTTCTACATATAAAACCTTCAAAGTTTCACATCTTCACACTAACCAACGAGTATTTTACCAGAAATACTTAAAATCGGCTTTCTTGTATGTCATATCCTAAGAAGTATCGATATCATGAACAGTTATTAGTTGTGATACTATCAAATCAGAAGTAATGTGCTACCACTTGTCTTGGCATAAATTAAGAACATCTGAGAAGTAAGAAAAATTATTGTCCAGATTAGTTACACAGCAGGAAGAGCTATGTATATCTAGCTGGTATTCAAATGCATTATTATGTTTATTGAATTACTGGCATATGTGTAAAATTGTTAACACCTTCCTATTGTAAATTTTAAGATCCAATGCAATCCATTCCAAGATACAACTCTGTGTGTGTGTGAGTACCTAGTGCATGTAGGCAGTGCAATTAAAACGTCACACTTTACATTTAACTTCTTCTACTTCCAATATTTGTACAAAAACAAATCAAGCAAAACTAATAACAATACAGTTTTGGTTAGTCTTTAGCACACTTCTGTTAACTTTTTTTGAAATTGTCTGGGTTAATAGGAGAAGTATTTATCACACTTCGTGCACCTTTATATTATAGTAGCAAATCCTGAATTGCAAAATATATGCTAAACTGGGAATGTATCAAATAAATTTTCGATTACTGACCTCCTGTTTTCGAGTAAATGGCAAATACTCAAAGAACACCAAAAGAACTAAATTGAGACCTGTATTTAGGTTAAGTTATGTTTATGGTGATTGTTGCTGCATTTTTGTTTTATTTCTTCTCATCATCCACACAAACGGCATTTTCTTAATATTAGATTCATTAATAATAAAAATAAACAGTAAAACGTATAGGTACGTAATTTGCTCGATTGCTATTGGAAATCGATTACAATTGTTAATTGTACGAGATTGTCGACTATAAAAGCGCAGTTGAATCAATTGAAAAGTCGATTTAGTGTGGATGTATTCGTTACTTTGTCTAAGCTCGAAAATATATTTAATGGATACCCAGTTTTAGAGATTATAAAACAGACATAATGAATGAATGGTGAATCTTTTGTCTCTCATAAATCAGTTGAAGTCGATATCCCCAGTACGCTATTTAACAACTCTGTTAAAGCTTTCGGTATTTGTTATATTATATACATAAACATATGTATATATAAGGCTTAACAAAGCTGTTAAGCGCGTACTGTGGGTACAGACTTCAACTGTTTGTTTTAGTTAGCGTACAGAAGCATTTCGCACACTCAAGAAAACACACACTGATTTGATTTAGCACACAGATAACAATGCCAAGCTTACATATTTCACCATCTTCTGATATACTCAGCTGCCGACGCCTGCTTCCCAGTAATCCTGAAAATTAATATTTTCCTTTCCTGTTTTAAGTCTATATATTTATACTACTATTCTATATTTATTTCTGCGTTTGAGCGATAGTATACTAACTTAATAAAATATTTTAACAAAAGTTTTAGTAAGTCGTGTATTCATTACATCTGCTATTTTTTTAAGAAATATTAATGGGATAAACTTAAGTAAAATAATCAGGACGAGGCATAAATAAATCAATAATAGAAAAAAAAGGATTAATAACGACTAGAAGAACATTTTGAAGCAATATTGTTCTAAGTTTTATAGGGATGAATATTGTCAATATAAGCGTACATTTGTTGTCCTTTTCCGCTGTTTTTCCGTAACATGTGGTAACATCTTTCGATTTGGCTGTTTCCTTCAACATCCTCTATATTTGTATCTATACATGTCCCATACAATTAATATTGGAATATATAATATTGGAGTAACTTTTACTAATAATAATTGCCCACTATACAAATCACTTCTTGCCTAAATTACACAATTTATGTTTTTGGATGGATTTACAAACGAAGCAGGAAACTGCAAATGTAAGACATACAATTTGTGTCGTCTTAACTAGACATATACGTGTGGTTAATTTTGTGTAAATTGTACAGTATGTTTACTGTGAACACTACAGAAACTGCTCCAATATAAATTAAGAACAGCAATACATGCGGCGTAGATTTAGACAGAAAGAAACTGTCGGTAATAGAACTATAGTAGATACTAGAAAAAGGAGGCGGCACAAATAAATAAACATTTATTGAATAGATTTATGGAAAACGTTCCAAGTTAAAAAAAAAGATCTATAAGATATGTTTGTGAATTTTAAGAATCCTGCACCTAAATAACACAAAACAGATACAAGGACAAGTCTACGAAAATTAGTAAGAAAATACGCTGAAAATAAGGGTATTACAGCTAAATGCGTAATACATGTGAGAAGATGGAGAACGAAGACAACAACTTCGGGAAATGTGTGCTGATATAGAAAAGGGAATACGAGGGAACAGAAAAATCTCGAACAAAACTTAAGAAAACAAATGTGGAAACTACTACCGATAACACTAAAACCATCATATATATTGGAGAACAGATGAGAGCAAAATAGAGTGAGATGACAAAATATGAAAACATGATAATTATAAGCTCGAACTATTAGGAAGAGCAAAGGAGGATAGTAGAAAAGCAAAGATAAAAATAGCTAAACAAGTAATAAAAAAAGAATAATCAAAACTAATGCGTAATTTACATAATCGTAAGAGATCCTGATTAGTTAGTATAGCGGGTAACTTTCGACTATGACTGAACAATTTTAACCTGAAGATCGTCATTAGGAAAATATCATGCTTCTTCTGAAAAATCTTTAATACGTTTTTGGAGCATTAGTTCGTTAATGATGAAGCCTCAATATGAAAAAAATATAGATTGGTCTATCGTCATGAGATTAAAACTTGTGGTGACGTATATCAAACAGTAGGAAGGTCCTTATTAGTTTATGGCTGTAAGTTTCTGAATATGACCAACAGAAACAAAAGCAGAATACTTAAAATGAAATTTTAAGGGAGATTTTAAGAAGATGTAAGATCTTGAACAACTGAATATAAAACCTAGAGGCTTAATGTTGAAGCTTGGTGGACGAGAAAAATAATAAGTAAAGAAAAAACATATATGAAATAGGAAGAATAAGTACGACAAGCAGCTGAAAAAGAAAAGATTCTGTACAGATTAATATAAATTCTATAAAAATATGGAGCTAGATTGTAAGACAATCTGTAATATAAATAATGTTGTATAATATATTTTATAAATAATATTAATGATGGTAAACTATTAATTTTCCTCCTTTACAGGTTTCCAGATATAAAAGTAGTAATCAAAATAATATAATCTACCTCTCTAATAAATCTCATTATTAATTCTATTTTCATATATTAACTTCATTAATCCAGTTTCCTTGTCAACCCTTATAGTTAACCCTTCATATTACAGACCTTAGCGTGTGTTAATACTAATATACTTTGCCACTAATTACAACTTTACATATAAGTTTTCGGGCCGAGCAAATTTGATTATGTATCTTTCTCTAGTTGCATATACTTAGTTTGTTAGTAGTTTGCTTGAAATGTTCTAATACTTTTTGAAGAATAAATTGAATCATTATATGTGGATTACCAATAATCTGTTGTTTGTTTTGGTCTGATAACTTATTAAGTTATTATTTATTAGGTTTCATATTATAGTCCTAAAACATAATGTCTCTTGTATATTAAACTTTGGTTTGTCTCTCTATACTTTATCACCGTTTGCATAGGCAGGTATTTTCATATGTAAAGTGCACTTTATGATGAAAATGGTTTTCGTAAAATCAGATTGTCGGTTCGAATTGATCTAGATTCATGTTGCTCTACCACTCTGTTGTCATTACCTCATTAATATAATTTTGGAGGCTTAGATAGTTTGGCACATGTTTCATATTGATTTTCTAATGTTCGTTCAAAATTTCTATTGACATATATTATATGCGAAATGTACTAGATATTACAAGTTAGATTTAACTAAAAAGTAACACACGCCTTTATATGTAATGTATTTATTGGCACATTGCAGTAAGTAGTACTTACACTATATCTAATATCATGGGCAACAATTTTCCAGAAAATATTAAACTACTGCCACATAAAATGCAACACTGTGACGCCTGTAAAACTACTGATACAGTTGAATACTTTTCTATTGACGATAGTAAAATAAACTGTTCTTATTACGTAAACTGCACGGAGATGAGTATCGACAGAGAAACATTGGTGTCACTATTAAGTATATAGCTAATTTGTACTGCCTGATTTCTCCAGAAGTTAGATATTGGCAACTAAAAACGTTTGCGAAGTTTTGAATTATGCGGGGTTTTCAAATATATGGAAATACTTAAATATTTTTGGAATTGTAAAAATCTTAAAAATTTTTTAAACAACAGTTTGTTGGTTTTAAGCAAGTTATCATCATATGGAACTTGTATTAAACTTACTATTTTCAAATGGTACACACAATAATTTACAAGAGATTTTAAAGTGCACTTGTGTATGCAATTATGTCTCCATCTTGCACCATTCTTAAGAGATGTAAATTTTAGCAAATAGTTGGCGGAGAAATATCATGTAAATTTATTAAGAATATGAGGGCAAAACCAAAGAAAAAGATTTCGAAATGTTATACAAAGACACTGTGTATGAAACTAAAGCACAATCTGACAAAATATTGTAGTTGACTTTGTTAATGATTTTGGAAATCGGTGAATGGTGAACAGTAGTCTGCATTCTGTTGGTAGCGCAATTACCGAGATGATCATTTGTAAACAAAAAAACATTACCATTAAAATATTTTTTCCCATTCAATTTTCAAATTTAAAATCGACTGTTTGAACAACCTTTTACGCTTATACGGTTTTAAAAACATGTAGCTGTTCAGTACATTTATTCTAAAACTATGTAAGGGATTCTGATGAAATGCAATAATTGTAGACAAAATTAATATTCCAATCATTCCTTCCAATAAATTCGTAAATTGAAGATTTGCATTAAATAAAATTGATTTTGTGTTTATGTTATATCCCCACAATATCACTACAATATCATTACAATAATTTAATGCCATATTGTTTATATTAAATAAATACGGCATGTACAGTAGGTGTTCAATGAATTAGAAACTCTCATGATTTTCACAAAATATTGCAATAAAACTCCTTGTAGCAAATGAAACGTTCACATTTTTCGCTATTTCCCGCTGGGTTAGTTTGTTTTCAATCAGTAATGAAGCAAGAATGTCTTTCTTTTCATTACTGACGTCTTTTTTACGGCCTATGCCGACTAATAATATATTTACACTAATTTCGCAAAAAAACCACTTATCAGTAACTGTTCTCGACAACGCAATTGATGGTATCTGAGACGATATTGCGATCTTCGGATTTCTACCTGCTAGCGAAGGGTATTAAAAGGATGTATTACGATGAAAAGTGGTATTTATAAAGTAAATAATAAACTATGTTTACCGAAATTTCTGGGAATAGAAGATATTCACAACGAAAGTAAGTTTTAAAGCACTTTCCTAGAAGTTTCTAATTCATTGAACACCTACTGTATACCATGAATTTATAATTATGTATTGCAATTAGATATTATGAAACTTTGATTAAATTCTATAAACAATGGACATATTTATAAATGTTATTGTTGCAAATTTATTTCGCCTTTTCTTATAGAAAGCTGAACGAAGAACTTTGTTTACCTAATCAACAAAAAAACTCGACAAACACGCTGGACGTCCGTTTTCGCCAATAGAAACAAAAGCAAAATAAATGGAAATAAAATTTAATTTATTTTATTTGTCTCTCGGGACAGCAGGGTACACTTTGAAAAAGTATTACGTGTTCTGCACAATCGAGTTCTATATAATTTCCTAATAAAAGAAAAGAAATTTCGAAAAGTCCTAAAACTGTAATTAAGGTTTACTTCTATTCTTTGAGACATGTTGTTTTGCGTTATCCTCTGAGATTGACAGCATTTATATTGCCGTTTTAAATGTTTATTTTATATTTTCAGAGCGCTTGGAAACTTATTCTAATTTTAAAATCCTTTTTATTTCTAGTACATTTTTAATTAAAGTTAAAAAGGTATTTCTATAATTCCATATTAGACTGATTATCAGTCACATTACGGACTCATTTAGTTTCTCTCTGTGTAGGATCTTCTTACTATTTATATTAACGGAATATCCAATTGTACTATGTGGACACTGAAAGAATATATTTAAATTGAATGTAGGTTTGGTTTCCTCTTATTAACATTTGCCTTTTGGGATCCCCAACTAGGTCCAGAAGCTTATCCATAGGTTGTTCAAATTCAGTTGTGTCTAGTTGGTACTACTAATAATTGCTTAATTGTTACTATAGCATATCTTAAGAAATTAGTACATAGCTTAGTATACAGAATTGTAGTTGCAAACGAATTTAGTACACTGAAACATTGTAGAATATGATAATTCCTGCTCTAGTATTTCTGAAACCCATTAATACATATACTGGTTAATCGCTTGACTTGCAATTTTATGTTTTACTTATTTGCTAACTTATAGTTTTTCTTTCCGTGGGCATACATTAGTGTATATTCTAAGTAAATTTGTGTACTTACATCAATTCATTGAATATATAGTATGTGTATATTGTTTAACAAATTCGTATTTTATTTAACGATCTACGAAGCGAGCATGATCAGAGTTTTTGCTTAATTGTTCGATATCAGTATCGTGAGCAATGTGTAAACGGCAATCAAAATTATATTGGTAATATAACATGTGCAGTGTACAATCTGACAGCAGGTCGGTGAAATTATTAACCTATACTGCGAACTGCTAAATCTTACTTACCAAAAAAATGTGATTGATTTTAATGAAAATAGAGCCTCAATGGCCGTATACGTTTACCTTAATTAATTTATTTTTATTAACGAAAAGATTGTGGCCGTATCATTTCAAAAAGCTATAACTTATTTATGATGGTCATTTCAGCAAAGTTGCCTTTTATAATGCAATTTATCACAATATATACAAGACAGATAATAAAATAAATCTTACTGCACGTAGGAAAATTTGAAACAGATGTTTGGTTTTTGAAATATTTTGTGTGTGATGATTACAAATGCTATCAAGTTGCTAGATTAAAGTCACTGTGGACAACGCAGTGGTTAAAGAATCATATCAACTGGATTAGACAAGACGGTCCAATTATGTGGTTAGGTCATTTGAGCTTATCTCTTCACATGTTTTCGTTTGATGATTTATATTATTTATACGGAACTATATTTATTTATACGGAACTATATTTATAGTTCCGTATAAACCAGTGAGATAAAGCAGACACAATATTATTACATGTAATAAACAAAATGAATATATTTTGTGAAGGCTGAATACCATAAACCATAAAATTTAGAAATTTTTTGTGTATCAGTTTCCGTAATTATAGAAGATGGTATTAATTATGGTGGGGCTGTGTGAGCTGTCTTCTATTCTTAAAGAAAAACATTTTAACATTTTTGGTGATGTTACTAAAATAGGTCATGAACAATTGACCTACTTTGTAAATCGACGATTTAACATTCTGTAGGTATTTTTAGCGAATTGAATTAATATGAATTTATTCGCGAAAGAGGATTTTCTATAGATATTTATTTATTCATTCATTTCATAAATATACAAAAGTATACAGAAATATTGTCAGTCAATCCTACATAATAGTTGCACCTTACATCGAGATTAGAATACAGCATACAATTATTGTAAAAATATAATCAACAGCTAAGACTACAAAACAATCAGACCAATACATCAACAAGATATTCATTTATATCGTAGTAGCTCTTACTAATTAGCATTTCTTTTAATTTGCGTTTTAATCTATTTATTGACAATACTTTATACTGATTTGGTAACTTGTTATATATAGGTATTTAATTGGAGACTATTCTTCCTCGTTTTCGTCAAACTATGGCAAGGTAGGTGAATTAATTCTCTGGACCTGGTATTATATCCGTGCACGTCGCCACGTTTGTCAAAAGAACTAGCATGTTTATGAATGTATATTATTGTGTGATATATAAAAGTACATGTCAATGTCATTATTTTGTTTACACGGTTCGTTGTATGGCAGTTTATTTATTATTCTTATTGCTTTTTTTTGTAAGAGAGAGATTATATTTGTTAAAATAGGCCAAAAGTCGTTGATATATTACTTTTTTCAAAGATCTTTGAAAACATGGGTATAATTGTAATGGGACGGTAATTATTTTTTAGATCTCTGTTACCTCTCTTATACATATATGGGTACAACTTTGGAGTGTTTTAAACAGTCGGGAAAAACGCCCTGTTCGATACAACTGTTAAATATGTGAACGATTACTTCCGCCAGTTCATATATGTATAGTTGCTTTTAAGAGCTGCACGTTAAGGCCATATACATCACTGGTATAGCCCGATTTTAAAGATTTAACAGTATTTATTATTTCAACGCAAGAAACCGGTGTAAAATAGAAGGATTGGCTACATGGCACCTGCTTGTATTTTAAAAAATTTTGATAAGATGTCGGTGGTATCTTTGTTCTATTTATTAACTCTCCAGCCACTTCAATAAAATACGAATTAAGCTCATCAGCCGTAAACAAACTAGAACTATTTGATATGACATTTCCATTTAATTCGCAATTTATAATTTTCCAAGTTTCTTTATTTATGTTACATGCATTTGAGATTCTTTCAGTAAAATAGTCTGTTTTAGTTTCTTGTAGTAATTTATCATAATTATTTTTCATTTCTTTATACAATTACTTTATACATTATGTTTTTATTATTAACTTTAACTGCGTCATATACAAGGTCTAAAACGGCCTTTTTGAACATTTTTGAAATATTCCAAAGAACTACGGGATTCTTTGGAATATTTCAAAAATGTTTTCAAATGTTTTCAAATTTTTGAAATATTCCAAAGAACTACGGGATTCTTTGGAATATTTCAAAAATGTTGTAGTATTAGCGGAAGATTGTTTTTGAATCATCATACCAGGTTTCTTCTCTTAAAGCCAATACAAATTCGGCTATCATGTCGGATATCATGTCGAATTACCATGTTTTAGACTATAAGTTTTCTAGCTGATTTGGGATACTGTTCCTTTTGTTATTAACTGTTAGGTTTTTATGATTGTACATTTTTTGGAGTGTATAATTCATTTCTTGAGAAATTCAATGATTCTGGGTAAACACAAGCTGCAATTGCCTAGGTTAAGTACATTCTCAAAGGGACTTCATGTTGTAACAGTACATAATTTGGCTATGTAGAATTTGATTGCATTTACTACATCGTTTGATGTCCGAAGGACATAGAGCATCTTCAACCTACACACAAGGCACACTGCCAGTGTTATTTTAATTAAGCAAACTTTGTGTCGAATACATTTACTCTAATTCTAGGAACGTAATCTCTTCAATATCGACTGTGTTTCGAGTTTATTTAGCATGTTTTGTAGTCTTGTTTTATTTTAATTAACTGAGAAAACTTTGACCTTTTTTGCTATATATCTTGAATTATATACCTATATTGAACAAATTCTGTAATAACCTCTTTTTCTTTTTGTCAATCTGTAACGTCATTTCTGTTTAAATTTGATTTTGAGGTATATTTTATGTATATTAGGTTTAGTAATGTTTTGGTATTTTTGGATTCGAATATTTTGGGATTTTATAATATTTGGATAATACAAGCTGAACTAGACTAAGATATTACAATATCATTGCGAAGTATTTAATGGCATTAAGAAACAAATCATTGGCAAAAGTTCACGCATGTAAAGGTTAGCAGATTCTCAATGAATTAGAGATATAGCGGTTTTTGTCTAAGATGACACACCTTACACCACAATAATAATAATAATAACAAACACTTTTAGGTACATACGTAGTGGAAACGACGAACATACAATATCAACGAAGTTTGAACCACAAAACGTTTTCAGCTACTTTTTATATGCCAATTAATTGTAGAATACGTTCTCTTAATGAAATTATTACGAATTTTAACTACCCATGATGTACGGGATCTGAATTTTTTGTTTTTCTAAAACCAAGGTGTCACAGGAAAGAGTATAGATTAAATCTACAAAATGTGTAAATTAAGCAGGTATCTGTTAGTAAGTAATGAGTTGCATGTGTTTGTTTTTTACACTAAAAATTAGTGACGAATAGTGGTTTACATTTAATTTGAAATTATGCATACAAATCAGCTTTGATCTACTACGCTTCCTCATTAATTCAGATAATATAAAGTTAATATTATAAAAACAAAGAATTTATCGGATTTTTTATATGTGAGGTTATTATGTGAACTCCAAGAAATTTATTGTGTACTGTGTGATATAAGATATAATTTGAACCTGCTATATATGTATATTTCAAACACGTTTCCTGAAAATACAACCGCTCTCAATTCTCTGAAGAATGTATGTCAGTTATTTAATGCTTCAACCTTCATAATGTTACTCGGGTTTATAATGTCTTTACTTTGATTCATGCGGATCATATAAAATTCAACGCCTAGATCACCTAGAAATAGCTTTGTCCTTGTTATATAGTTTCTTCAAACATATTTAATCCTACATTAAAATGCATTTATCCTATTTATAGAACATCCACTGTAGTTACCAAACTCTGTGTGTATTTCTAGTGTCATTTGTCCTCTATTATACAATTTATAGTACCTTGAAACGATACAATTGTAACATTTCTCCGGAGAGCCATTGCATAGTTAGTGGTCATTTTTATTATCTAATAGATTTGTTTTATAATACTTGCTTTATTTGTTTCTAAATAATTTGTTATTTGAACTGTGACTGCAATATTAACCAAATTTCGAGCAAAGTTAAGTTTTATTTTAGGGTTGTTAGATATTTTAGTACAAAATTAATGAACACTTATACAAGCAGCACTACTTAGCGGTTTGCAAATTTCGCAACCTCGAAGCTTCAATTATCAAGCATTTTGTTTCTACATCTAGGACTGTAATCGTCTTCACCCTGTTGTAATTAAGATAACTTTGAATGGCATATATAACTTTCTAGGAGTAAGGTTAATGGTAATGAAGCTTTAATATAATTTATGTTTTTGGTTATAGTATCTGTAGTAGCACAAGATGTAGATAGAAGTTCTTAATAATCAACACAGCAGGTAAAAATATTAAAATGACACAGCGTGTATAAATATAATAAACAGGTTCCGGGTATTTTTTATTCGTGAAATTAAGTATTGTTTCGCGAATCAAACTTTGTTAATCAGTTATGTCCTGTGATCTAACGGATGCCAGTATACTATATAGTTATGATTTTGTATAGTAGCTGCACCGTTTGTATCTGCTTACGTTTCGATATTATTTGTGTTTCGTTCATGTAAAATATATATTGGATAATGTATTAGTTACTGCATCAACGCAGAAATTGTAATTCTTTGGTACATATATAGATATTATTCTGCGCAATAAAATTGCATACGTTTAATATACAACTGTGTAAATTAGGCTTAATGGCCTTTTAAGGTAATGGAAAATCTCTCAAACCCAATAAGAATTGCATGCATTTTGATAGACTTACATGTAATGAGAAACAAGTTGAAATACAATAAGCAAAATAAAGGGAAACATAATAATTCTTCCTATATTTGGTATATTTGGCAATGAAGGCATTTAGATCAAACAAAATTATGTGCAAACCATTATTTACTTGTAGACTTTTCGTTTTAACACATTGGCTGCCACGGTAAATACAGTACAAGACCTCAAAACGACTTTCTCGTTATTGTTCATATTTTCTTTTATTTTTACATTTGAAGAATATTACTTTACTATGTTTCGTTTTTGAGAAGTTTTGCATATTCGTTTTGCGATTTTTTATTGTCATACATATATTAATGACGTAGCATAACAAAAAAAATTATATGTAATTTTTGCATTGCAATGTGTTAATATAAGAAAGGCATGAACGACGTTTCTCTAACTGCAGCAATAAACAACACTTCTAAGAAAGTACAGGCAACAATGTAATCAGTTTCATTAGAGATACTTTTTTAACGAAATTTTAAGAAAGGATGAAAAACAGAAAGTGAGAAATATACTTGAAATGATACACAATAAAAAAAATCCACTGGTTTGTGATCAAACAAATTGAGATGGAGGACTTATTCAAAATTTATAATTCAATAATTAAGGATACTTACTTATAAAACATACCCTATAAGCTTGAGTCGACCTTTCCTTCCTTAAAGGCCAAAAACACAAAGTTGTATATAATATACTTATACATATTGAGAGGTTACATATAACAGAAAAAAAGAAGGCAGATGGAGAGATATAGAGATTGAGAGCTCATATGATACCTAAAATACAATTAAAAGTAGCGAAAGGAAGAAAAGTAAAGTACAAGTAGTAAATAAAAATAGTATGTAATAGTATGTACAAATTTACTGAGCACTTATTTAATATAGGGTAAATATTTTGTCTTAATGAAATCCAGCATGAAGTTTACGTGTAAAGTCTAAACTAAACGAAAACAATAAGAGAACAATATCTAATAACTTGGACCACAGCCATATTTCCCCAATCTTGTTTCTATACCGTTTCTATGTACACGTATAAAAACGAACAGAAAATCGAACCTAACAGTCATTCATTGTATACTATTTTACTATTGAATAGGTTACTTTACTAATTCTAATATTATTTTGTTCCTAAACGAATTTTTGCCTAGGATTGTAAGGTATTGGTGCAGATAAGTATACATATGTATACACATAGCTCGAGCGAATACGATATCCGTTTCGGCATTTCATCTTGAATGGATCCCCGTTTGGAACCGTCTCATAAAGAGTATGTAGCTAACGCTTGACCATGCATACAACCTGTGTGATTGTACGTATTTGCATGGGATGAGCTATCTGCAGTTATCTGTGTATTGGTATAATGACGATGTTAAGGAATGAAGTGATTATTACATCATCTAAAAGTGTCAATTCTTATTGTACATAATAAATTCCTTGCATCTGTATTGTCAATTACACTGTGTTTGCTCAAGCATTATTTTAAATTATTCGTGCGAATTATATCTTTATTGATATGTTTATAAGAATAACAAAAGCAGATGTATCTATGTAGTTTATATACAACGACTTACAACGAAGAAAATGCAAGTATAATTTTCCACAAGAACAATTATATTTACTTACTTGGTCTATCTGGTTCTGACGCATCACTCGTGGAATTCCTGTGATGATGCTTGTGTCTTCGGTGCGAATGCCTTCTTTCTCCTGGTACATGGACACCTACGAATACTGAATGTGCTCTGTGACCTGTAATCAAGTAAATATAAATGTAATGGGAAATATAAAGAAAAATCCATACATAACTCATTCATAAATAAATGATGGTGTTGAACTATATGTAAGCTTCTAATTTGAAAAGGAAAGTTATAACGATTTAAAAAAAATATTAACAATGTTGTTGTGGCCTACGTAAGTTACATACACTACGGTGGTAATAAATATGTGTGAACTATTTTTTTGAATAAAATACACTGGAAAAATTATGTTTACAATATGATTTCAGCGATATTTTTTATTAAATATTGTAGGAATCTACGTAAAATTGAGAAATAAAGGTAACTTTACTATTCTCACAAGACATGGTAACAAATCTAAGAAAGTGGAAAGTACGAACCAGTCCAGACGAATAACCATTGCACTAAAATATTAGCGCAAACAACTTCAGCAAAAACAGTTTATATAATAATTAAATATTGGCTTAGTAAAACTGCAAGCTTTGTAATCATAATCGCTCATTTCGTGATGAAATCATAATATCGCTAAAATATGCGAATTTGACAAAGTCATATTAGATTCAGAACAAAATTCTTTATGCGGTTTACATAATGCTGCAAATAAAACAATACTTAATGGAATCACGTGCCATAGTGAAAAAGAAGAAATGCACCGAAATCTACGTAGGTCCAGTTAGAAAAAGATTCGCGGTACCTATCAATACTTATGTTTTTAAGGTTAGTGTTGAATTCAGTAGACGAGCATATGACTGATGGCCTAAATAGTAGTTAATTGTTACAAAAAGTTAAGTATGATTGTTAAACAAAGCTTGCTCACATGTTCAAACGTTCATACAAGCATTTCTTTTTGTTTTAATTTAATTTTATTTTCATGTTGCAAATAGTCTAATGATAAATAGAGGATTATAACTATAAAACAAAATATAAATGCATTCGTTTATTTAAAGAAAGGCTACTTTCAATGTTTATTATGATTTTAGAGGCAAGTGTTTAAATATCATAATCACGTACGAATGGAAAATTGGAAGGTTTAGCTCTTATGATTTTTAATAGACACTCTGCTAATCATACTAAATTGAATTCAACATGTATAATACAATAATAATTTCTAGAGAAGAAGGAAAACTACATAAAAAACATAGAGAATACAGAACCAACAACCACAATAGCTGGTATTATTGCTAATTCATTTATTAAATATTCGGTGATGCACGGTTTTGAGTTATTATAATATTAATAAAAAATGATCCCACACAAACACTTGCAGCATTTATATAAGTTTAGTACTTCAGCAGTTATCTACCAGTTTCTACCAATTATTCAGCTACCATAGTACTAAAACTTATTTACATTGATTTGTCGGTATATTTTATTAGGTACTCTTTTTATCCTTTATTAATGACTGTTTTGTTACACATTTTCAGTTGGCAAATATAAAATTGTTTTACTTTCGTAAATATGCTTGAACTTAAAGAAGAATGCGACATGCATTGCATTAGTCTGATTAATATTGATTATCTATGTTCAATGTTCTCATTAACAATAATAATTGTGTACTTATGACATTATGTATTAAGTGAATTGTGTCAAGGAAATTTATTATATCTGATGTAGTATCCCTTTTGTGTGTCTAGAGTATGATGTACAGTAGAGCTGCTTATATTATAATTACATTTGTATTACTAAAACCTAGTAATTACATATTAATTTATGATGTATAATGGATTGTACTGTAAATGACCAAACCAGTGCATTTGTTGGTTGTTAATTATTGTGTATGACAACATTGACTTCATCACTATATTAAATAAATTTACTTAATAATAAGCTAGCAAACAGTGTGACACATTTCAATATGCTATTGTAAATTATTTACTGAGCATTACTTAAATTAGATAGAAGCATTTGAATATAAAATAATCCATACTGTTCCACTTTGAACGCTTATTTGTTGCAGTGTCGAGTAAACGTTTAGATGCATTATAAATTCTAGATATAAACAACAATTCAAATCGAATTTCGTTCAAATCTCTTACAAGTTGGAGACACAGTAATGCTTATGTAATGTTCGATTGGTACTTTATGACATTAGGGCACGTTTGTACTTTTTACCCCACATGCAGATGTACACATTTGTTTAGGTTGCGGTTCTGACAGTAACGGTATATATGTGCACTAGTGGATAATTAGTTATTATATTAAAAATAAAATACCTGGTTTGATTATAACTTTAAGTATTGTTTTGATATCGATAATATGCTCGTTTTGAATATATGAAGTAATTTATACATTTCACTATATTATTATAAAAATGTATAAATATGTAAGATATAAAATACAAAGTATGGATTAATTACTTTCGAATGAGGGTTGTCATAAGAACTTTAAAGTAGATATGGTATAGTATTTTAATTCAACAAATTAACAGAAACAAACCAAGTGATAATGTATCTGTCCAGCACTTTTTTTGCTCAAAAATAAATTAAATAATTACGTTATAAAATACCATGTCGTGGCAAAAAGGAATGAGTGACAAGAGAACAACACAACTCATGTCACGAATGAACAATAACAATAGGTACAAGTATATTAAATATTTACAGTACCTTACAATATGTATCTTTGAACGCTAAAGATATCTTCTGGGTTTTGTATCTGACATCACACTTATTTAGGGCGTCGTATTGTAATTTTTGAGGGTGGTGTAACGGTGTGATATTTCGATAATTTCGTTGGTGAATGACATGTTATAATTTTCTTGTACTTTGAAATTGTATTACTACGTCAACAACATTAATATTTATTGCAAATATGAATATAAATTATTATGACATTCTTATTTTAAAATAATAATACAATATAAATCTTCGAATTCTAGTCTCGATTTGTGCATACATAATCGATAAGGATATTGATGGGGTATAAACGTATAAATAGGACATCCATTCGAAATCAGGCATTACCTTCTAGTATAAGAAAGCCTCTAAACATCTTCGAAAGTTTAGTTATTGTGAAATATGATATATTATGGAAGTATACATATTAGTTAATAAAAATAAGGAGGAAAAAACAAAAATAAATTATTATAAAAAGGTAGGGTTTTCAAACCCAGCCATAGATAAAAAAATAGGACTCATCATCTCACCAAAAATTTTATAAAGTTGGGTAATTCCTACGGCTAAGAGGAGTTACCAAAAACTAGCTCTAATATAGCACTCATTGATGATTCGGTTTGTCTTTTCTGATAATGTAATGGACTAGCAAATAAAATTTAATTTAAATTTACGAGTACTTAACAGGCGTGTACGAAAAATTTGTTCAGGCAGTAAATGTTTTCGGAAGCTAAACAAAGTTTCTAAACTACCATTGGTAGAGACATGGCCCGTGGCAAAATAATACAGCGGCCCTACTCCCACTCAATATTTGATGTGTTTTATTTTTGTCAATAGTATTAATATATGGATTAAGGTTTTATGAAAACAAAACTTACTACTGCATTATAATAACAAGAGTTTATTATTTTCCATAAAATAAAACAAACTTACAAACTTATTATCAATTATACTATTATTATTTTATAATAATTGTTAAGACTTAAGTAATGTTCATAATAACACTAACAAGTTTTGATCAATTTTTTTATTTAGAACAACACTCTTCTTGCCTTCCTTTCTGAGAAAGTTTGAATAATTGAGTAAAAATTCAATGTTCTTGCGAGCCTAGACTTAATGGACAACACTCCCAAATCTGACAATACGTGATATTATTTATTATAGATTGAAATGATTTTTTATTTGCATGTATTTGTTCAACAAACTTTTTGATTGTATACATGTTTTGATCAATACTTATTTTAATCGGGTTCCCCGGGAGCCCGGGCCCCGGGGATTTTGCCCGCTCCCCTGACGGCGGGCCTGCTTTAGCATTAACTTAGATGAATAATTTGCGGAGGGTATTAAGTAAGTAGTCAAGTAATCTGTTTTTTAGTTTGCTGTGTTTGGGAGGAGCAAGTATTCAATGTAGACATAAGAAACTTTGATTTAGAAAGAAATATCTTTCCTTTGTAAGCAACCAAATTTTATAATGAATGACTTTTACAAGATAAGAGATTGTGGAAAGATGGTGTGGAGATCCTGAAACACATATTATTGTGTACATAGGATTTGATATTATTTAGCTAACCACCTACCAACTAGCATTGTCCCATTGCTTTTATAATCTTCTAATCTAGTCTCACACACACACACACACAAGAATCTGAAGGATGTCTACAGTACAGTGCTTTCATTTAAGATTAAAACCCACGTGACCTCTTTTATATATGCAACCCATTTAACAGTGTGGTACTATAGTAAAATTAAAATTCCTGCAGAATTTTTTATTTACATATTGACAATTCAAATTTTACAGATTAGGTTTATATTGTAAATAATCACAACTATGTAACGGAAAATTAATTACAATAAATGTAATAAAATAAAGATGAAAACAACGAGGTAAACAGAGGTGTATAAAAACTGTCAAATATTGACGTTGCAACTTTCTGGTTAGAAAGCTTAGGGATATTTATAGTTGACCAACATATTATTTACGACATCTTATGTCAGAGGTCACGTGGGTTTTAATCTTAAGTGAAAGCAGATTCACTTGTGAAATGTCTCTTTCGATATTACAAAATAGTACCTTCAAAATCAACCCATGTTAATCATCACATCTTTCTTATATGTGTTAAGATGACTTTTAACTACTTTACGTAATACATATTTAGCGGTAACAGAAGCATAACAATATCCGCTTAAATTCATCTAGTAAGATTGCCTGTATAGTATATCTAAGAACCTATTCCGATGAAAATTTGTCCTACATAAGAGAACAACGGAAACGTTTGCTGTGGTAATTAAAGGACTAAGGTATGTCTCAAGGAAGAGGCTGAAGAGGAACGAAAAAAATTGGGTAGGGATTTGGGTAAAATATGACCGGAATCTAGGGCAGCCCGACAATTAAAAGTAATTGATAGCGCAAGGGAATACACATTCTAATAAATCGTTTACTTTCCTTTTATATTTTATTTAGTTTTCACGGATATTAGATTCCTTTGTTTTCAAAATTAGTTGCTAATAGCTTTCTTTGTAAAATCGATATGAAAACTGATGCCTCAGTTACGTTTAGAGAAAATTGAAAAAGACGAGTAATTCTAACAACCATGGCGGTGACTTCTAGGAGGGACGCTCATTGCTGAAGCGAATTTTCGCAAATTGGCAAAGAAACAACAACTACATTTTCTCTTGGGACATAACACGTCATATATTACTTACGTAAGCAGTATGTCGTCTACCTGCTTCACAAGGGATTTAATTAAACTTTTACCGCCGTTTTATTACGTGAGGAAGAGTCATATATGACGGAAATGTTACAAGCTACAACGGTGAGATATGGTTTTATGATAATATAGCGCAATGTGTAATTTTACGAAACACAACAGCCAGGTCCAGCGTAATGTATTAGCTAAGGATAAAGCTAATGGTATTTGCGATATACAGATCATTTAGAGAGACTAAGGCCAGCTAGAAAAGAGATAGATCTAGAATGGGGCGTTTGTAAAACGTATACGGAATTAACGGAAGCGTGCTATTTCCCCTTCCTCACTGCGATAAGTTTTCATCTTCTTACTTAGGCTAGTGAGGGAAGTAGATCGCTCATGCATGCGTATGCCCTCGCTATCGCAGCGAGGAAGAAGGAATAGCACGCTTAATTTAAAATTACCAATGCAAAAATGTTGCCTCGAATCTTGCCCAACTACAATTATATTATTACCAACTTGCCTATGTTATCGTTCAAGGCTCTCAAATGTTGTAAATGTTATTTTAAGGAAATATTGTAGTTTATATTGCATCTTCTTTGTTGTTAGAACGAGATATTATAAACTATCGCTTGGTAATGGGGTGATATTGCGAACAACTACGCCGAAGTAATGGCCAAAGAATATTATTATGTCTTTGAGCCTTGCGTTGCTGTTCCTTTCTCACATATAGATTCACTATTTACGACAATTGCTAAATAAGATTTTGTAGATGATATCGAACGCTTTCATGCTCCGTCTCTCTGTTATGAGGGCTTCCGGGTTTTGACCGTGCCATAGTAAAGTATATAATAAACAAAATAAACTAACTAACTAAAAGTCAATCACGCTATAGGCGAAAACCTTTAGACGTTAGAAGGTCGTCATCAACACGTCGAGTTACCACAATCTTCTGGCGTCCCTCACCTAGTTTTGCTCCTGAAGGAGCCACTTACATTAGTGGCGAAACGTCGAGTTTGAGTAAGTTGTAGATATTTTTTGTATTTTAATTTTCACTTTCGCTTTATTTTATGTACATACTTTACTATGATGCGGTCAAAACCTGGAAGCCCTCATAGAAGAGTTTATAGAGTTTTACTTGACGCAGCTGTTACAGTGAGTAAAACATAGTGTGTGAAATATCCTGAACACTTAATGATAGTTTTCTGACTAGTTCTCTTATCCCTCCCTCTACTCTTCTCTCTTATTCAGTTTGTACAAACTCTGCATTATATTAGAAGTGTGGTAATAAGTACTAATTTAATACAAAAACATCAACATTATTATATTATGTTAGCTTAATAACTTTAATACAATGGATATTTTTTGAAGTTACACCTGTGACAATATTTCTCAGAAATTTAAAAACTATGAAAGGAGATACTTTTCACAGTTACATATAATGGTGATGTTTTTAACTGCGGTTAGAAATATTTGCTAACGTAACGAACACTGATAATTAGTCGAAGTATGCACAGTACGCGCTTAACAGCTGTGTTAAGTCTTATATATAGATATAATATAACATGTTCCGAAAAGTTTAACAGAGCTGTTAAATCGCGTATTGTGGATACAGACTTCGACTGAATGTGTATTTGACAAGCGCGTACGTGCGTATGTGTAAATAACGTACGCTTACATATTTAGCGTAAGTTTGGCAAAACTTCTTAATGTGCCAACGTTAAAATACAAACATTACGTTTTATTTTGTAGTTGTTTTTAATTTATTAAGCTAAGGAATTTCACCAAAGTGTCAAAACGCTATGAACTTTGTATTACATTTAATAGAATTTTGACTAATTTTGTCAGTTTTCGTCTCACTAAATTTGTACGATGTTGTAAGATAGATATAAATTAGATTTTCTTTCACAGAAAGCAGAATAAAACTTGAAAGGCTATATTTGTGAAGCTTTAGACGAATTTGACTTACATACGTACAACAACGCAAAGGAAATATTAGAGAAAGAATCACGGTATGCCGTATGGAGAGTTTGTAGTACAATGTAAGTATGTAATTTATACTGGTGTTGTAATATCATAGATTCATATATGCATACATCTTTTACGCTGACCGTTGTTAGGTATAGGCTAGAATTTTTATTTGAACGGACAACAATTTATGACACTAAAAGAAATCCAGCACAAAACAAATGGAATAACTACACTGAATATAAGAACACATTAGTATATGTATGTAGTATATGTATGATAATTTCGTCCTCATTTCAAAATTTATTTAGGTTAAATAAAATAATCACGCGAAAAAATTGGAATGAATCCTAGTACACTACTTGCTATTCCAGACTTAACAAAATTGAATTGACAATTGTGATATATTTAATGATTTACATGTAATATGTGCTGGTATACGATTTATAACTGAAAGTACCTAACTCAAAGGTGACCGAATAATTCAAGCTGTTTTCCCACTTTACATAACTTATTGCACATAACTCAAATAAATTGACATTTTATCGAATGAATTTGTACTTATCATCCGTATTTATCCGTATCTTACTTTTTACAATAACGATTAAAGATAAATTTAGTCAAATGCATGACGAACTGCAACACAAAAGCTGCGAATTTAGTTTTTCTTTTAATAAACCGATTTCCCAATAGTGTAGTTACCAGGTTTCCAGGTATCACTATTAGCTGTCAATGAACTCCCAATGAGAATTTTAGTCTTTGGGAAACATCGAATCGATACTATACCCAGACAGACCAATTACGCTGAACTAAAATTTATACTTTTGATGCGATGCGACTCGTTCATGACTGTAAAATTATTTATTATAATAATGGATATCCAGGGAACATTGAAAATATTTATAGAGCTTTATGTAAAGCGAGAGTTTAATTGTCAAAGATAACACTGAAGTACAATCTTCATTAATTAATAATGTTTTTAAATGTGACGAATATACGATATCATTTGCATTATACTGAATATCTTAAAATTATCTGTCTCGGCAATAGATAAATAATTCATTTCAATAAATAAACTGATGACATAAAAACTGTTTTTAAGTGATTTTTATTTCATCAAGGTATCTATTGAAATATTAAAGATATTTGTACTGGGAAATTATGCAGCCTAATATTGTTTACAATAATTACAGCTTTTGTTTGGTTACGGAGGAACTCAAAGGGCAAAAGGTATTTAAGGAATAAATCGTAGGATGTTAAAGAAATGACTAAAGAAGGTACGAAGCAGTCATGACAAAGGGTGGGTAGGAGTTGAAAGAACGAGGAGAATGAAATGGGAAGAGGTTTACCATGTCAAAATAGCTACGGAAAGATAGAGCGACCGAAGTCATATAGATTGAAAACAAAAAGGAACTGTATTAGACGGGACCATAGAAGTAAAGCATTGTAGGACAAACGTAAGACAAAAGGTAATAATAAAAGACACAAGTAACGAGGCAATAATTAAGGAAGAAATTAGGGAAGCGATCAAAATGATTAAGAATTATAAAGCAGCTGACGTTGATGAGATAAAGACGGAAATAGTGAAGTACTTAGGGAGTGAGAGCAAGAATGTGTTGAGACAAATCTTTAAAACGTGAAAGAACTGCAAAAATGTTAGGAAACTATATGGTAGTTATATTGATTCAATTTCAAAGAAAAGAGGCAAAATGCTGTGTGAGAACTACAGAGAGATATATTGACTGTGTAAGTGTAGTGTATCAGAGAATATTAGAGAAAAGCTGAAAGAAATAGTTTAACCAACATTAGAGGCCGTACTGGTGAGTTTTAGGAAAGGATATAGCACACAGGATTGGAGCTTTGTAAGGCAAATATACGAAAAGATGCTTGGATGAAGGAAGTTGTCACCTAATTTATATCGATAATGTAAATCTAATAATCTAAAATAATCTGGTGGTAGTAATAGTTAGTAAGCATTTGGTTGTTCTTGGAATGGCGCTTATGAAAAAAAAAAACATATACTTTGCTTAACCAAATGATTGTTTTATAAAACTGTTGTATCTAAACTTCTCTTTCCGATGAGTACACTAAAATATTTCGTTCTTTTTACTATTTTCTCGTTAGTAAGTCTTGGCTAGCGAGGCCTCTTCCATTTTTTTAAATTTTGGCTATTTTATTAGTATTGTCATTGATTTACTTTTCCCGCCAAACAACTAATTGATATTGTATATATAGCTAACATCCTACGTTAAAATTTTGGAACTTGTACTAAATATGAAAGTGTTGATTAGTACCTTCTTTTTCCGCAGTCAAGCCCACTCAGCATAATTTTACCTTATAAATCGGATTTTTGGATTTTTTAGGGCTGACTTCCTCACTACCCTGTTCTGCATCAAAATAATTTTCTTCAAGAAACCTAGTTATTTGCACCGAAAGTTGCTATTTCGCTCCGATGTTCACACCTTGAACATCGGGGCCTTTAAACGCCACCAGTCCATCGCCTTGAGCTTTTTAAGAGATCTTTTTCATATAACATTTTTAGACTGTACAATGCTACTCCAACTGCACTAAGGGGCTTGAATCTGCCATCATTTATTTATCAACTTAGGAGGTTCGTCTGGCTCGTTATGATCGCAAGCACACGGGGTATAAGCTCTGTCTTTTTTGCTGTGCAGTTGGTTCAGCATAAACTATACTCCCCTCTGTCTTTGCGTCTCTTTCTTATTTTCTTGTCTTCTTTTCTACTGTTTCTACACATATAAAAAAATTCTAGGCACGAATTTAGGTTAGGATTTCTTTTAATTTTAGTTACAAAATTAATTTTTAGTTTTGTTTTTTTGGGTCCGAAAATAAAAGCAGCTCCTTGTCATCCATAGAGCTGATCACGCATCCGTTTGGCGGATAGCACATTAATGTTTTGAATATTTTAGAGTCTGTATTATAGACTGTAATGAAATGTCGCCAATAAACAAGTATTATTAAAACAGAAAATAAAGGACAATATGCATATCAATGTGGATACAGCAGATTGCCGATATTAAGATGTCGAGAGACATCTTATTATTAGGAGTTATGATGACGGAAGATGCAAATATGAAAGTGGAGATAAACAATACGATCGTAGTGGTCAAGAGTATGCCATTCACTACTAAAGAATTTAAACAATAGGAAAAAAAAGAAAAATGAGTGGGGGGAGGGTAGGACGAAAGTAAAGATGTATGATACAATGGTCGTGCCAGCTTTATTATATAGTGCGGGCAGCTGGACGTGAACGGATAGGCAGAAAAGTATGATAAGGGCATGTAAAATTAGGTTCCCAGTACTTGTCATTCAGATGGATGTCATTCAAATGGATCGAATAAAAGTCTGGGCGTGAGCTCAAGTGGTTTGGGAGTCCAAGACCAAAAAGGAAGAGAGGAGTATGTCGAGAAAGAAGTGAATCTGTCTTTTTAGTAAGTCTATCCTCGGTTATCTATGTAATATGTCTGACTTATTTCAGCTTTCGTTTGTCTATGATTCATGATATGTTTTTGACCGTCCACTTAATTATACCTGTATCCATCCAAATATTTTTCATACCTTGCTCTCACATACATATATCTATTTACCGCTTCTTGCTATCGATCAAGTTGTCACGTACTCATACAACAATATACCATCAAGACCTCCGTTGACCTATTTCATCCAGAGGGAGGGCTTCTTTATAAAAAACAAATCGTTTGTGTTAACACTTGGGTAACTGAGTATATCCTAGAGTTTAAACAGATAAACAAGGAATAATAGCACAACACCTAACTAAACCCAAAACTTCAAAATTGGTTCCTTCTGTAAGCAGGGTTGCGTTTATCAGAGTTTCTTTATCAATGTACTATATAGTGAATGCTGTCGTATCTTAGCTTTTGCTTAAAAAGGTCAAATCCCATTCGCAACGCAAAGGTTGCCTCTATGTAGCTTCAATTTTTGATAGCTTTGAATTTCTTAAAGTTGTCGAGATGTAAACGTTAACAACTCTATGTTAAAGAGAAGGAATTTTGTAATTATGCGGGCTCTATTTATACTAACCTTATGGATTTACTACTAATGAATATATACTTTTGCTGTATTATTTACATTTCATTTATAGGTTGAATAATGTATATTATGCAGTGTAATTCAGTAAATGCATTTACAGTAAACTCCCACATAATTGTAAATGTATCGTTTTGACTACTGCAGTAAAATCAGACATCGATGAACATCATGCCATATATTTTCACTACAGTTTTAATTTACGATGACCAATGTTGATTGCCAGCAATAAACATTTCATTAGTACTGGAAATCGATACGTTACGTGAACCATCGCTTTTTTATAGGTTGTAACAGATATTACTGGATATAATGAAAAAGTTCGTTTTCAAAGATTCATATTACTTCTAAATCTTGGAATTCTTTTAGAATTAAGTAGGATATAATCTTAAAATATATAACATAAAATTCTTTAATTCAAATTTTTTTGATATTTTCTATCGTTAACTTTATTAAAAAAAGAAAAGATGTCAAAGAAGAATTTTCGTGACATTTCCACATTTTTCACGATTTTTTTTTCTATAAAGCATGACATTTTATATAGTAAATTTTAGAAGAGGTCTATTCCAACAGATGTAGTGTTTGAGTACCAATCAGAAAGGTGCGACAAAAGTTAATTCTGTTCGTTATTTAGCAGAGCGCTCCATGATTGGCGGTCTATGGTTTGTACTGTATATATTGCTATTCGTTAGATAGAGTAGAAAGTATTGCTTTCTAAAATAAAGTCAGATGCTCCTCTGGTAGTATGTTTTTACATGAAATCATCGGAATTCAAACAAATAAAAAATATTGAATCTTAGTCTTTGGTAATTTGTAAATATATTTTAACACTTTATTCTTGAGTTATTCCGTTCCTTGTGGGTGAGATTTAAGTTGTTATGTAACTTCTTCAACTCTCTGTTTGATTTATTTTTTGAATATTCAGATTTTGTCTGATATATTAACATTTATGTGTCATATTATTTAAACAAAATCTGATGATAATGTAATCAATAGTAACTGCTGTGATAGTACGCTTATAAAAGAGATTCTTACCTTCAAAATCCCTTTCGTCGAATGTTTGAGCTGGTTTCTGCGCACCAGGATCCTTTGGCGCTTCGTCATCATGTGGATCCATTTCACATAGATTCTAGAAAAAAAACTTTCATTGGTTTCTGCATTCAAAATTAAAAAAGTTTCTATTTTTTGGTTTCACGTACATTTGTAGCCAAGGCAAATATTCGTTTTAGACAGACTAAAACTCCTTTTTTAGGCAATAGCAACAATTGCTTAAATAGAGAGGAAACGACTTAGTCAATTTACGACAATGTTTCAATTTCAAGACTGTTGTATACAATTAGTTGTGTTACCGTATATTAAACATAGAAACAACCACTCCACGAACGAAAAAAACGAAAAATCATGGTACGTTAAATCAAAAATAATATCTTGTAGATTTATGTCAAATTTGCGTTGTGAAACAAAAAGTATTTCCTTTTATTCACCTCAAAATCTATTCGAAATGCATGTATGTACGAGGGTGGTCCGAAATATTTTCAACCGCAGCGTGAAGATGTCAGCGCTGGTCAATAAAAGCTGGGTAATGTGGTTGCGCATCTATTGGCACCCACCACAATTTCAGTCATTTTGGACGCGCAGTTGTTTCTTGACAATCGTTTGTGAGAGTTTTTGTGAAAATGGACAAAATTGAGTATCGAGCTGTCATTAAATATTTGTTTTTATAAGGCAATACGTCAACGCAAATCAACGACGAGTTTGACGCTCTATACGTGGACGCTGCACCATCAGTTACCACAGAGAAATTTCAGGCAGCAGAATTTAAACGTGGCTGTACAAGCTTGGGTAACGATAAGTGTTCGGGACGTCCAAAAACAGGTCACTAAATAGTGCTAAACGACTGCCGAATTAAATTGAGAAAGATAGTAGAGGCCAAAAGAACGTGTTTGTCACATATTGAATCAAGATTTAGGCATGAGAAAGCTGTCTGCTCGTTGGTTGCCGTAGGATGAGTTTGGCGCCGATTGATTACTATAAATGAAATTTGGATACACCATTATATGTCCGAAACAAAAATACAGTCAAAACAGTGTACTGCCAAGGGGGAATCAGCTCCAAAAAATGTAAAAATTGTTTCTTCGGATGAGAAAGTGATGGGGACTTTTTTTTTGAGTAGTCACGGAGTTATCTTAATCGATTATCTTTAAACACGAAAAACCACTACAGAAGCATACTACGCATTATTATTTGACAAGTTAAATGCAGACATTTCTGAAAAATGGAGCAGAAAAGAAATTGTTTCACCAAGACAATGCATCATCTCACACCTTAGCGGTTGCCATGGCGAAAATCTACGAATTACAGTTTGAACTGCTTAACCACATTTCTTACTCACCAGATTTAGCCCCAAGCGACTTGTTTTTCTTCCGTAATCTAAAAATTGGGTTCGAAGGACAGAGATTTTCGTCAAATAAGGAGGCCATCGCTGGGGGAAGAGTGTACACTTATAGGGAGACTATGTAGAAAAATAAAAATAAATTTTTGGGAAAAATATCTTGTATTTGTTAGGTCGAAAACTAGTCAGACCAGTCTCGTATTGTATCTACACAGATGTGGTTAGGAGAAGAATTATTTTTATATAGAACATGCTAAAATTGTTCGGTCAGTAGAAGTTATATTATGTACATGTGTTCTTTGAATTCAATCATTACTTTTCACAGATTTATTGTTTTCTTGATTTCAGTCAGTAGTCAGTGAATTGGAAGAATGCAAAATAAGTAACACTAATTTGTGTTTATTTCGAAGCATTAAAGGTTTTGGAGAAGCATTTGTTTTGTTGATACACCTTCTATATTTTCTTCCAGAAGAAATAGCAAGGCGTATTGCTGCATCTTTGAATAAACAATAAGAATTATTCTAAAAATTATTTAGACGTTAAAGGAATAGCTCGGAAGGAATAGGAACGATAGGTTATAGTATCACAATCGGTCGACACATGTATACTTGCTGTCAATGAATGCAGATTTGTCTGGTACAAGCTGTTATGGTCTTTAAAAAATTTAATATCTTTAAAAATATGAACACACAAAAAGATAAAACAACATAACAAAATGTATATACATATTTTTCTTAAATAGTTTATAATGTAGAAATCTACATATGTGCAACATACATGGAGTGAAGAAGTATTCTACAATTGCAGTAGTTCAACTAGATGCGAATAGATAGGTATCCTCTAAAATGTTATCGACAATACCTAATATATGTATGTAGATGTGTTGATAGATATATGCCAATTATTCTATGTGAAACATCTAACAGCAATAAATCTGCTAGTTTATTTCATAAAATCGAAGAAACATTACGAGATTCCTAGCGTCAGTACAGACACCTGTAGAAGAGGAAGGAGTAACTGTATAAGTGAGACAATTACTATCAAGTATTGCGTTCACATATCTTTTAAGTGCAAGTGGCACGGTTTCCTGCTGAATCAATACTATAAAATGTTAGTTGACAGCATAAAGTACGTAGTTATTACAACACAATTATTCCATTGCTTTAAAAAAATTGTATTGCACCAATGGATCCATTTAGTTTATTAAATTGCTTATAATTTTTCTAATAAACCAAATACATATGACTTTGGCACAATCCATTTGTTTTTATGTTAAGTTATATAATTATTATCTACCACTAGTTAATAGCAAATTTAGTATTGTATTGAGACCAACAATTTGAGATTTTCTGTAGGTTGATGCAACAGCCAGAACGCTTTGCTATAAGATAACTAAAAATTGTAGTTTTCTGAATATTTGACGCGAATGGAACTAACGACTCTAATTCAATTCGAATGAAGACAAGACGTACATTTCTTTTTTTAAGAGAAGCAATATAATAGAACAGATGATTATATCACTATATTCAGTTCATTTTAGCGATACAAGGAGAATACTTTGGGCGTAACAATCCAGGAATTGCCAAATTTGTTTCGTTGGAGAGATTGGTGGATGATACTTTGTATAGTAGATTCGTGGGACTAAAAATATCTTTTTAAAAATATTTTGCTGGCAATAAATTTCTGAACTTTAAAGTTTTTGGTAGCATAACGCTCTTGATCAGTTCTTGGATATATAGAACTCGATTGATGCTTTGCATTATACTTTGATAATACAATGCAACTTAAATTGGTCGCCAATGGAAATCGAACTAACCACCTAGCTGTTTGACCACGCTGCTTCCCAACTTCTTTTTTTATACTCGTATAGACGGAGAAGGTAGGTAAGATTAACGCACTGTGACAGCTAGTATATCGAACCTCTGTTACCTGTCCTTAAGCTTTTATTACATACATTAGCAAACCTGAGCTAATGTAATTAAAAGGTTGAAAACCTTTATTCTGATAGGTATAGTTACAGTTATATTTCCCAAGCTGTACCACTGTAGCTCTGTGTAAATTGTGCGTGTAAATGTGTCTCGAATAAAACTAAGAAAATAAGAAATGTATTATTTTTAAATTTGTTATATTATATTAATTAGTCTAATTAGGTTGCCCTTACTTTGAAAACAGTATTCTGCGGATGAATAGAGAATATGCTTATTATGGTATTTATGATCGACAGTATTATATTTCCTTGAATTTTTTAAATATCAATTCTGTGTTATTAAATCTAACTATAATATAGGCGGTTATCTCGACAAATGAATACTTTTTCAGTAATTTATATGTCACAAAAATTGGAAATAATGTAAATCGTAAGAATAGATGTAGGTCCTGACGACATAAAAAATGAGTAGAGTGTAGTTTCGTTATCGTTCTCGGTTAGTAAAACTAAATTGCTGCTTGGAACAATATGTATGTAACACATAACTATGTGAAAAGATTGCATAGGATACTTTATATCACAAGAAATTCAGTAACAAAGAAATTCCAACAACTAGCAATTTTATATTTCGGGGAAACTTAAATTATAAAAGCATCTTGGTATAACAATAGCTTATATTTGTCGCTGTATAACTTCCTTCAAAAGGATGTATTACATTAAATGCAATATGATATGTACTGCAACTTTTACAGAGAACTGTACTGCAAAATTAGACAATTTGGCAGCTCAGTCTGTAAAGTTTAATCTAATTGATATGATCCTAAAAAGTAAATATTGTCCACAAATAAATATTACACATACTAAAATGCAATAGCTACAGCGGTAGCCTGACAACTAATATAGCTTAGAAGTAACTGCAGCTGCATCCAGTACAGATAAAAAAAATTAATAAAATCAGATTTACACATGTCACACGATAGAGTGATATATTAAGGCTCTAATAAGATCCTCTCGTCTTGTATAAAACTTTACATTTATCGTAATATCTGTGGGAAAATTAAGAGGCGTTAGTAAATTTGGAGTAAAAACAATGAATTAGATAAATGCGTAGAAAACACAATTAATACTAATTTTTTTCAGTTTTAAAGTGCGTTTTCCTGTTTGTAAAGTCGCTTATACAATTATTAGAACAGTTGCAATCTTAAAAGTATAAATGTTTCCTGTCGCACGTAGGCGACAGCTGCGTTTTTACATTAGCCCGAACAGACAATCTCATTATTATCTGCGTGATAAAGGTTATTGACATATATTATTGTTGTCCTTTCATACATGACTGCAAAATTGGTACGGTAAATTGTAGAAAATTCATTCTTTTTGTGATTATCTTAAAGATAGTGTTTAGAGTTACTACTTCTTTTTTTTATTAATAATATTGTGATTACTCCCTCGCTTGGTGTTTTTTCGTAAATTGTTTCGTAAAAATATAACTCAGAAGAAATCTCTAGAGATTTTTAATAATAGTTCACACAGATTAAGGCCGAAATTATTACTGCAACAGTACTGTGATATATGCAAATATATATTTCTGTGGGTACCTCCATTCTGCTTCTCGGACGTACCTCTCTTAGGATCTTCCATCGGACTTCATCTTACTCTTTTTGAAATGATTTCATTTTCGTATATGTTTCATATCAAGTATCTTATTATTTACTCCTCTATTATGTAAGTATTTCAATATTTTTATTCTCAGCCCTAAGTCAAAACCTTTCTCGGGAAAAAAAAAGGATGCTAGACATATCCAATTACAATCAGACTCTATTGTTCGTTTCTGCGTAATGTGTTTGTTCTCGATTGAACACATTTTGTGATTCTGCCAGGTGACATGCAATACCATGACACTTATCACTGTTTACCTTCTATACTGTTTTCATCATCAGACCCGTTAAATTCTATGATTTTTATGTCAAATAACTATTTATATGTTTAAATTATATCTATTAATGTTAAAATACACGCAATCATGTTTTGTGACAAATAGATTTATAACTGTTGCTTATCTCAAGTTTCTAATGCTAGGGTCTAGACTCGGCAAAGAGGAGTAAGTTTCAATGCAGTGCGGAGAACAACGTGGAAGGGCCGCGCAACAGTATGAAGGCGAGCGTTCAGTAACATTTATGTACTCCGAATAGTTGCTCCAGAAGGAAACAAATGCTTCTTGGTGTAGTAAAGTAAACGGTAGATTACATAGAATAAAACAAACACCTACATCAAATGTTAATTGTTCGCTATATCGTTTGTCACGGATTGCAGAACAGTGTTTTATACTTTTTAGGTGGCGTTCACAATTCCACCAGTGGTACACGTGAAATAGTTGTTGTACCTCACACATTTACTTTTATCACCTTCGTATACTAAATTCAACATACTCGCTATTACGTTTTCTAGTTTCTTCGAAATACGCCGTTTACGACACGTATCTAAATGTGACATTTTCTAAGTATGTGTGTACTGTTAAACACTCACAATGACCAGTAGAATAATACTGAACAAGTATGCTTTGATTCCGATCGAGTTTCTGTGCAAGAGCTTCACACCCCACGTTGCTCTCCGCTCTACATTGTAACTTGCTCCTCTTTACCGACCTTACTAGGGACTGTAGATCTCGTCAACTTAAAATTCCTGTACTTTTGGTGAGCTTTATGCAGTGAACATAATTTATAACTGTTATATTATTTCACTTTTGACGTGTTGCAATTCCGAGATGAATGACTCTTTATTAAAAATAGTTGTCCTTAATGATACTAAATGATTCCTTAGTGTTTTAAAGTAATTTTTGTGTTGGCTGATCCCTTTTGTTCATGTAAGCCCCAGTACTGTACATATTATTTCCCATTCATGCGAAATGTTACTGGTAACACTGTTACTTCTATCTAACTTATCGTTACAGATGGGGTTTTTAATGACCGTGGCACTTCTGAAGAATTTATTGATATGTAAGCAAACTCATCCTTACATTCTAAGCGAAATAAATTAAAATAAACTAAATAACGCAAATAGTGCATGTTTGTTTATTAATCTAATTGTAAGTACAAAATTAGAAAATGACACAATGAATCACTTAACTATCAATCTATTGATTTCATAAACTAACGAGTCCTAAATTTTCTGGAAAGGATTATGTTCCATTATAGAAGGATATGGATATAGAAAGAGCTTTTTATTCCAAGCAAGTGAGCAGATTTATTACCGGGAAAGCATTGAGCTATCTTGGCGTTAAATCGCCCGTATATGCATTCATTAGTGGCTGTAGATATCTATATAATATGCATGCCTTACGTTTGTTTGATCTGTCACGCTACGCATGCAAGTATAGAAGTTTGATATGTCACACGAATTTCAACGTTTAAATTATAAAGATCTGGTAATATAACAATGGTTGAGTGACACAATTCAGATTTTATTGAATGTCTCCACCAGTGTATACATCTATTCTAGATAATAATTAAGGGAAACATCTGAAATTGAATAAAATTTAGAGAATTTTAAAATGTACACAAAGTTAACCTTTGATCTCTTATATACTATTTTAGAAAGGGGGTGACATATTGAGAAATAAATAAAATATAGAGGTACAGCTATTTATTAGATGACAACTTTAGATGATTGTAAATGCGTGTATCAGTTGTGAAGAATTATAATTACCCCTATCGGTATCAAGACCTGGAAGTCGATTAATTAATCAAACACGTGTTTGATTAATTGTCTCGCACATCACTAATAACAAGTTTCAAATGATTTTGATTATAAATATATAATTTTTAATTTTTTTCTTAGACAAGTCTTGTCTGTTGTCTGTTGAAAAGGATTAGTCACAAGTTTTAAGTAAATTTGGCCATAGAAGTATTAGTGATACACAAATTTTGCCAGCTCTTTTCACCCTCTTTCGGCTCGCTTCATCTCCTTAGAGGCTGAAACTCCGAAATACCTGTAACGAATTGCACCAACAAGCATACCATGTTTTAAATAAATTTTATTTAATAGAAATATCTAGTTTCATAAAAACATTGCTGCCCTGTATCGCTTCCTAAATGACGCCTACAATATAAAATCAATACCGTTTCCAAATTTCAAATTTCTACCCTTAACGGTTTGGGCTGGGCGTCGATATGTCAGTCGGCACAAAGCCTTTTGTTATATAGATTTCCTCTTTATAATAATGTAGGGAGTGCCAATTTTCAATAATATACGAAATGAGACCGTTCAGTCCATTAAAATCGCATCCCACATTTTAACAGGTGACAGAGAAACTTTTATTGAGAGACTGACAGAGTCGATACTTTCACGGAATTTAAATTTCGCGTGCTAAAGTAGTAAAGCCATATGCAGGTGGAAAATCTATATTTAATGTATGTATGTATGTGTGGGAGATTACGAAAAGTGTGTCATTCAAGCTAAAATAAAAGCTTTTTATAAAGTTTCTCTTGAATGGAGGCTGAAGTTCCCACAGGATATTAGGGTTTGGAGGTGCATATGTGGTTGAAAATGGATTGGATATCTTAAAATTCATAGAAGATGCTGTAAATATAAAATACTAAAATAGTTTAATCACTAGATTTCTATCACGGCTTCAACTATTTTATTACAATGATTTTTCTATGAGAAAATGAAGCGAGAAAGATTCTACAAAAACGTGGTATAGCAATAATAATCACAAACGACTATTACATCCATCAAGCCAATTTTTAGAGAAGTATATAGAGAACAGAAGTTGCCAAAAATGGTGTAGGTTTCTGTAACAAAAATAGACACAGTTTTACAAACTATAAGTAATTTAGCTTTAGAATGGTGTTACGTTAACTAAAACTAAATCTTTTTCGTTTTTCCTTTATAATTTCATCCAGAGCGGAGTGCCTAAAATCCCCTCCCGTATATGCCAACTCCGTTAGAAACTTCTTTATTATCAAATAAGAGAATTTGACAGGGCTGAAGAATGTATGTACATCATGAGAAGCGGTAAAATTTAAATGTGAATACTTAACAACTGAATCAAAGATCTTTTTTACATACTGAGATAGCTGTAATTAAATATATAATATATAAACGTTATTTTTACGGAAAATTAAAATTAATAAATAAAAAAAATAGTATATCACCCCATTCAATACAATTTCGTATTTTTGTCTGTTTATTTAATTTATTTTAAAAATATTGCAGAAATAATTTGAGTGCCCGCAGCAACATGTTACTGCTTTCGGGTGTTACCATCGGAGCACTTCCGAGTTACTCCGTAGTACTCCAGACGCGCTTTTATACATTCGTGTGGCCAGAGTGTGATACTCTGGAACTGTTCGTGTTTTCCTCGTCCCTTTCCCCTGAAGCACCAATTTTTAGGTGCTTGACGCTCTAATGGCTCCAATGTTTACACAGGATCAGATGTTTTAGAATTGTTTTTATTTGGAGGTTATAAATTGCCAATTTCGGTGTTCTATTAGATTATATTATTAATAAAAAAAAGAAATGACAAAAGAATTATATATTTTAGATGTAGAAAGTAACATAACATTCACAATCCTCGTAATCGAGGAAGACTACATCAGAGTACAGAGTAGTAATGACATTTTATTTCTGTAGAATATAATTTCATCATCCAAAACGTTCTCCAATTTTTATCATACAAGTCTTTTGTTAAAAAGACAGACTCATTTATGATAATAATGACCAAAGATAAAATAATTATACGTCACTTCTGTCAAACAGCAAATCAATGTTCGAGTGGTTTGTGCTTCGGAATCATTCGGAGTACCGCGCTCTCGAAGCACTCCTCCACGAACTTGCTACGTTAGACCCGAAAGCGGCCCTTAAAGGTTTCATTAGTAAAAAGCTTTTTCAATTTATAAAATGAAAGTATTTCTGAATACCGAAAAATACACAACAATTATGCCGATGCATTCACATGCACGTATGCAATTATATGAAATTGTTTTCGTATAATTGCGCTCTTGCCAACACATTAGACATATCTAAACCTATCAAAGGAGTTGGCTAAACCATGCCAAAATACAAATATTTCGTTTTATGCGGTATAATGTGTAGCAAATTGTTATTTCATATAAAATTCTGCACATTTTTTTGTCCTCAGAAGTTAAAATAATCATAATCATTTAAAATATATTTATAATATATTGATCATAAAAAGAATCGTTTGCAAGGATTTCTTTGATTGGATTTATATCTAGTATTAACTGGTTGAAACTAGTTTATACCTACTTGAAATTACGTGGATTTTACGGAATTACAAAATTCAACTATCAAACTATTCTCGGCTTGTATAAATATATAGTATGACATGTATGCTTATGAAAGTGCAACATAATAAAGATCAAGAATATTAAACTCGGGTATGTGTGAAATATAAATCTGTGATTTATGGTAAGCAATCATAGATATATTTTGTGTGTCCATTAATATTCTTGTGCGTATGGCAGTTATTTTCTTACTTAATATTTCTCGTATAATTGTGGTGCTAATTGTTAGCTTTTATTATTAAAATGGTTACAACTACAAAGATGTATTTCTTTTTTTTTCAGGCCCTTAATTTATTCTGTGACATGTTAAATATAAAATTACTTTGTTTGGTTTCTAAGATATCATTATTTCAAGCATATAGTTTAGATTTTTTGTAAGCAAATTGTTTTATTTAAGGTATTTCATTAATTCAGAATATGTAATCACTTTTCACTGCCATAGGTTTTTTACTTCTTATGTGAGGATGGCATAAAGTTCCCGCAAAAAAATATTGATTTTTAGTAAACCAAACCCTCTGATTTTTTGAGTTTACTTATTTGTGAGATAAACTAAAATAACATACAGGGCATGCCACTTAAAACTCCCAGGTCACATATCCCGGAAACGGATAAAGATATTTGAATGTTGTAAAAAGCAGTTGCTAAAGAATATGGTTGACTCTAGTCTACTGTCACAGTTGTGCTTTATTACGTGAAGATAATGAGCTATGGTCAAAAGAATGTTTTTGATCGCCAAAATCTTCACTTGTCTTTTATTTGAAAGTGCTAAAATTAATGCAAATTTCATTATTTGTATTAGTTTCAAAAATTTAACGATTTCATAGATATTCATGTTTAAGGGAAGTAAGAGTAATTTAAATTTTTAGAACACTAAACACTTCAACCTTCAAAACACCAAAAAGTTTTTACTAAAAACCAGCGCGTGTCGACAGCAAATGAGCTTTGCTGGGTTGAAGTGCGTCGTGGTCTACTTCTTACACTCTTTACTAATTGCTTTTTACAAAATTCAAATATCTTTATTCGTTTCGAAGATATTTGACGTTTTATTTTTCAAATTTTAAATGGCACACCCCGTATAACTCCGTTACTAAATTTTAGAATCAAGGGCGAGCATTTTTTCACTTACAATTATTTTTTATAAGCGTGAGGAATTTGCCTCAGAAACTGATGGAAATTTTGACGGAGACTCTGTCCAGTGATCCTTCACCGGCAGTCGCAATATTTTCGCCTTAACATTGCAATTATCTCCTAATTGGTAACGCTTTAGGTTAAGTTGAATTTTAATTTCGTAAAAACATATAAAAAGCTTCGGATTAAACATTCATGAAGCAGTAGCCTAATATTGTAAACTAAGTTCAATCGATAATCAATGAACCAAACACAGTTAATACTTCCGACTTTATATGAACAGAAGTAGGTAAGTACCTTGAAGCTATACAATTAATTACGGAATATTCTATAACTTGGTGGTTCGTTTATTGTTTGCCATCAAGTTTTATACCTAAGACTGACCTACCAATATTTCTACTTATAAATCTTAGAACCATTACACAAATCGACGTTGAGTTTATTAAAAGTCTTAACAAATTTAATCAAAATAATACATTATATTTACTATTTTAAACCTAAAAAGACTACTCCAGCTATAGTGTTATAAGTAGAGTCGGCAAAGAGGAGCAAATTTCAGTGCAGTGTGGAGAGCAACGTAGAAAGGTGAAATGCATCGCATGGAAACTCGAGCGTCCGTATCAAAGCACACTTGTTCAATATTACTCCTCTGGTAGCTGTGAGTGCTTATCACACATACTTAGAAAATGTCGCAGGAACTAGGACACGCAATAGCGGGTATGCCGGATTTAGAATACGAAAGTGATAGAATTAAATGTGTAAAGTGCGACTACTATTTGACGTGTACCAGCAGGTGGAAGTGTGAACGCCACCTAAGAAGTATAAAACACTGTTCTGCAATCCATGGCAAACAACACAGCGAACAATTAACATTTGATATATAGGTGATTGTTTTATTCTATGTTTCTACCGTTCACTTTACTAAACCAAGAAGCATTTGTCTCTTTCTGGAGGAAGTATTCCGATTATACATTCCCAAGTCGAACATCGATAACAAAAGTAATGCCATTAGCTCGTAACTATATTGACAGAAGAATTAATGCAGAATTGAAAGAAAAAAATTGTGGTTATGTGTGTCTGAAAGTATTATTTACAAGGGTTCAGATTTTCTCATACTAAGACAAATTTGTGAAGGTACGTTGAAAGATCTGTTCAGTTGTCACAAGAATTACTTTAAATTTGCAAATATAACATCACTCGATGTGGAACGGTCGTTTTTATCATTAAAAAATACTTATTCCACACACTAGACGTATTTGATTGAAACAAATGTGGAAACATACTTAATGATTCAAATATTTAATAGATGCCACCCAGTTTGTGATGTCATGGAAGCTTTTAAAACAGTAACTGTTTGACTACTTATATAATATATTTTTTATCATTATTTTATGTGTAAACATTCATGCATCCTCATCGCCTATGTTCACTAATGAATGTCACGAATATAAATGATGCGAGTACCTACGTAAACGTTACTGAACGCTCGCCTTGGTACGGCTGTTCGGCCCTTCACGTTGTTCTCCCTACTGCACTGAAACTTGCTCCTCTTTGCCGAATCTAGTTATAAGAGTGCATGTGGGAGACAAATATGTGCTGAGACAGAATTTTATTATATGTATGTGTTCATTGATACCGTGATATTAAATACAACGCAGGCAATTATGTTTGAGTTCCAATATTATGGGTTGCTGAAAAATGTGCTTAACTGGTTCCACGACAACATTTAGATACAATATTTCATGTTGTAAAGTTGTGCATATGTAATATCTATATATTTAAATAAACTAATATTGACTTGCCATAAATGCAGTTCTTTAAATAATTACATATTTATGGCGTTTAAGTGTTTGTAGAATTCGTTCAATTGACAAAGCATCTTCCTAGCTTTGTCAATTGATCAATACAAGTCAGCAAAGAATGATTTCAGTGCTAAGTAATACTTTCGATGGTTTGGTGGATTGGTTTTGTGGATTCTGTATTCTATCTGTGAAATTAAAAGCCGTGCTCTAGCGTAAATGACATCGTAATAAACTGAAATTTCAGGTAAAACAATTCCCTCGGTCACGGTAATTAAGCCACAAATTAATTCGCCAAGTAGGGAAATTAATTTGTTTCTGGCTGTTAAAAACATGTTTCAATTAAGAAAAGCACAGCGATTAAGGACGAAAATAATGAGCGAAGATACAATACAGATGCTTGGATTGTTAGCTGAGACAGCGTATTATGTTGGTGAGTAGGTTTTATTCATTGTCAGTATGATATAGTTGCAACCAACTTGGTTACGTTATAATAATCTTCAAAAAAATCAGCGATTGAAACATTTCATTAATAGGTTATGGATTGAGGGAACAATTATGGTGTTATTTGTTATAGAAACTTGCCATCTTTCACTCTGATTGTGCGTATCACTTGTTTTTATGTAATATTATTCATTTTCTGCGCACAAATGGTTTCATCTGACTATATGAAGCACGCAAGTTTTAAAAAGTAGGTATAAAATTTAATTCCTGCTAATTAACCTGTTACAGACCACCTACACCGGTTATAGCTTAGTCATTAGTGAGTTTAGTTTTAAAGTTTAGAGATTATCAGCATAATTGGACAGAGTTACATGTGATCGACATAGTTTAGGTATCGATTAGGTACACGAATATCTAATTTGGGAGATAAACACTTTCTTATTCAGATATTGTTACTACTATTTTTCCTCTACACTTAATGCTTTCAATAAGTAGGAAAAAGTTTTATCCTATACAAAAAATCACATTAATTCGTTTACGTATCTTTTACTTTTGCATCATCGTCATCAAATGTTTTTCTATACCATGTTTCTTATTCAACTGCTATTAACCAATAGCCATAATATGTGGAGTACCTCTTTCAGGTTGTATCCTCAGCACGTAGGATCTAATACAACCTCCTAATAGCCCAGTTATCTGTTGTACATTTTTTATATATGAAGTAAGCAAATTCCTGGTACTGCTTCTAGAGAGATCTTCCAACAATAATATTCTTTTGATAAAGGATAAACAATCTTCAACAGTACTCATAAACTCCTGCTCCAACCTGTTAGGTTAACCTATAAGCTGATTCCGGTTCTAAAAAGGTTTTTTTGTTAAATTTCTGACAAGTCTGTCCTATTTTTAGTTCCGTTCTTTATTAGAATGCTTAGGAGATGCCTGTTTAATGGTAAGCTTCATTACTAACTCTTACACTATCTCAAAAGCTTTCAGAATCAATGCTGAACCAGCTAGAACTGGTGAACGACCAGTTACTTTGAATAACCCTTTAGAGCTCACTGTGTTTGGACACACACACACACATACACTTCGAAATAGCAAAGCAGTATTGAACAATTGAGAAGTGTACCAGATTTTGTTTAATCTTTGACGAATCCTTTCCTTCTCTATTTGCACTTTATTCATAACTTTTGTTAAGTATATTACAACACCGTGTCTAACTTCTTTATACTCAAACAGTAGTTTTTGAGCGGTTTTATGAAGAAAAAATGGAGAAACGAGTGATTACAAAGCGTATTTTTCGTCATGAGAGTAACGACAAAACTGCGAAAAAAGAATAAGTGAAATTGTTTACACGAAGATCAAAATGGAAAACAAGCAAGAAAAAATCCCTTTTGACGGCTTAGCAAATGGTACCTAATTTGCGTTTTATATGTAATTTGAAAATAGAATTTTTCACTCCGAGGGAACATTACACAATTCCAAAAATTATAACGTTATTAAACATTTATCAAGAAGTTACTCTGTTTCAGTCACTCATGATGATTTAAATTTTTAAATAATCATGACAGAAATAAACAAGGAAGTAACAAGAACAACTAATGCCCCTAAACAACTTGTTGGCCATATTCTTATTGATATAATTTAGTTCATTGATGTGTGCCACACACCTATTATATAAATATAAACAAATGTGTAACCGTCGATAGAGGCCAAGCTAATCTTTTAATTTAGTTATATCTCTCTCTTTATTACAAATCCAGATGTCGTTATACAAGAACATTTCAAGACTATGATATGAAATTATACTGTAATAAATTAAATTAAACACCTAGGTATATACAGTTATTCACGGAAATGGTGCTTTTCAATGCTTTCGAAATTATACAATGAAAATTGAAAAAATGAAAATTGCAGATAGTGCCATCTGGTCCTACTGGTGAAGGGATTTCGGAAACATCGAAAAGTTCCAACGAACCAGTTCTGTGAATAACCCTGTATATACACTACCGTCCATAAATGAGGGATCAGTAGCATACAAATTGGTCACTTTAGTAATTTACCTGCCCAAATAGCCCGAATCTAAATAAAATATATTTGGTACGTTTCCAAGATATTTGAAAAGGGAAATTGCATAAATCCCTACAATAAATAGCAAGTTTTTAGATGAGAATAAACAAAGGTCTGTTAATCCATTTATGACCTGCAGAGGTACAAAGCCCGTTCTTATAGAAAGAAATCAGTAAAGCCACTTAGAATACTGCAATATTTGCGTAATTATTCTACGAATGAAGTATTTATATATTTAGGATATGAAACACTCATTTATCATAGAAGAAGTATTAGTTTGTGCTTTAGTGCTGTCCGATCAACTTGTGATACGAGTACGTAAGATAAAAAATTGTTTATCGCGAAAGAATGGCAAAACGAAAAGAGTTGAGTGCAAAGACACGTAGTGCTGTCATTTCTTTACATAAAAAAAATTATTCGTTGCGGCAAATTGCGAAAAAACTTAAATTAACTTACCAAGCTGTCCAAGAAACAGTGAAACGCTATAAGACAACAGGAACAACGCATTCCGTAAAGCGATCCGGAAGACCCAAAATAACGAACCCGGCTGAAGATCGACGATTGGAAGTAATATCCAAAAGAAACCGACGCCTAACAGCTCCACAGATTCGAGATCAACTCAATGAAAGCCGCGAAACGCCAGTGTCTCTTACTACGGTAAAGAGACGCTTAACAAAAACAGGGTTACAGGGACGCATTGCTGCTCGCAAACCGTTACTGAGACCACAAAACCGCCAGAAACGGCTGCAATGGGCTAAAGAGCATCAAAATTGGAACATCGATATGTGGAAAAAAGTGTTATAGACTGATGAGTCAAAATTTGAAATTTTTTGCAGTAATCGGAGTGTTTACGTTCGACGCAGACGAGGTGAAAGAATGCGTGATGATTGTGTTGTGGCTACCGTAAAGCACGAAGGAGGTTCAGTGCTAGTTTGGGGAGCATTTTCCTTCGACGGTGTTGGACATCTGCATCGAATCAACGGAATATTAACAAAAGAGCGGTACAAGGTCATTTTAGAAGAACATGCTATTCCTTCGGGGTTCCGATTGATTGGAGAAGGGTTTCATTTTCAGCAAGATAATGACCCAAAGCACTCTGCTCGACTTTGTAGAAAGTATTTGCAGCAAAAAGAAGCAGATGGAATACTTGTTAACATAATTTGGCCTCTACAATCGCCAGACCTCAATCCTATTGAGCTGCTCTGGGATGAGGTGGATAGAAGGGCGAGGGAACATTGTCCACGGTCACAACAACAGCTTTGGGGACATCTCCAAGAGGCATGGAACGCAATTCCAGTAGAGACACTTCAACGACTTGTATTAAGAATGCCCAAAATATGTAAAGCAGTTATCAAGTGTGGTGGTGGATATTTTTCTGAGAATAAATTAAAATAATTTTATTTTTTTATTAGATATTATATGGTTTAGAATTTGTAAATATTTCTTTATTTTTTAAGAATTCAACTTTGTTTTGTTAGAGTTATGTAATTTTTTTAATATATGCATCGACTAATTTATTATGTTGCGTTGTATCATTTTCTTCTACTAATCCCTCATTTATGGACGGTAGTGTATGTATGTATGTATACATACATTATGTAGAGTTCAAGTACGCGGTACAGTTTGTATTTGTAATGCTCTGATAAAATTACGAAAATGATTTTTTAAGTTGTCATCTCGAACTGATAATAATGACTGAATGACTGACAAATAATCCTTATGACTGCTATCTTAACGTAAATAATTGTTGAAAATTACATATAATTGTGATCGAATGATTATTAAGATCACATTATATGTGTATTAGATTACTTGACTTAATCTTTGTTTTCCTAATTTGGGAGTACAATTCTTGAATTAAAGTTGATTGAATTAATGTTAGAAATGACTTAATAAATATTCGAAATTTGCATAAACCATTTCCATATGCAGTAAGATATAGCTTCCATCAATATATCAATTTTTTGAACTTGAGATCTATATTTTAAATTCAAACCGTGCAGAGTAAATGCTATCGTACTATAAAAATATATATTACATCAACTTTTATAAATTTGTGGTGTAATTAGAGGAATTAAATTCGGATGTCTTGGTGACCATGTAGCAGGTCTTCTTCGACTAATTCAGTTATTACCGAATGGTTAATTTAAATAATTCACTAAGCTTGGTTGTGTATAAAGTATCTCGTTTCAATTTTCGCATAAAAATTTTCGGGATAATTCACCATCCAAATGATTTGCCAAAATAAATGATCTAGAAAGCTCCCATTTATAATTTTTGTCCAAACATTAATAGAATTCTCTATTTGATAATTTCGAGTATGAACTTAGCTGACCATGTAAATTATGAAAATTAGAACGTTACAATTTAACCATCATATTTCGAAAACAATCCCCATGTAGCAGAGTGGGCATCTCGGTAATATCTTCTGAAATGCTGAGGTTGTCAAAAAAGTTCAGTAAGAAAAATTACTCATATATCATGATCTAAAGCAACATAAATGTAAATTTTCCATGGTCAGTTTTTGGCCTCCTTGTTTTTTTTTCAAATGCGATACTACTATAGTTTTTTCTTCAAGCAAAGGAAATTTCGTTTGTTTACCATATTACTCTCAGTATAGTCATATTAAACAAGTTTAGTTGTTGGAGTATGTTGTCTTATCTTTGCTTCCCACTATAATCAAAGTTTCAAATATTTTGTTGTAGATAAATAAACCATGCTATTTGTAATTAACAATGTGTGATTAATTGAATGATAGCATTATTATAATGTTACTAATGATAATAACGTAGCGACCGAATGTTAATAATAAGACATCTCAGATTTGAAGTACTTAATTAGCAACTAACTAAGGATGATATCGATCATGGAATGTGTAATCCGCACATTACGTAGAGTGTGGTAGGATGTGACCTAGTCGCACATAAAATAATAGTAGATCGTCACTTTATCAGCTATACTTCGAGTACGCTAAGAATGCTGTTAGTAGTTTACGCGAGCAGTTAACTACGTTTTGCGGGAGACTACAATCTTCCAGCTCATAGTTATTTAGAAATCTCAACCTTTAAACGCAATTATAACGAACATTTTTTTGTAGAAGAAGAAGATATAGTGTCATGATAAAACAACAGAATTACTTTTGTATTATTAGACAATGGGCAGAGATTTATAATATTATTGATATATGTAACTACATTATAGGTAGTAGGCACTAGTGTATATAGGCTGTATTAGGCGCGTACAAGCTGCTTTATTTGATGTAGTTTCATTTTCTCGCAAGCATTGCTTTATATTAATGATAATGCTATAAAAGAAAATTGTACTTGGATACCAATCTTCAGTAGAGGAAAATTCAGAGTGATATCATATTTAGGAAAACTAATAGATTAATCAAAAGAATGAAAGAAAAGTTTTATATGGTAGATATAGGACAATGTATTGTTCAGTAGCTAACTTTAATTGGGCTGAATTTTTTATAACCTACCGACCGAAGAAGACAGGTAAATAAGATAAATAAAGTAAGAAAACTAAAATTACGTTTCGAACCAATTTATTGCAATACTTTACTACGAATAGAGCTCAAAAAGTCTTTGCTATTAATTATATTGCTGGTTATTGCTTTTACGAATAGTTGTAAACAACAATTTTATTTAAATCATTTATTTTATTTTATTTCCCTTTTAGATTCCGGTTAGTATTCTGTATTCTATATTTTATATTTCGATTACATTAGCTTTTCGATTGAAATTGCTCCGGCTAATCATTGCAAATAGAATACTAGTTCCGATACTATCATACTACGGTATTAAAGCACAGGTAAAAGCAAATTTCATCAATTTTATTTGATTAAGATACTTTCGTTGCTCAACTACCAAAGCCCAGCATCTCTTACAGCAACTGTCGTAAGTTTACTTGTGATCTGTCGATTACCCAATATTTTGCCGTTATTTTTTATATGTACAGGGTGGCCAACTAAGAAAGATGCTCGCTCATATCTATATCTCAGAAACGGTTTACAGTACAGCTTCGGGACAAAAATATCACCAACTAAAGTGGCACTGAGAAATATACGGAAATTATTTGCAGAAGTGTAGGATGACCACTAGATGGCGTAACTGAACACAAAAAATTTAATTAACACTAAAAATTTAAATTCTTATTTTATACAAAATTTACCAACTTGAGGTCTATCACAAATATGAAAATCAGAATTTCAGAAAATTCTGCATGTTCTACACTAGAATTTGTTTTTGTATTTGTCAAATAAAGGGGAGGTACGCTTATAACTCATTTATAAATCGAACAAATTTAAACAGCGCCCTCTAGCATGCACGTCACTTATTAGATTGATTGGAATTGGTAAGCACTAGATTGGAGGAGTAATGCTATTTTCAACGAGACTAAATTTGAAAATTTCGGTTCAACAGAATCGGAGTTCCTCTCCTCCCCGACCCTTATTTGACAAAATACAAAAAAATTGTCCAGTGTAGAATATACAGAATTTTCTGAGAATTCTGATTTTCATATTTATTATAGACCTTAGGTTGGTAAATTTTGTATAAAATAGAAATTTAAATTTTTTATGTTCAGTTGCACCATCTAGCGTTCATCATACAGTTTCTGAAATAATTTTCCAGTGTTTCTCAGGGCTACCTTAGTCTGTGATATTTTGTCCGGAAGCTGTACTGTAAACCGTTTCGGAGATATGGCCGAGCGCATTTCTCAGTTGGCCATCCGGTACATAGTTATGTGTTATATACCGGTTTGTGCAACCAAGATGGAATGGACGATTATAATGAAATGGTGAGGAATTTCGAAAAACTTTTTTGGAATTTTATTGAGGGCTACATGGACTACGTTTTAAAGATATTTTCTTTATACAGGATGATCGAAGCAGTCGGTGACAAACCAAACTTATGTTTTTTAAATGGAACACTGGATATTAAAATATTACAATTCTGCTAATTACTAGAAACAATTTCATATGAATTAGTTGGGTCTAAAATTCAGACGTACGGAGAGAAAAGCGATTAAATTTAAAAAAAACGCTCCAATGTCGTCCAGGATGATGGAGTTTGGTAAATCCATTTCGGACTTTTTTCAAATGGAACATTCCGTATATTATTTTCGTATGTTACCCTTTTGATTAACGGCTTGTAAGCTACTGCAAATGCAATATTTTGAGATTTTCTCCCTACTCTAACAACGCGCCATTTAGGTCAAATAGTACGCCTTGGAGTTTTGTATAGGTCAAATAATACGATTTAGAGTTTTGTATAGGTCAAATAATGCGATTTAGAGTTTTTTATAGGTCAAATAATGCGATTTAGAGTTTTGTATAGGTCAAATAATATGGTTTGGAGTTTTGTACAAGTCAAAAAGTACAATTTAATTTTGTTTTGTTAATACTTTTAATGAAATACAAACTTGTAAACTAATAAACAGTAGGATAGTAAAAAACAAATTAATATGTTTATACAGTATAAACCAAAGTATGGCATGTTATTATTAATTTTTGCGAACAATTTTGCTTTTTGTCCTTTAGATCATCGTATAACTCCCATAAGCCATTAACTCGCCGGGTCAGTGTATGGCCAAATCCCATTGTAATGGTCTATATCACATCGCCTTCGATATGGCGCTTCTCGAAATCCCATTGCTCTACACAATTCGAACTAAAAACCAAACCGCAATTTGTTTGATGCGGCCCTCTTAACTATTTTACGTATATTTTTTATCGCCGTTTAGCAATTACAAAACTAGATTTACGTTTATTGTAGATTTTCACACCAAACAAAAGAGTGAACACATCAACGTTAACTTAAATTTGTTTTTTTTCATGTTTTCAAATGCCAATAAAACAAACATTTTATACACGACCGATAAACCAAATCAACGCAATATTAAAATTACACTTGCGTTTTATATGCCGCTGATATAAAAAAAAACAATCACGCATAAAATTTACAATACAGCACACTGGTTTGTCTTATACAGTAGATTTATTTTATAGTGTATACAATTACCGCGTGAAACATAGCTACTTGAAAGGCTTACTTAACGTTTGAAATTTAATAAATAGCGCTATAATCACAGTGCATATGACAGAAACAAAGAAGCGCTTGAGAGAGAAAGACCATATTCACCTGCGATACAATCGATCTATTCTCCGTAACATGTTCCTTTTAGATAATGCGTAAGTTCGCACGTATCCACTTTGACAGTTCTCTTTCCAAAATTCAGCAAATACAAAAATTAAATTGTCTGATTTGTTAAACAGCTCATTTTTCAGTTGCAAAACGTCAAAGTGGACCATTATAAAATAAATCTACTTCTACGCATAGATATATATAAGGGACTATATATATATTATGTATATGTAATTGAGGTGTATTAAATATATACATATACATATACTTTATTTATTTTAGTTCTTAATTAACTGTTATGATGACTGAAAGCGGTGTCGTAACTGAAACTATTTTTTTAAATATCGTTGGCAAGATCAAGACATCATTTAAAATTGCAAATGTATACGTCAAAATGAAGAACATTTATCACATTACTGGCATGTGAATAAAAATTTATCAAAATTTTCTTTTTCGCTAATTTTTTCTAAAAAAATTGTTAAAATGATAATAATAAATACAATTCGAACTACACAAAACTCTAAACCGCATTATTTGAACTATGCAAAGCTCCAAACCGCATTATTTGACTGGGTTCATATTTTGCATTCAAAATCTTAAATTTATTATTTGTTTGTAATTTATATTACACAAAACTTTATTTATGCTATACAACACTATACATAACTTTTATTTTACGAATCATATTTTTTATCTATAAAAAATGCATTTTTTTTTACGTCAAGTTAGAGTATACCATTTTCTATATTTGTTTAGGCCTTACAGAAAGGTATACAAAACTTTATTTACGGTATAGTAAACTATACAAAACTAAAAGAACCACATAGTTTATTCCAATTTCAGATTTTCTGTTTCGTATAAAAAACTATGAAGTTGGATTATCCCCTTTATGATGTATTGGTCCTTATATAAGAGGTGGTATACAAATCCTAAAATTAGGTATACAAAACTATACATAACCTATACAAAACTTATATTTAGTTCAATTTCATTTTAAGTCATGTGATACTCCAACTTGACTGACCCACATGTATCAATACTGTACAGCAAAGATTACTTGAATCAAATGCATTTCCCTGTAGACATTTTTTAGAAATATAAATGTTAATCCCTACCCGTTAGAAATATAAATGTGTAAATACAAAAATTTTATCGCTCGTGAATCTATACAATAGTGTATATATATTTATGTGAGTTTAATTTAAGTATGATCTAAATATACCTACGTATTTCAATTCATTCATGAACAAGCTTCGTCTTTCCGCGAAGTTTTATATTTACTGTATACGTATGTACATATTTGATTTAATTCAATAAATATTGACCTTCTTGCGGTTTGGTTAGATTTGAGTTTTAACAAGGTGCTATTTGTTTTAATTAATAAATATTGTAGATTTGAGAGCTTTTGTTTTAATTAAGTATAGAGCTTTCTTTTGCTGAAAATATAAAGATGTACAGTGATGTGCTTTAGTACTGACTCACCGCTCGAGGGCAGTCGGCTTTATATCGTCGTACATAAGGCTTAAATTTGTAAAGTTTTATGGCAGTTTGAGTCAATACTAAAGCACATCACTGTACAAACATGAGAAAGCTTTAAATAGAGCTGTTGATGTAGTAACAAGTTCAAACATTTAGTGAAGAGATTAACAATTCTTACTAGGTGGGTGCAAATTATTAGTAATATAGAAAGTGTTAACCTATGTTAGAGAGAAAGGTTGTAGTTAGTTGCCAAAATTTCACACGTGTTAGACAGCACTCGTAAAGCAAATAATTTTGACGCGTTTCTGATTTATTGCTGATGACTTATTGTAAATTTTTGCAATTTTAATTACAATAATTTAGTTTTGTTGCGTGCTGGAACAGAGTTCACAACATGTTACTTTCGTTTGAATACCTACTTATAATCTGCAAACGCTAAAGCTTAGAGCATTTTAAGGAAAATGAGAAAATTATAGATGGTATACTGAAGTTTCATGTTCGTATAAATAAGATAGCAATAGATCAGTTCATAATCCACTCGGTGTATGTATATAATTCTAATAAACGGTATGAATGGAATCGATCTTTTCATCTTGAGCAGAACAGCTAATATATTCTCATGTTTGCAGAAAAATTCTGACAAAATGGGTTTAATAAATTTGAAGGTAAACAGTGTTACGAGCATAACTTTCTTGTGTATTTAGTAGAGTAGCGAAAAATCACCAAGAACATCATATACTAGTTATCTACTTAGTAGTAGGTCCAGTACGCATTATTACGAAGTCTATTATATAGATGGTTTAAATCGTTAGAATGTTACAGTAAGCATATTCCTGGAACAGTACACTAAATAGAAAGATTGTAACTAACTATAATGGAAAATAACAACGCATAGGTTACGGTAGAACTTTAGAAGTAAATTTTTATGCAGCTGGAATATTAGTTGTATTTAATTTGAAGGGACTGTGGGTTTGTTTATTAATTTAAATTTAATTTATATTTGTTAAATTTTAAATGAAAAAAATGTCGCCATTATTTATGTTTAAGCTAACAGTGTAGTGCCTTTTAAAGATACAAAAAAAACCACGCAATTTGATAATATGATTGCGTTATTAAAGTAGCAATAGTTTATTAAAAATAACTGGACTATAAAATACACGTGTCAGTGCTTATAAATAATCATATCCTTCCATTATTAATAGAAAATGAAATAGTTTATAGAATTAGTTCTATGCATTGCAATGATAAACAGATGATAAGGTTTACTGCTCAATTGTATTGCAGTACTATCATAAGTACTTGAATTAACATTCTGCTGTAATAAAGATGCGTAACCGTCAAAGTAATACTTCATTATTAGCTAAACCGTATTTGTAATGTACGAAAAATAAGTTTACTTAAAATAAGATGAAATATAAACCCTAAGTTGCAGGTTATTATACTTTAAGATGAACTGATGATATGAGGCAGCAAGTATAAATTCTTAGGTTAGAATTACAGTATAATTATCATCGTTTTTCCTTAGTATGTTAAAGAAATGCCATATTGCAAAACTGAATTAAAGAAAATTCTGTACATTGTTTTGATAATATCATTTGGTATATACTATTTATTCCAGGTCTTTTACAATCTAAGGTTGTTACTGCTATTATCAAAAGGCGTCGATACTTGAGATATAGGTACATACATTGTAACTGTTTGTAATACAATTACATTACTCATTAATACAAAGTTTTGTTTGTCTGTGAAGCTGCTTCAAATAAATTTATATTATAAAGATAAGTATGTAAGTAAAATAAGAAGAAGCACGTGATAGATGTAAACACGTTATCTGCAGTACGTTTATTTATAACTACAACCATTCATTCCATAACATAGCGTTTGAGATATTCAGGACTGTATTAGCGTAAATCACTTCAACCTAGATTTTCTTAGAAATCATAAGATAAGCATGATGAGATGAAGTAGTTATAGGAAAGTTTCGCTAGTGTTTTGGAATAATGATTGCAGCCATTGGTCAGCTAGTTATAGTCAATATACAACTGGAACTTTTTCAAACTACTGACAAACACTATTAATCTATAAGTTTAATAAGTTTATATCAAATATAAGTTTAATAAGTTTATATCGAAAATCTATTAAGAGTGCTTAATTATAATCAATTTTTTCGCAGGTTTTTCGTTTTTGTTTTCTACTTTTCGAAACGTTAAGTATTTTTAACTTGCACGAAAAAATAAAATTTTAAATATTTACTAATAATAATCATACCTAAATAAGGCTTTTTAAAATTTTTGAATTTCCTAGAATTGTTAGCTTCCGACACTCTCGTTATATTTATTTTAAAATATCTTATCTCCCGTATGAGGTTAAAAGAAAACTACATTATGAAAATATAGGCTGTCATGTTATTTCTGATATAAATATAGAAATAGTAATATATATATATTTCATTCTTTTAACCTTAAAAAATTCAAAATTCGATTTTTCATTCAAATAATATCTGCATTCAAAACAAGCGCTGTTATATTGAGTATATTAAAATACAAATTTCATAAAATATGAGCCTACATTTTCACGATTGAATGAGCGAGAAAATATCTTAATAAAGGGGCATTTTATACATTTCTTGCTATGTATTTCGATTTTAAATCCTGTAAGGGACGTAAGAAAATTCAAAAGTTTGAATCGGATACTTTTAGCAATTTAATTTTCTGACGTCGCGTCGGTAGCATTGGTAGTTAACTTGATATAGAGTGCACTTTGTCACGCCGCAACAATATACAGTGCGGTTCAAAAGTGTTCTCCCCTCCTGCTAACTTTTGATCGGTTTAATATATCGGTTATATACTACATTCCTGAAGTAAAATTTCTATTTAACTTCAAATATTAACGACAGAGGGCGATATAGTACCAAAATTTTACATGGAATGGGGGTCGAGTGACACCTCATTTTAAAGCGCTCACTGAGTGTAATATCAGGCTAAAATTTCATAAAAATTTATCCACTCATATGAACATAGTTATACAACAAAGTTTTATTTCATAATACTTTTGTGTTTGCAGTTATCTGCTCAATATAAATTTAAAAGTCTTAGATAGCTATAAATTGTAAAACGTGTCTTTTATTAAGCCTATACTAGTTCACTACTTCATGTTTGATACTTGCATTATTTAAATATGTCTTCGCTGTCACCCTAAGCACTAATATTATGAAATCAATTTTCATTCTCTTCAAGAGTTACGTTTAAAAGTAGTGCATGTTTACAGAAATGGTGACGTTGAGATCCTTAGAAAAGTGTGGGACGAAACGCTAAATAGGATGTTTTTGTGGCAAACAATTTAACGAATTCATTTAGAGCATGTAATTGTATGAAAAATAGTAGAATATTAGCCCTGTTGTATTTTTTTTAGTCGACAGAATTTTGCAAAAGTTTAGTATTATACTCGAACAAATAAACCGTAATTGACGGTTATCATTTCTGATTATGGCACTTATGTTGTCAATAAAATTCTACTTTGTGACTGTGACATTGATATGGTAGTATAGGCTTAATAAAAGACACACGTTTTACAATTTACAGCTACCTAAGACGTTTAAACTTATGTTGAGCAGATAACTGCAAACAAAATGAATAATGAAATAAAACTTTATTCTATTACTATGTTAATATAAGTGGATACATTTTTATGAAATTTTAACTTGATACCATACTCAGTGAGCCGTTTAAAATGAGATGTCACTCGACGCCTCATTTCATTTAAAATTTTGATAGTATATCGCCGGAATTACCCAAAACTGGAACCTCCATATTAAACTGATCAAAAGTTAGCAAGGGGGTAGGATACTTTAGAACTGCACTGTATATATATATACATAGTAAGGGTAGTTTCTCGACTGAAAAACTAGTTAGGGAAAGGAAGTAAATCTAAATATAATTTTCGGGAATGCGGTCTGTAGGTATAGATAATTTCAATTAATGAACCTGATTTGATTTATCCACAATATTTCGCAAATGTATATTTGCTTTATCAGTTAGTTCTACAATCGTAAACAACAATTTAGAAAATTAACAATAAAGTACATAGTCCTTATGTACTTTACATGTACATATACCTACACTACCGTCCATAAATAAGGGATCAGTAGAAGAAAAATGATACAACGCAACATAATTAATTAGTCGATGTATATATAAAAAATTACATAACTCTAACTCTAATATTTACAAATTACATTACATACATTTACAAATTACAAGTTATATAATATTTAATAAAAAAAATATTTTAATTTATTCTCAGAAAAATATCCACCGCCACACTTAGTAACTGCTTTACATATTCTGGGCATTCTTAATACAAGTCGTTGAAGTATCTCTATTGGAATTGCGTTCCATGCCTCTTGGAGATGTTCCCAAAGCTGTTGTTTTGACCGTGGACAATGTTCCCTCACCCTTCTATCCACTTCATCCCAGAGCAGCTCAATAGGATTGAGGTCTGGCGATTGTGGAGGCCAAATCATGTTGACAAGTATTCGATCTGCTTCTTTTTGCTGCAAATAGTTTCTACAAAGTCGAGCAGAGTGCTTTGGATCATTATCTTGCTGAAAATGAAACCCTTCTCCAATCAATCACAACCCCGAAGGAATAGTATGTTCTTCTAAAATGACCTTGTACTGCTCTTTTGTTAATATTCCGTTGATTCGATGCAGATTTCCAAGACCGTCGAAGGAAAAATTCTCCCCAAACTACCACTGAACCTCCTGCATGCTTTACGGTAGCCACAACACAATCATCACGCATTCTTTCACCTCGCCTGCGTCGAACGTAATCACCCCGATTACTGCCAACAATTTGAAATTTTGACTCATCAGTCCATAACACTTTTTTCCATATCGATGTTCCAATTTTGATGCTCTTTAGCCCATTGCAACCGTTTCTGACGGTTTTGTGGTCTCAGTAACGGTTTGCGAGCAGCAATGCGTCCCTGTAACCCTGTTTTTGTTAAGCGCCTCTTTACCGTAGTAAGGGACACTGGCGTTTAGTTGAGCTCGAATCTGTGGAGCTGTTAGGCGTCGGTTTCTTTTGGATATTACTTCCAAACGTCGATCTTCAGCCGGGTTCATTATTTTGGGTCTCCCGGATCGCTTTACGAAATGCGTTGTTCCTGTTGTCTTATAGCGTTTCACTGTTCCTTGGACAGCTCGGTAAGTTAATTTAAGTTTTTTCGCAATTTGCCGCAACTAATCACTTTCTTTATATAAAGTAATGACAGCACTACGTGTCTCTGCACTCACTTCTTTTCGTTTTGGCATTCTTTCGCGATAAACAATTCTTTCACACAAGTTGATCGGACAGCACTAAAGCATAAACTAATACTTCTTCTATGATAAATGAGTGTTTCATGTCCTAAATATCTAAATACTTCATTCGTAGAATAATTACGTAAATATTGCAGTATTATAAGCAGAGCTGTCAAGTAATTCAATTAAAAGACTTCAAAATGTAATTTAATTACAAGAAGTAATTCAATCACATGTAATTGAATTACTTTTGTAAACACCCAAATGTAATTGATAATTCAAGCACTTTATGTGAGTAATTGGTAAAAGTAATTGGTTTTGCAATTACTTATCAGTTACTGAAAATTGAAATATAGGTATTATGTGTGTGGGCACGTGTGTATGTATATATGTGAAATCACAACTCCTCGATCGACATCGGTAGACGCTTTGTTTAGACTGTTAGTATGAAAGAAGCCACAAAGCCCGGCACCCGGTAAAATTAGAAAGCGTTGTATTCATCGCGAGTAAACATAAGTCGACTGTAGGAGGCCTGTAGGCCTGTAGTATAGTGTTTTTTTTAATTTCATCAAACAGTATCTATGAAGTGATTTATACGATAGAATGCAAGGATGCAATATTGGCTTCTTTTACCATACCAAAATTCAAACTGAGATGGGTCAATAGTTTTGAAGGATTTGATATACAAAATCTGAATAAAAATATAACTAGGCTAGTATTTGAGGCCGGTAAGGAAAAACAATCTGAGCAAGGTAATATAAGTAAAGCAAATCGTACGCAGCCATTAGATGATTTTTGAGCTAGATGATAATTCTAAACGTGAAGTTACAAATACGTTTAAAACAAAAGTTGAACTAGAGACGTTACAGTATTTGAATGACATATCAACCGATTTTTCCCTTCTCAATAGCTATCCAGTTTTAAAACAATTGTTTTTAAAATACAATACATGTCTTTCTTCGTCAGCTCCTGTAGAACGTTTGTTCTCCTTTGCAGAAGTAATTAATGCGCCTAGGCGGCATGCACTTTCTGATAAACATTTTGAAGAACTTTTGCTATTGAAGACCAAAGCGCAGAGTTACATGTAAAAGTTATACAAATTAAGAATTTATATACAATGTATTTACGCATGTATAATAAAATTTATATCAAAATTATGCTGATTTATTTGCCGCTCTCTCCATCTATTATAAAAGTGCAAGTGCGTTTGATATCTATACAGGCAAAAAATTTGTAGAAAGTATTTGGAATATTCAAAACATACATAATTGTAGCGATCAAATAATAATTCAATTACATGTCAGTAATTCAATTACAAGTTACTAATTCAATTACTTTGCAAATAATTTAATTACAGTATTTGCACAAATGCCAATGACTTTGAAATTGTAACTGGGAATTCAAGTACTTCCAAAATTTGGCTGTGCTTGGTAATTGATTTTTCAATTACTTTATGCGGTGATTTGTAATTGTAATTTAATTACATTTTGGGTGTAATTTTGACAGCTCTGATTATAAGTGGCTTTACCGATTTCTTTCTAAAAGAACGGGCTTTGTACCTCTGCAGGTCATAAATGGATTAACAGAACTTTGTTTATTCTCATCTGAAAACTTGCAATTTATTGTAGGGATTTATGCAATTTGCCTTTGTAAATATCTTGCAAACGTACCAAACATATTTTATTTAGATTGGGGCTATTTGCGCAGGTAAATTACTCAAGTGACGAATTTGTATGTTACTGATCCCTCATTTATGGACGGTAGTGTATGTATGTCTCTGGGAGCTGTACTAGTATTTTGTTGTCATGCCTAGTCTAGAAATATAAAACCCCCTTATAAGTAATAAATTATAATGTTACAACATTTACAAGAGTTTGTATGCGTAAAAGATAACAAATGTGTGCACACGCAATTTGAGTTCTTGATTTATAAGATAGTCCAAATTCCACTTGCAATAACAATACGTTATTATTAAAGGAATATTAAAAAAACTGCAAGTCCCTGAGATAATTTACAATTTTTTTCTGTTATTATTTGTGAAAAGTGCACACTTCAGAATGCTATTGTAGTTGAATATTATTCCCATAAATGCTTAAGTTTAATATTACTATTGATATTACGAAATATAATTACAGTTTTGAAGGAATGCGTAAGTATGAATGAGAATAGTTATAAATCTGAGGGGAATCTGTTATTATTTTTTATTAAATATTAGCTTTATCAAATACGCTCTACATTTTCTGGAGATTATTTTTCTGCTCATCAACACTTATGTTTTAAGGTCAGTGTTTGAATTAAGTAGACTAGCACATGACTGGGGGACTAAATAGCAATAAATTGTTACAAAAATCTTAAGTTTGTTAAACAAAGCTTAGTAACTCACATATTTAAATATTCATTCAAGCATTTAGTGGTATGTAAATATTTATTTATATATCATTTGTAACATAATAGATGACTTGTTAATACAAGATTTACCGGAATTATCCTTTTGTTTCTATTTATAATAATTTTATTTTGATGTTTTGAAATATTCAGGTCTGACAGCAGACAAGGAATTATAGCAATAAAACTAGATGTAATGAGCATTCATGCAATTTAAGCAAGGATATTTTCAATGTTTAGTATGGCCGTAAATATGAAGCGTTTAATCATCATAGTGACGTGCTAATGATAAATAGTAAGGTTTAGTATTTAGTTCTTTGATTTTTTGGTTAGTTGTCTCTTGTGATTTTTAGTAGATATTACGCTGTCGTTCTAAACAGAAATTTATTTTTCCATTATTAGTTGGTATTTTCGTTAATGTATATGTGAATAAATCCCAGAGAAGAAAGAAAATTGAATAAAGAATACATACAAATATACAATAATATTACGATGTCCACAATCGTAATATATGGCATTGCTATTTCATTTTTTTAATACTTTATGATGTATAGTTCATATATGATACCAGCAAAGAAAAGTGTTAATAAATAAAGTACAAATTCAAAAATGTGTTGACAGCACCATTTGAGTATTTGTTTAAAATTGCTTTATTTATATCTTCCGCTTGTCTATTTTATATGAAAATCTATAAAAGTGGTAAGTGACTAATTCTCATGGTATTTTAATCGAGGGTACCTACCAGACATCACAATGATTTGCTCCTTTAGTCTCACACGTACGTTTTTCTTTTTTTACATTTAAGACAAATAATAAAATATTGTGATATAAGTAGGTTTTCCTTGTATGTAGCTACAATGCTGGAATTATCAGTAAAGGTGTCCCATACATAGTTTGATAACACCATTAAGATTCAAAGTTATTAGACCTCTTCTTTCAATTTATTAAGAACTCCAAATTTATCAAAATTAATATATTAAATCATCAATGTGTACTTCGTTGTTTCTTCCCAAAACTACTTTAGACCTCGTTTGATCTAGTTATACCCAGAAATATCTATATGCAATGTCTTCTTTGCATTCAAATAGCACTTAGATACACATTAAATTTTTTTCTAATAATGCAATTCCTTTTATGCCTAGTTGGTTAGAAAAAATTATGAAACGAATTATAGCTGGATATTATAAACCCTAAAGTTTCAGAATTATTATGATTTCTAGTTCTATTGATTTCCCGCCAAAACGATCCAATTCCTTGTTCAAGTAACCAACAGTACAAACTTCAAAATCCACTAATCATCATTCAAAATCAAACTATCTAGGGATCTATGTATTTCTAATTTATAAAAGATAAATTTCTTCTAAAGATAACAAAGTTACTTGCACAAAAATGACGATTTTGTTGACTATTCACTGGATTTATAACAAAAAATAAACCAAACGTATTTGCTTTAAAAAAAACACACAACTTATATGAATTTTCGTGCGAAGTTAAATGCATATATTACGTTCACGCAGAGGTGTAGGTATTTAGTAACGTTTACTTAGAGAAGTGTTAAGAAGATTGAAAACCCTTGTTTTGTATACAATATATTTGCATTATATAAAGGCTCAGGAATCCAAATCCTGAACAGAAACAAAATAAATATTATGCCAAGAAATATATTGGTTCGACACAATAATTGCTAAGTTCACAGTATTATTACAATCTCACAAAATGTGTAATAAACAAGGTTACCGCTTAAGAAATTAATAATAAGAGTTCGATAAACTCGCATAATATTTCCATATATTATTAACGTTATCGCTACACAGCTAAAACAAGAGCGATTGTATTTCGCCAAATCTAACTACCTCAACGAAATTATTTTCATTTAAGAATAAATACAAATTTAGAGTTTGGACGTGGTCCAATATAACTCAAAATAAGCGAGTGCAACAGAATGCAAGGAGAATAATATATTATTTACTTACTATATCAAAAAGTGGCGAACTTTTCAGATTAATGGGATTATTCACTAGCACAAAAAACTATCTTCCTTATTCACAAAACAACTCGAGTAGTTAATACCGCGATGTGTGATTAACTCCGAGACGGTTGTATTAACTACTGTCGGATTTTAAATGCGATATCGCAGTAATACTTGCTTTCGGGACACCCACTGATGACTCTTGTTTCGAAATGAACGGATGATAAACGAAATTGTTACAGGACGGAGTACGATATTATAAAAAAATCTCGCTGTCAACACAGTATTAGTTGGTTAGCGGTTGTCGACTAGCAAACATCGCGATGTGCTGATTTTGGTCTTCTTTCTTTCGTATCGCGTCAACCATTTTTTGAATCACTTTTTATCGGCTGACTTCAATACTTTAATGTGTTTCGTAATGTTGAAGGAGAAACGATAGAAGTCGTCTAATGATAATTACAAATTCGTCATGTATGGATTGCAAATGAATGAGTACTTATGAATATTATTTCGGTTCAATGTGAGTTGTGAAAAATTAAATTTAGAGTAAGGTACGTTAATGTTGAAAATATAACATAATATATATGTATATAATATGAAGTACAATGTTTTCTTAATAATATGCGTGCAATAAACTTATATTTAATAAATAAATACATGTTATCATTATCAGACATTACTTACATATTTGTTGTCCAATTGAAAAACCTAATCAGTCGTAGAGCGTTTAAAAGTTAATTAAAATTAGTTTGTATTTAAATTTTTCAAGTGAAACCTTTATAATTCAGTTATACTAATACTTTTTTGTTGATGACATTTAAGACTAAAGTAAAATCGTTTAGTATAAAAGCTTTTAACTGAATACATCTTTTATTAAAGTTCAATATAATACAGGCCGTAAAGCGTTTGTAATGTTTCTTAGCATAAAGAAAGAAAAAAAGTATGTAGTATGTATGTAATTTCACAGACGTAGGTACTGAGTTATTGAAATAAAGAAATGCTAGGGGAAGGCATATGAAAACAAATTAGTACTTATAACTCAGAAGGGATATCAGGCGCATTAAACGGAAGGCAGGTTCCCTTTTAGAATAGCTGTTTTCTTGTATGCGGGTAGCGTATAACTTCTTAACAGTATTTCTCTTTTCTATCATTAATCAGTTTTGTAACTTTGGTTTTTCAAGTTGACATTTCTTTGTAATCAATCTTTTGTAAATCGGTTTTACAGCATTGTTTTCATTACATTTTTTAAGTCCGGCAAGTTTTAAATGTATCCTTTATACGTTTTCATTGTTTGCTTCTTCATGTTTGGTAACAAGCATTATGTAACAGGAAACTTCCAATTTTTTATCTGCGCTGTACTTAATATAACATGCTTGTCTGTACAAAATATAACATGCTTGGGTTCTCGGCCTATTTAGCAGGTTGTAACACGCTGAAGTAATATAGTTACTTCTTTGTGTAGGAACATAGGAAGTCCACGAAATTGACACTTGAAACTTAAAAATGAGAACAAAATTGATCATTTACAGCCCGTTATCGATTATCAGCTATTTTCATCTAGACGTCTGTGATTCCGTGCCAAATATGCGTGTGGCCAAATGCTAAAAGTGTTAAAACTGATTAAAATTAATTTTATACCTTAAAGCCACAAAAACGTTATCATCAATTAAATAGTATTACAAGTTTAGGAATGATGGTCAACCGCTGAAAGCATTAGAACTTTATGTATCTCTAATCTAAACAAAATCGAAAATCAGCACTAGTCCACCTCTCAAAGTCTCTGAAAAGTGCGACGAACTTTAGACACTCTGCTATATGTAACTGTTCAATGTTGGAGACAAGTTAACTGGTGATTGATCAATTGTTGATGATTTTCGATATTTTCTGACTACAACAATGATATAACAAATTGTAGCGTTTTTGCGATTAACCGCCTCTCAAAATCTTTGAAAAATATGATGAACTTTGGATACTCTGTTACGTGTAACTTCAAGGTCGGATAAAATTAACAGATGGGTGATGAAACGATGATTGTGATTTTTTTGCTTTAGAATATACATATTTCAAATTCTTTTACCAAATAACACCCTTATATACTCCTCGTCAGCTAGGATCTTGCGTAATTTGTTTATTATTATTTATATTGGTTAATTACTATTATTAACAAAACGATTTTGAGAACTTAATCATTATTAGACTTACACTGCTGGAGACTTAAATAAACTTGCTGAAGAATTGTGTGAGTCGACTATTTTACAGATTTCAGGTACCTATATCTATTTTTTTATTCCAATGAAATCAGCGTTAACTTGGAACTAGTTTAAATAAAGCAATTTATCACTTAACACGACTTATTAGGTTTTGATCTTTTTGCCTACCTCTCCAAAAATTTCATTATTTAATATTTTAATTTGTCAATAAATTGGTTTCCTAATATTTTATATACATAGAATGCACTATTTCTAAAAGAAGTACACTTCTGCAAGTTATTGTCGAATTTCCTACAAAATGTAATAACATATAATAAATATTTCCATTTAATTCTAGTTTTGCCGTTGAAAATTAATTAATCCTATATAATTTGGATACATCAAAACTAAAAACCGCATAAATGACGTAATAATGAACAATAATCTACAATTCGCAAACAAAAATTCTGCTCAAATCTACCGTTTTGCAGAATATTTTTCTAAACGGAACTTAACAGAGGAATCTGATATATATTTCGGTATCAAAGCCTGTCAGTTTTATCAAGCACGTGAACTTTATTAATGTTATTGTGGGAAATGTTGATTCACGTAAATAGTACATCAAAAATGGAAGTAAAATACTAAAGGATTTGTTTGTAATTGAGGAGTAAATCCTTTTCAAGTTTCCAAACCACCAAAAGGAAATTGATTCTGTATTTAACGATGAACTGAATAAATATCAATTAATCTTTTTTTGATTTTTAGTTTTATATCAATGCTAAATTAAGCACAATTTTCGTTAACAAAATAGGAACATTCAAATATCCGACATGTTGGAAATATAGTACATATATTAATTACGCAGTCGATCTCAAAGTTCTAGAAACTTGTTTAGAACTTTATCTCTGACATTTAGAATGCACTAGCAACTCAAAACGGCATATACACATTGTTCAAGTACGTATTTGTTGGGTAGTGAATGCCATGGAAGAAAAATTAAAATTATATCAGCATATTTAATAACTCTCGCTTATATTCAAAAGTATATTGAATATGTACCATTAAAACAATTGAATGTATTTTCTCATAATTAGGAATGAAGGTATCCTAAGGAACTCTAACTAATTAGTCTACTTGTTATGTGCGAGTTCAAAGCTTTTGGGCAACTTTAGAGTACCTACTACACCTCCAAATATTTAATTAAAAGAATATCATTTATTATGATTATTATAGGTGATTGTGATTTTAAGAGTATATCATCAATCACGTATAAATTGACTGAATTGACATTTAAAAGTTGTTTAATTCATTTAGGACGGATTCAGTCCATAGAATTGTCAATGAGATAATAATTATTCCCAGTTTGAAGTTTTAATTCAATGAAACTTTTAAATCAGTTCAAAAACAATATAGTAATTTTTACAATAAAGTAAAGCCGCCTATTCATACAGAAACAATCTTTAAGCGATATACAGAATGACTTACATAATGGGCGACATAATTCTCTTGACATACATAGGTACACTATTTTTGATTAGCTAGAATTAAAATTAAATTATATTAGTAAATTGTCATGGAATAGGGTATAATGATTCTGTAGAAAAAAGAACAAATATTTAGTCCTAATTTTTGTTGTTTTGTATTAATCTATTTTTTAATACTAAAAAACCCGTTATGAACTCTTTGGATTATAATCGTAAATTTGTCACGAGTCTATTCTACGCGCATGATAAAGTGCTGAGTGTAAGAATTAATGTTTATGTCATTTCGATAACAATAAATTATCTACAACAAACAAGATATTTAATGCGAAATGAATATAAATGTGAACCAAAATAAATGCATTGCTAGGTTTCTTAAGATAAGACTA
>CM043017.1:118031253-118221565 GCA_023690525.1 Holotrichia oblita
CTAATCGCAATCCACGTAGTAAATCCCATGACATGGGTTGCGTACTCAGCTGTGAATTAACAATATTTTATACTTTAATTGCAAGATTAATTATTATTTGTACATACTCATCGAAATATATTAAATTACATTATATAGTAAAATGAAAAGTTAGTAATAATGAAAATTTTGGTAGTATATTTAAAATGGTAGAGAATAATTAAAAAAGTTTTGCAGGCATAAAAATATCCATTATATTGAGTTAGCACAATGCTATTACTTAATGTTTCTGTAGAACTAATTAATTAATTGTAGAAGTTTGATTTGAAAAAGGGGATAGACAGAGAAACAATTGATATACTAAAGGAAATGTACAAAGATGACGCCAACTACCTAAGAACAAATAATAAAATATCTGGAAAATTTAAAACAGAACTGGGTGTTAAACAGGGTTGCGTGCTGAGCCCATTACTGTTTGCGGCAGTGATTGATGACGCAATAAAGGAAGCAGAAAAATGAAGAAACTAAGGCTGGAAAAATGGAAGAAACAAAAATAGCAGAACTCATGTTTGCTGACGATATGGCGTCCTGCCGGAATCAGAAAAACATCTACAGCATAACCTAAATACACTACTAAACGAACTGGATAAGATAAATATGAAAATAAACATACATAAATAAGACAAAAAGTATGATTATATCAAAAGGAAACATAACACATGACATTAAAATAAACGGACAAAGGATAGAACAAGTAGAAAACCATAAATATTTGGGAACGATCATAGAGAAAAATGGAAAAATAGACAGTGAAATAAACGAAAAGAATGAAAAAAGCAGGAAAAATATTCAACACAATGAAAACGGCATTCCTAAGTAAAGAGAAATTGACGAGGAAATAAAAACCGAGGTAGTAAAGAAAATAGTCAGACCCACAATAACATACAGTAGCGAAACGTGGACGTTAACAAAAAACAGAAATCAAGAATAAACGCAATGGAGATGAGACTCCTCAGGAAAATTAAAAACAAGACAAGAAGAAATAAAATAAGAAACGAAACGTTTAGACAACAAGTACGAATAGAGCCCGTAAACGACAAAATAGGAGAAAACCAGCTAAGATCGTTCGAACATATTTGCCGAATGTCAAGGAAGACTTCCAAGAAGAGTATATGAAACAAGAACAACAGGTAAAATGCCAAAAGGAAGACCTAGGAAAACATGGGAAGAGGGAGTAAGAGAAGAAGCCAACGAGGTATTCAATGGGAAGGAATAAAGGAAGAAACAAAAAACAGAAAACTGTGGAGAGAAAATACATGAGAAGAATGAATAACCTCAACTCAAACTGCCTTACACCTCACCGCAGGAAGGTACATGATTAAGAAGAAGAAGAAGTTTGATTTGCTCTGAAAAAACTCGGCATTGTGTACCTTACGTACGTTTACAATTTTTTATTATGTTTTGCTGTTTTGTTTAACCTGTTTTGATTAGCCTAATAACGTAATGCTTGTCATTCTAGTTACACCAGTCCTTGTTACTTTAATTCTTCTCATTTTGTTTTTATTCAGGGAATGAAAGAATTGTTCGGTCAATCGAAATTATTGTAAACATAAACTCTTCAGAACTTTTTGAATGTAACAGCAATTTTGCTGCTGCTTGTGATTTGCGTAATGTGCAATATAATTTGAAGCATCACTTTATCCAGTTAAGGACGACCTCAGATCTAAGTATATTAGTCGAAATGGTCGATACATGTTCATCATATTCAATATGTAGCTATACACATCAATTATTTCGCCTTCTTCTGCCTATAACCTTTGAGTCTCCTACTTTATGAATAGGACCTAAATGAAAAAGATGTTCTCACTTGCGGCAAGTGCAATGAATATGTGTGCAAAGTACTATGGTGGAATCTATCACCGTATAAAAAGCGTTGCACTTTTTCTTTGTACCGTCCTCACACTATCTGTAATGCAAGCATTAGCGTAACCGACTGGAGTGGTGCAAAGAGCGATTAAATTGGTAATAAGTCACGTTTAGTTTTGATTGTAGGCAATATGTATACAGGGAGTTCCAGCGATAAAAAGACGGACTAGAAGTCCAAACAGAAACAGACATAAAGATATGATAATAACGAAGAAACAAATATATTTTTGGGAAATTTTGATAATTAGAAGATTTTATTACGGACCTGACACAGGATGTAAGTTTATAGATACACAAAAGGATGCAGTGCATTCGCAGCAACAGACTTCATTATGATGCATGTATGCGTGCAGTATCCGTTCGCTTTATACCGTGCTCGTCCAGGCTTGGCGTAAGGCGAATTGCATTCTTTCTTTTTCTACCGTTTGGGTATGAATAAAGACTTCATATTTAGGATTTTAGTTTTTTAGGATTCCATCTATGGATTAGTCCTCCTCCGTCTTTTAATTGTTGGGACGCCCAGTATAACCGCTCACCATTACAGGAACAAGTAACATGTCAATACTTTCTTCAGAAAGGCCCCCATTCAACTTTTTAATTTTAGAATGCTCTGCTACATATAACCAGCGTTACGTTGAATTATTTGAAGCATAATTAAATCAATTTTTTACCTTGGACGAGCGCTCCTGATTGAAACCGGAGCAGACATCATAGAGAGAATAGTTCAAAATGTCTTCCATCCTCCACATACTCTAGCAGTACTTTGACATGAATGACAGGTGGTGAGTGGCCGCAACATCCAGTGGAAACTCCACCCATTATTATCACTAACACAATTTATATTGAAATACGATTTGAACCACCATGAATCATTTGTAATTGGAGGATTTGTACGAAACTTGTTTATTCGTGTGTTTATTTGACAATCTACGACAAGCCATAAAAATCAGGAATGTCGGCTGCTGTGGTAAACTGCATTAGTGTATGCACAAGGCTCCAGGATCTCAAATAAAAATTATTTGGTTTGTTCGTGTCCACCATCCCTACATCATAATCAATTAACAATAAAAATGTACTTGTGTCAATCTGTGACTTTTTATTGGTTTTTATATTACAAAATCGTGACACATTTCGCGTGCGAATATTATATCAAGAAAATAAATAAAAGCTAAGTAAAAATATCACGCGAAAGTAAATGAACTGCCCCTTTACGTGTAGTTTTTTTCAGCTTTTGCTTTTGCGATAACCCACACTTTTATTTCAGATATTACTTTTGACATATACATATATTATTTGTATATCTAAAGCTTTTAATTTGATCACTAAATTCAAGTATTATATAATGGGATATTTTTAATCAGTTTTGCTCGACAAAGTGTATGAATATACATTCGATTTCTCTTTTATATTTTTTACTTATAAAGTTATTTTATAATTAGTATATACAGAACTCCACTAATCTGTATATGTATGTATTGACGTGGGAATAAACATTTTTTTTTTCTAACGGACATCCTATAATTTAATCGCCAAATCGATACCGCACACTCCTACATGTACTTACGAAAGAAAAATGTCAACTCGGTGTGTTTCAAAGGGTAATACATTTTATATATTAAGAAATTTGTGTTTATAGGAAATCTGACGCCATGCTAGTTTGTAATTTTTATTTTTTTATAAATATGGAGGCGTACATTTGTGATGCGTTGCGTTGGAGTAGGAATGATACCGACGCAAGCAATTCTGCATCGGTACGGTGGTTGTCATGAACATACGCTATTTTAGTCATGACAGATATAATACAATTTATACTAGCTGAAGAGAAGCTTTGATAATATTTTTATCATCTTAAAATTATAACGTAACCGTCTGCTTCTTCGTAGTGCCTCACATAAAGTAAAGGCATGAACGTATTGAAGGGTGCGCAGTTACCAGACTGCAGTCTATACATATCGCTATATACATACATCAACAAATCACAAAAATGTAAGCTAATGGAAATGAGACTTAATAAATACCTTTTCTTTTCATTCCTCCTATGATTTGAATTAACCCGCACATTGTTACATCAGAAAAACAATCTAAAACTATATCTCCATCAGCGTATTCCACTTTACAAATAATTCAAAATTTACTAGGGCCTTCGTTTGTGGACGAGAAGCATAGACTGGTATGACCATAACTCTATTTGCTCTGCATCTATCGTTCCATTTTTTTTTTGGTTTTAAGAGAGGTCATCAAGACATCAATAGATATTATTGAAAGGCTTGTGATGTTTAGTGCTGTAAGAAGCTTCATTTATGTTCGCGACTTTCATGAGTGAGCATACAATGCGGACGGCTGAATGTTTACACATTAAATAATGATATAAAATGGAATAAAGTTTCTTATCGATGTCCGAGTTGGTAATGTATAATCCGAATACTTGCTCTAGAAGGAAACAAATGCTTCTTAGTCTAGTAAAGTGAACGGTAGATTACATAGAATAAAACAAACACCTATATCGAATGTTAATTGTTCGCTCTATCGTTTGCCACGGATTGCAGAACAGTGTTTTATATTTTTTAGGTGACGTTCACACTTCCATCAGCTGGTACACGTCAAATAGTTGTCGCACCTTACACATTTAATTCTGTCACCTTCGTATTCTAAATCCGCCATCCTCCTTATTACGTTTTCTAGTTTCTTCGAAATACGCGGTTTCCGAAACGTCCCTAACGGCGAAATTTTCTAAGTATGTGCGTACTGATTGGTACATTCACAACGATCAGTGGAATAATATTGAACAAGTGTGCTTCGATACGTTGTTCTCCGTATTGCACTTAACCTTCCTCTTCGTTGCGGAGTTTAGTTATAGGTTAATTTGTTCTATGTGAAGCAAATTATGCAGTTCAACAATAACGTTGATAAGGTATTAGAATCATCTGCAGTACTATTAAAATAAAGAACCGAGTGAACACATAATTTTTACTCAAGACGCTACTTGTATACGCTACGGTGCCATTGTTAAACGGTTGATATTGTTAGATATATGTATATACAATTCATTTGACATTCCTTTTGATGTGCTTGAAAATAATGTATACGTACTAATGCGTTATAAGGAAAACAAAATGCTCATTTGATAGAAAGCTGCACCATTGTTCATCAGATTCTGTACAATTTAATACATATGTATATGAAATTGTTTCGAACTATTATTTTACTACAGCAAGTACATACAACGGAACTTTCTTAATTGGATTAAACGAAGAAATTTAGAATATTAATGTGGATTTTAGGGTTTCCAAATTTAGCGTTCATTTAACTTAACATCAATAAATTAGTTCATAACGAAATTCATTTTCCTTCCTCGTATTTGAAGGAAAACTTTCCGAATCAAATTTTAACAAAATTAGTCATCTCTCCTTCTGCTGTGTTCGTATTAAATGCCTTAAAATATGCATACTAACTAATATATTTCAGTATACAGTTGCTATTTGATCTCTCGAACAAGTTCATAATAAAGTAGCTTTTAATAGTTTTTCTATAAATATGGAAATTGACAGGCCGATTTATAAGACTCTAGAAACATACACACCACACAAGCATTGGTTTTTTTATGTGTGGTGGGTGCTTAGTTGCTGTGACCCCGTAAGTTGTATCGCTTGCCTGGATAGCACTGTAACTCTCGCGGTGTAGTTTTTGTGTGTGTATAATTGTGCTGAAAAAGCTTTGTGACAGCATTATACTGTCTTGTATAATTCCTGTTAATCACGTTGCTCGCAACAGCGAATGGTAAGTCGATTTTTCGGAAAAATGTCACCGTGTTTCCGGAGAATTGAAACCCGGCTCTTATCGTTCCGCTACAACGATAGTCAGCCGCCTAACCACTACGGCTATCGACTCGTTACACAAATGCTAACTTATTAGACAACGAAATTAAGTATAAATTTTATAACGCTTGAGAGAAAACTGAATTATTATATGCTTAACTAAACATTTATTTAAATTATCTTAGTTAAAGTGTAGGCTTTATAAATCGTTCAATTTTGTTCACAGAATTTAGTATCAGTTTAGTATAGTTTCGGGTAACAAATAGTAAAAAACAAAATTGTAAAAATTTTGCTAAAAATTACACCATATTATTCTTTTTATCTCATAAAAATATTCAGCTATTTTCTGTGAAGTAGGTATATGGACTTTCGATTTGGTGAAGATACGATTGTCCAATAATAAAGAAGAAGAAATTAAAAATAGCACAGTTAGTTGCGAAACTACATAAAATAGAAACAGTTGCCTGGGCGCTATTCACTTGAAAGACATGGAATCTTTCCAGATTTAATACCACAGGGTACTATTAACATGTTGGCTTCTTCCCAACTGGTTTAGTATCATTTCTCCAAAAGATTTGAAAGAAATTGTCAGAACTGGAGCTGTGTGACTGAACACTTACATTTTGACCCCATCCAAATTATTTACTTCCATGAAGTATGATTCATTCGATATATAGGGTACTCAGTGTGGTATTACTTATGCATCCTTTAGGATATAAAGGTAGATATATTAATAGCAAAAATCAGAATCAAGACTAAACAAGAGAAATAATGTTTCATACTAAAAACGGTAGCAGACACAGTACACAAAGTCTTCTGTTTTACCACAACTTTTGATGTTGCTGGAGTTTATGGAGAAGTGGAGGAATGAGGGCTGCGGGCCAAAGAGAAAGAGTATGACAGGATATACAGGCGGATTGAAATTTGATAGTACACTAGCATACTGCATTCTTTAGTTTATCCGAGTACTGCAGGAGTTGGTTGTGGGAAACTTAGATAAATTGGTCTGGGCTTTGTAGTGTAGAAAGAGACCAGAAAGTCGATGGAATAGCAAGAGATGATTAAATATACCTTTCGTAGAACCAGGAGTCGCCTGTGACATAACTTCAGAGGCTGTCAAATAAGATATTATAGTATTATATTAAAACAAAAATATTGTAACCATTCATGGAGAATCATCGAAAAGGAGACGGTTAAGGCTTTTTTTGAGGAACCACTTAACAACAGGACTAAAATTATGCTTGACGCCTGAGGTTACCGGAGTAATGTGGAAACACCGCCATTTGGAAACTGCTCTTGTGTAACTTAGGCTTTATATCTGATCTTATTTCTAAAGGATCGCACGATGATGGACAAGCAGGGGTATATGTATTATGCCATTGCGAGGTATTCAATGGCATTGGGAAACAAACTGTGAAAAACTAGGGAGCACAATAGGCATATCCTTGCAGTACGGGTACCACATCGGACTACTTCATGGCATAAGAATGAAATAATAACTAATAAAGAGAGAAATTAAATTTTCCAGCAGTTACTCGTGGAAAAAATATAATGAAAGAATAAACGGTATCTGACTATTATGTATTGGGTTGGTAAATAAAGTAATAATTATGGAATGCACTTGCATAATTGTACCATAACGATATTTTAAAATGGAAACATCTCATGTTTATGATGTTATTGTTTACAGTAACAGTAAATAAATTTTGCAAATACGTTAAAAACAATTTAAATAATTTCGATGAAAGACTGCATATATTTTTTGTATATTATTTATAAATTTTAGTAGGTGAGAAGATAAGGAAAGGAAATACTGCAAACTATACCCAGATAGAAAAATGATACCATTACTTAAGCATAAGCTTAAAAATAAGATTATCTTTATCTAAAATTAATGGCCAATTATAATTATCGATTATTAATTAAACAATACAATTTGATAGCATGTTTTCCTAGCGAATAATTTGGTTGGTCGATTTACTACCTACTTAGTTGGTGTTTATAAAATTCAAATTATATGGAGTAAACTATATTTCTGTTTTACTAACAAGTAAGTAAAATCTACAAAGTTTTTTGATTTATAATAGCGACCCTAAGTACAGTAATTAATACATCTAAATGTAGATGTAATTTGTATCTATATATCAGTATATATTAACTACCTCCGTCGAGCTTTGTCCTCCAAATTGATACGTTCTATTCTAGATAGTACACTAGTCGTAACATTTCCGGAGTGTAATTAAATTTAACTGTATATTTGCTTTAAACAGGAACTGTATAATAAATATTCTAGACACATATTAAACGGAGGCAAGTTTATTGTATATGATCCTTCAGTACTAGATTAAATACAAGAACAAAACGATTGTGAAATTCGCCCAATAACAAAAATTAATTTAGCAGACATTTTGTGTCTTTTATAGAGCGTAAAAACGGCAATGTCAACATATAAGTGAATATAAAAGAACAAGTAATTTATTTCGAATTCAAAGATTATATTCATTTGAAAATTCGTTTAAGAGTATGAGATTAGGTATTATGTTTTCCTTCATTAATTATAAGGGCTTTTAGAATTTACTTCAGTAATAGACGTCAAGTAAAGTGAAAGGATTACCGCAAACAAGCTAAGGGCTTTCATAACACTCCGCGTGAGAAGAAACACATGCGACAACTTCATCATTTTCACAAGAAGTTCAACGAATAAGAGATTTCAATTTATTCATTCACTGCTTCATCATTAGATTGGATTCAGTTAGAAGCCATTCATGTAATATTTAATAATTTATGAATTTTAAAATATAGTTAAAATTTGCAAACGTTTAAGGTCAGATTATTATTTTACCGATAAACATATTTTCCAGCATTCTAGATTCAGAGTGAATGGAAAATCGCTGCGAGTTAAATGAATGAAATCGATTGATTTATCTTTCTTTAAAGGTTGAAATAAGAGGTTCTATATTGTATCCCTTTTTAATACCTATCCTGCTAAAATGCTTAAAGAAATTACATCATTTGGTAGTACGTTGTTGACTTTACAATTTCTTTAAAATTTTTATCAATTTAGCTACGATTTGTATTTGAAATAGCTGATGCATCAAATTTTCAGTGGTTAACAAAATAATAACACGTGAACTGTCACTGATTGATCGTTGTAGTCGTCCTAGAATACGAGGGGTACCCAAAAGAAACCGGAACGACTCTATGGTGACCGGAGTTTTGGTAGTACCGCTTTCTCCCGCTAGGTACATAAGCAGCTGACATTCCACAGTCAGCCTGCAAAGCATCACTGCCCTCGAAGGTGCTGCTCGGTTCGTGTGAATTTTTTAGTGACACTTGTTTTGTGTGCTCGTCGTTTTTTGTGATGCCTGATTTTCGCGAACAGCGTGATACCATCAAATTTTGTTTTTTGCTGGAGAAAACGGCCAAAGAAACGTTTGAAATGTTACAGGCAGCTGACAAGGACGATGATTTGGGGAAAACGCAAGTGTTTGAGTGGTTTTCCCGCTTTAAAAAAGGCGAAAGGACAATTGATGACCTCTCGCTTTCTCGCTCAGGTCGTCCTTCCACTTTCCGCAGTGATGAAAATGTGGATAAAATTAGGATTCTAATCCACGAAGATAGACGTCGAACTATAGACGAACTGCAAAAGAGACCCGATTTGTGGGCGACAGGTGATTGGTTTTTCCACCACGACAACGCTTCTGCACACACAGCGCTGTCTGTACGCTAATTTTTGACTAAAAAAAATATGACACTTGTGTTCCATCCCCCGTATTCACCCGACCTGGCTCCCTGTAACCTTTTTTTATTTCCTCGAATGAAAAGAAACCTGAAAGGAAGGGGTTTTGTAGCCATTGGTGAATTGAAGAAAAAAACGACGGAGACGCGGTTAGGCATCAAAGAAGATGAATTAAAAAAATGTTTTGACCAGTGGAATAAAAGATTGGACAAGTGCATTAGTAACAATGGAGAGTACTTTGAATGATATTAAAGGCTTTTCGCTCTCCTTTAATATTACTTCTGTAGGCCCCATTCTCATACTATTTAGCGGATTTCAGTATAACCATTATTATTATCGTTATGACGGTTTTAAAGAATACAGCTTTGCAAATAACATCAGTAACTTATGTAGATTTTAGGATATTCTTTACTGAAAAAGTGTATATAAACTTTACATAATTCTGTAGATTTGATTAAAGTTACTTAATTGTTAAAAGTTAATAAAGTGTAGATATGAACTTCAGATTGAGAAGAATATTGCACATATGATTCACAACAGTAGTATTATTGTTAGTTTGTATACTCTGTACTACTTGAAACAGCTGGTATTGATTCGGGAATATCCTCTGTGATGTAGTTATTTATATAGATTAACCAAATAACTTTAATAAGACGATCATAAATGCAATAAACGAAGACAAAAGCTAAATATGTATCTTTTAGAATTTAAGTTTCGTCAAATTGGCAATATTCAATTATTAAACTTCTACCTATTAATGTCTATAAAGGTAATAGCTTTAAATTATAATGAGGAAACTTGAATTCTGTAAGCAGCGTAATTTGTATGGACATATTAGCAAACGTAACATTAACATGATAATTGCAGCGCTACCACCACCCTATTATCAACATTTCGATTATGGTTACCACCACCGCCATCAAAACAATTACACGAAACCGTTATCAAAAGCAATTGATTATGTATAGACAAACATCCTCTTATAATAATTGACGAACTTCGTATCCCCGCAGGGCTGTGACAGTTATATTAATCTCCCTAGAAGCAGGAATATAGAATGTCTCTAAAACTATATCGACTGGATTAAATCGTAAATTGTAGATTTGATGTTCGTTGCACGAATAGAATCTGTAGATATTACGTACTTACCTAGTCGTTAAATTATTGGTTTTTTGCTCTTTTCCTAATTGTTTGTATGAATTGTACTTGTTGCTCAATAGCAGATGTGTATACATATAATTCTTAGTTAAGTTCAATAAATGCTGCTCATATTGTGATTTCAAAACGTAACCTTTTTCTGAATAACCTTATAGAATATTGTAAACTTTGGGATAACTAAACCTTGATATGATATAAGATATATCATAGCAATTTTTCTAGCCTTTTGTAGTTAAACAATTTCAATTTCAGTATATGTATGTTTCTCTTATTAAGACGTAAATTTTTTAGAGGCAAATTTGTGCTGAAATCATATAAAAGGTAGCAGATATTAAAGAAGAAATGAGATGAAATATAATATTTGCGCGGAATATTCATTTTAAGATCGAGATGTAAACGTTAGGAAAATCAAAAGTTTTCCATTTTAGTATGTATACTAAAAATATACTACAATTTGATGTTATTATTACTAATTAGATTACATTTCAAAATGTTAATTGGAAAGAAGTCTAATTAGCGCACTATTGTAATAACTTTGTTCACAATAACATCTATCTGATATTTGTTTATATTAGTTGAAAATTATTTGAGCCGTAAAAGCGAATATGGCAGTTAGTTCTGTTACAAATACAAACAAATGTTAAAAGTAGTACCTACTAGAGTTTTCACGGTTAGGGTCAATAAATGGTTAAGAAACTATTTCCGGAAGTAATCCGTATTGTTATAAAGAAAATAGCAGCTTAATTGAAACGAAATAAAAAAATAAAGTGCATATATAGTGTGAAAAAGAATTAGAAAGAGGCAAATACCTCAAATGAGAAAAGAATGGGTGTAGTTGTGAAAGCAACGCTTGGAGCACTCAAATATTTCCAGAAAGATGTTAGCCACTACTGTGCAAAATGAAGATACTACGAGAGTACGCGACACTTGTTTCTATAAAGTGGGCTAATTCATGGTGTGTGCTATTTTTCTCTGGTGAATTAATGACACTGACAATTTATTCTAAAGGAGCCCATACACCAAAAGAGTTTGGAAGTATGAGTAATTAGACTTAATAGACTGTAATTCACCTTGAAAAAAGATTAGCAAGCACTTTTAATTTAAGACGAGGCTTTAGGAGGATGATTTCAAATTATCGTATATGCTTGTTCTTGATGTTTTCGAAAGTGATGTTGGGCCAAATGTAAGATATTCTGTGTAAAAGAAATCAGTCAACCAATGACAGTAACTATCTGGGATGAAGTTTGCAGGAACGTACATCAAGTTCATGTCATGAGCTTCTAGCTATAGCTACACTGTAAAAAATAGCAGTAAAATTACATAGATAAACATCCTAACATTACAGTGAAAATACTCGTACAAAATAATAACATGAAGATATACATATATATTCACTGTTAAATTACAATGGGTTGACAAAAAAACGTAAAATATGTAGTATTACGATAACGTTATATGTAACAACACAGTGTTACTTTGTGCATTACAAAGGTGTAATGAATCTTACTGTTTCGTTTGCTTTATCACCCTGATATACATTGTAAATCTCCAAACAGTAATTGTAAATTTATTATTTTATTTTTGCCCGCGGTTGTAAAAAAATGCAAGTCAAGCAGAAACATGCAAGGCATCAGCTGCGAGGTGGATATTGGGTACACTGCAATACAAATGCACTCTAGATACTAGCGTCCATGTGTGCAGTTGTGTTATATGAATTAGAAGGAGGCATAAATGGATGTATCGTCATCTTAGAAAGTTTTTGATTTTATAATAATATATTGATATAATTAATGAAAATGCTGTTGCTTTTAGATTTATTAGCATCACAGAATATCGAACTATAGACACATGCATATATGTACATAGATGTAATTTATTATTTATACTGGAATAGTAACTAGCATTTTTGCATAATATAGGTATACATATATACTGCTTAATTGAGTGAGTATTTGTAACATTACCCCACTATTTAATTAATATACTAGCATGATTTGTAATGTTACAAATACAAACTGTGTAACTAAAGTCATGATTTGTAAAATCGCATATTCCGCTTGGTTATTTACTAATGGAATAGAAAAATTACATCAGATAGTAATTTTACTATGATAATCGTGGGTAACAAAGTTGATATTTTCAGTTGGAAATTATCTTACTGTTACTAATTATAGTGTTCTTATAAAGGAAACAATTTCCTAATTCATGTGATCCCAGTGATGCTGAAGAGCTTCTAAACTTCTTCTATTCTATCGAGAGAGAGTTCCGATTATGAAATATGTCAAAAAATATGGCGTGAAAAGCAACTGTGACATGGAAGTGTGAGTAAAGGTATTTCTGCCCAAAATATGAAAAAAAATTTAAAACAACAGAAATGCATTTTTTTACGAAAAAAGAGTAGGTGTACAGGCTGAATATGATAGCAACGACGACGAATTTTTTATCGACAACGAAATTGAGAGAAATAAAAATAAAAACACAAAATCTATTTCAAAGAAAAAAATGTAGAAGCCAGTAGACAAGACGGTTTGAAAGAAAGCTCTCCAGATACAGTAAATGAAATAAACCAATCAATATCTTTAAATTATTTTGTACCAATGAAATTATAATGTTACCGACAATTATTATACAGGTGTGTTAGCTATTATTAGATTTATTAGATTATTAGATGGCGACACTCACCTTCTGGGTACATTGCGAAAAAATCGCAAACAATTACCGGTAGAAGTTACAATGGTCAAATTGAAAAAGGGAGAAATTGTCAGTAAGGAAAGTGAAGCAGGACTCGTTGTTGGGAAATGGATGGGTAAGAGAGAAGTATGTTTCCTATCTACAAAATATGGAATTGACATAAAGAGTACTGGTAAGAAAAATCGCAATAATGAAGAAATTTTGAAGCCTAATGCCACTATTGACTATAATTGTGGAAAAGAAGGTGTGGATATTTCTGATCAAATGGCCAGTTATTTTTTACTTCTTAGAAAGACAAGGTGGTACTATAAAGCAGTTTTCGAACTGTTACTAAATACGAGTGTAGTCAACGCTTGGATAATATGGAAAAAATGATTAAAGAAAACTATGCAAATAACAGAATTCAGGGAACAATTGATTCTTGGATTAGTAGGAGTTCCTAGCTGTATCCAAAATACAACGGATACCGAAAAACATAAACTGGTAGAGGAAAAGAATAAGATGTCACAAAATAGGGGAAAAAAAGGAATAGGTGCTCTGGATGCTACCAGAAAATTAAAGAAAAGCAAGGTTATGATATAGCATATAAAACAACGAAGTTAGTGTATACAAAGTACGATAAGTGTGCAAAATTTTTATGTGTGAGTTATTTTACTGAAATACATTAAGTATGTCTATTTCTATTTACTGATATCACCGGTGATGCTCATGGTTTCCTGAGAATGTTGTTTCATTTGGGTGTCATGAGTATCACTTTTTTGTAACAAAAATGTATGATTTCGTTTCTTGTAAGCCAAAAGAATGATAAAAGTTCAGTTTTCTTACATTTATTTATTTATTTCTGCCAGGGCACACGGACGATAATATTTTATTCTTATGTGGACAGCTAACCTGATAAATTGCAACGGCAAAAATAATAATAATTGATATTTTATTGAATCGATACATTTTTGAAAAGGAATGAAAGGTATTATGTAAAGCTCATTCAGCACTTGTATTCTAATTTTATTATTCGTTTATCGTTATTGTTTTTATAAGCTTATTTCAATAGCACTAGCAAATAAGTATTCAATTAGGAAGTCGGATATTGATAATTGGAGGTTCTAGGTACATATTTTTTTCTTATGCAGTCGTCTTAGTAGGTATATAATTTTATTTATTATTCATATTATACTAATCATTTGTTATAGCAAGATTAAACTAGAATTACCTTAATTCATTCTATATATAATTTTTTTTCACAGAAAGTGTAAATTTAGCACCTACTACAATAGCTATAACTATAACAATTCAAGTGATTATGTACAACATCGATTAAAGAAACGGCACCTATTTTACGTGTTCCTATAGTGCAATGTGGGTCTACAATTTGCTTTTAATACCAAACGAAGAATTTTAGAGTCATATATGTACGGCATGAGTTTTTTATCTAGACGTGCACAATTTAACAAGTAATATACGTATATGAAGCACGTTCATCACCATCATGAAAATAATTTCTAACCTGGAATAGAAACATATGAACCGTTTCTTTTTTGAGTGGCTTCCGTTTTCTGCAACACTTGGACCTTTTTCGATTTTCTTTTCTTCGATTTTCCTATCGCACAAAAACTTATACATCCATCTAAAAGTATGCTGATATTGGAGGTAATACTACAGAGATACTAACTGGTTAATATATTGATCTGTTAGTGCCTTGTATTGCATAGCAATGTTGTGCGAATTGCTATCTAATCAAACTATCGACTACTGTTATTTGCTCAGAAAAGAAAATTTGCAGCTGATTATTTACTTGTACTGTGTGTATATTTGCTTGAATGAAGGATCTTTACAACAAGTTGCTAAGTTTGCGTTAATGTTAAATTATTCATGGTTTCAGGTGAATAAATGGTATACTAAAAATGCCTCGTAGTACATTTAACTTATGTTTGAGTTTGAGTCCTTTCCTGCTTGGACTGAAATTTTATACAATCGTTCAAAAAGCACTATATAAATTCATTCTTTTTGAGTAGCTCGGTAATGGTTATTTTCTTTTGGCTTTTCCGGCTACAGATTTTTTTTCCAGCATAAAGTTGGACAATAGACGAGACTGTTTGTTTTCTAATATTCAATGGTGCAGACATGTAAGAATTTAATCTTGTGGTATGAGAATGTTGTCTGTGAATTTCTGAATTGTACTTAAAAACGGGTGACATTGATTGTTGTATGATTACTATACATATGAATATAGCAAAATTAGCAACTTGTTTGATATATTTGAAATAAGAACTTGCGTATTTGAAAAATCATGTTTATACATACTTTTACTAGACGAATGATTTCTTCCAATCTCGGCGAAGGACCTGATGATGGGTAGGACATGCTTCTTCGTTTGGTGTTGATGTCTGTGTCTTCTTAATAAGGCATCTTTTACCTTATCCTTTTTATCCAACGCGAGAGCTCCAGAATTGACCATATTTTCTATTATAATATCAGAGATTTGTTCTATTTGAGTGGCTTCCATATCGAGTATTACAGTTCCATTGAGTAGTAGACTTCTTAGCTCGAATAATGAATGAAGAGATAGAGTGGCTACGTGTGGTTTAGACCATCGATTTCCTCCTTCTTCAACATCTTCCTCGAATTTTATCCATCTGGCGGTTTCTTTCCACTCCATTTCATCCCCTTCACCGACGAGCTCCTCCATTTCGGAGAAGATTGGATGACTTTCGTGAGTACCATCGTCAACATCTTCTCCCAATATGAATTGAACTCTTTGAGCGGGTGGTGTGACTAAAAAAAGGAAAACTAAGATAAGAAGGTATTCACTCAATCGGGGTTTTTATAATCAGTTATATAATATTAATAATAATTCATTTGCGAGAAAGTGGAAAATGTTAGAACGAATAATTATACTTAAATTTATTTGTGAGATGGTTATAGAAACGCACATATTAAAAGAGAAGCTGGGACGAATCTAAGGAATTATGGAAACAAATCTAAGAAGATGAACATGACACGTTAAAAAATATATGTTAGTCAACCTTATTTATTTAATTAGATAGTTCAAGATTGCATCAACAATCAAAGCATTGATGTTTTGTTGTCTGAGACTAAGTACTCCACATATAGTAATAAGGACAGTTAAACATTGCGAGTTGTAGTAAATCTATTATTTTATAGTTTGTTAGATGGAATCTTGACATTAATATTGTAATAGTATTAATAGAACCAATTTATTTGTAGAAATTAGTAAACTAAGGTACTAAAAAATGGTAAAATGTCATAAGTACATCTTGTGAGTAGTTAAATAGAAACGTTATAGTTAGAAGATTTCAATACAAAAATTCTGTGTATTAATCATAACCAATTTTTTAGTGTAATTAGAAAAGTTGCAAGCAATGGATATTTTGAAATTAAAACAGGTATAGTCAAATGCAAATGTGTTGAATGCAATTTATCAATATACTAAAATATGTTCTTGGACGAAAATATTAAAACTTGATATTAAAAAGATTAGGGACGTAATAAATTGTGGAATTATGGAAATATATTTGAAGTAAAAATAATTACTTAAAGAACATTATATTGGTTTTAAGAGGATATGGCAGGTATATCTGTAAATCCTCCATATATCAGTTAAATCGCAAATGTTACCCATTTTTATTAATTCAAACACACTCAACTCTAGTCACGACATTGCTGTTCTTCGGTGAAATCACGCAGATCCATCACACATTTCACACAGCTTTACATATTGACGCTTGAAGACAAAAAAAAATCTATCCACATTTTACAACCTTCTAAATCTTGAAAAATATTAGGTAGGTATTTTTCAACCTACCAAACTTAACTGTAACCACGATCTGATACAATAGAACTAGCGACTTCCGAAAGTTTAACAATACTGCGATTACGTTGTCAAGCAAAAGAAATAAGCGACAATAAAAGAACAGTGACAAAATTACTTCTTCCGGTAAATGACAGAAGATAGCAAGGAGCTTCTACGTCGGAGGAAATGTAGCGAAAGACAAACCCTCTGGTACATTTATAGTTAGCTACTTTACTCTTCTTTCTCTTTTATTTATCTTTCGTTGTTTTGATGTTAAGTTTCGTTTATTTCCGGGAAAACTTTAGCAGTCTGATATGACCGTAAGTAACTTCAGAGAAATAAAGCGTCTATATTTTATTAACTAACAGTTCACTTTACAATGTAAAATATTTATTTAATACCGTGGGTGGTTTAAGTGACCTATGAAGCTGTAAATCAGATTTCATTAGGTTTCATAGACTCACAACTTTTAACTTAGTTTGGCGTTGGCGGATGTGATGGCGATCATATTGCAGTGAGGCGAGAGATATTGCTGTGTGAAATGTGACAGAATCGAAGCATTTTATAAATTCGAGCAAAAATATACTAAACGGAGCTATGTAACAAATAGCAACTATAACAAGAAAATGGGATTCGATATTCAAGAAAGCTTTGGAAAGCACACACACACATACAAGCATTTGCAGCGTTGGTGTGGGTTTAGTATTTGAGCAGATTTCGCTGTTATTTTCTTAGATTAAACAGTTTATTACGTTTGTTCCTCTCTCTCAGGTACTATTCTATATTCACCTTCGTGAACACATTTTTGGCGTAAAATTCTGAAAGACTGCAATTAAATAGTATTGTGGCGGTTAATATCTCTCTCATCTAGTGATTACATTACTAGGTTGCTATAGAAGCAATTATACACAAAGTCTTAATTCATTGTAGGTACCTATCAAAATATAAAACTGAAATAAAATAGATATCTTTTTGCTAGATTTAATTGTCGGTCATTGATTGATAAATTGGACGGCGTTCATTACAGGAGTTAAGTTTAATTTTACTAATTTTACTTTCATATAATGGCATTTCAGTTTCTTTGGCAGGGTAATTTTATTTAGGCTAAAATCATAATGACTAACCTAATTTTTTTTCCAACAACATATTGACAGCAAAAGTTTAAGAAATTTGTTTATTAGATAAGCAAGTCTTTCCAATATCCAGCATAGGTTGCATATACATACATATAGCATGAGGCATGCTCACAGTTTGCTCCGATTCTCTTCTGAGCAAAGTTAGAATATACACAACAATAAACATTTGACTATCATACGAGTAGGACATGCTTGCGATTATAAGTTTGTGTCACACTATTGTGCATTTACATGTTTTCTCAATCACAATAGAGAAGCGATAGGAAGTATGTTATGCCTTAGATTTATATAACTTCAAGTTTATAATATGCTTCAGCTTGAGTATATATACTTATGTAGTCCGTAACGCGTAAAGTTTAGATTTACAATAGTTATTTACGAACCAAGTGCGTGAAATCATATTTCGCGAATGAGTGACCAGGACACGAATTCGCGAAATGTTTCACGCACGAAGTTTGTACAATATTTTTTGTACGAGAACTATAATAATAATACATATTGTTAAATACGTTATGACCATATATTATTAAGGTTAGGGATTTATGATTTTAAAATGTCACTAAATTAATCAAGTTCCAGTAAGTACCAACTTTACTTTTACGCACTCGTGTTTAAAGTGACTTTTTACGCACGCAAATCGAATCGTGAAATGACGGGTTTTGATAGGCGAGTACAAAAAATATTATAAACGACTATTGTTTCTTTTGATGTTAATTTTTAGTTGATAGGAGAATAATTTGTAAAAGTAACTTTCAATTAAATAAAATGGATGAGATCTCAACAACTAGCATAAACCAGTAATGGTTGGTTCGTAATCTCATCCACAAAAGCATAAAACAGAGTAAATGATAAAATAAAGGTTTTACAATTTCCAATACAATAGGTAGATACTAATTTGAATTAAGTACAATTAATAATAGTCAATAACGGAATTTCGTTGCTATGATAATATTTGTTTACTTATAAGTGCAAATATAAATGTATGCGAAGGCATTCCTACTATTGAATGAAACACTGCAAACATTCCCAACGTTGTAGACAAATGAACAATGCTACGATTTTGTGTGTCCTCATACAATATCTACATGGTATATTAGTTTCATGTGTATCGTTACGGTGATTTACCTTATTATTTGGTCAAATTGCTTAAAACTATATTACTGTGACATACAATGCTTAATTCTAAAATATTTTGAAAACATTGTACTTTTCTATATGTTAGAAATATAATGGGAACAAACAAAAAGTGTAACATACGTATCTACACATACTACATATATTTATATACAACTGCGTACCTACATTGAAACTATCTAGTAAATTAAATTATTCAAATTCTTAAAAAATCATCAATTTTATACCAACATTTTTCGATCTAATGATCTTTTAAATTATTTTTAAGTTTTCAACTGGGCACCTTTATACATGGGAAATACACAAAGGAGATTTCTGACACGCCTCAGTATTAAACTAGTGATTGGTTTCATGTTGTGCAACCAGTTCTCTGTAATATTTTTTTTGCGAAATGAATAGACAGCTAAAGCTACTTCTACGTGAACTTCAGAGGATACTGTTCTAAGAGCATAATTAAATAATCATTTTTCCTTAGAATAAATTTTATTAAATTTGTTTTGGTTACATTAAGTTTTAAATTATTTTCTTTCATACCGATAATTGCATAAATATATTATTTCTTCTTGAAGTGTTTTATTGTTTTGTTCTAAAGCAATGGTGGATGTGCCATCAGCATACATATTAATAACAAGATTGGTTGCTAGAGGTAATCATTTACATACAATAGATGAGTGAGGAACATCCTAGTATGGAACCTTGCAGTACACTTGTTTCTATGTGCAACCACTGAGATTTAAATAGTTTATTGAATACGATTAGTCAAATAAAATTATGCACTACTTCTTGGAATCCTATTTGTTTTAATTTTTCCAGTAAAAACTTGTGGTCTATAAAGTTTCAGTTTAATTATTAATAAACCAAACAGTCATAGTAAGTTACTATCTTTAATGAAATGTGTCTGTATTTTATTAAGGATATTGGTATACTAATAAAAACTAATAGGAATTTCATGATATGTATTTTGATTTATTTTTCTATATTCTAACGAACAAACTTGTTATTGAGTACACTTTGTGCTTCAAAATAAAACAATTATTGAGGACAGGCTAGGTAGGGAGAAGGAGGAGGGATGAGGGGAAGCGCGCCAAATTTTATTTCGCACAAGGCGCCAAAAGGATAAGGAAAGGCCAATTGAAATTATTTTCTCTATCGCATTGACTACGATTAGCATCAATGCTATGGATCTGTAATTTACGATACTACATTCGTCACCTCCTTTGTGAATAGGCTTTATCAGAGGTAATTTCAGGTGATATGGAAATATTCTTTTCTCAAAGCATAGATTAATGATAGTAAGATGTAGTTCGTATTATAATTCGTTTTACTTTGTTGTATATGTAATACCATCTAAATAGTTATAATAATTTTTGCCTTTTGCTGTAATATGTGGTCGTATAATTGGCGTTTAATTTGACATTTCTTTTTAGTTCGATTGTTCAACCAAGGTAAATCATCTTTTTATTGATGTTTTTACATTTTCATTTTCAGGAAGTTTATAGTTTTACTTGTTCAGGCATTGAAATTGTTGCATTATAAAGCACCCATCTACTTGTTTCAGGTCTTCTCTTATATGTTTTATTTTGTCTTCTGAAAGAATTCTTATAATCGACTTTTCTTTGTCAAGTTGTGGTAAGGGAGTTATAAAATCACTTCCTTGTCCGCAATGGTCTGATAAAGCGGACTTGTTTGTCATTTTTGAAAATTTGACGTAAAAACTTAAAGAAGATGTTATATATAAGCACTTGCGCCACCTAGTCGGATTGGTTCTGTAAGCGTTTGAGTTAAATCAACAATCTTAAATAAATCTATAAAAGTTTTACGCTTTTTTTAGATTGCATTGATAAGATTTACGTTAAAATCACTACACAGTGCAATCAACTATTTATTTGTATATGACTTTAATGAGAGTAGTCTCCAGAAGAAAGCCGACATATTTAATACTATAAACTTGAGTTTGACCAGCATCGTTGATGAACATTCTATTACGGATTCCACACTTTTTTATTTCAGGTCACTCCAATCATGACATTTTCTGAAATGAAGATGCATGATCCTCCATTTTTAGCGTGGCGGTAGCATATTTACTCTAATTTGTAAATTTTAATCTTTGGAGTGATCTAGATGTTTAGGTGTGAGCTAATCTTCGATAAATGCTAATGCTTAGAACTGAAAATTCTCTGTGTACATAAAAGCTTCAATCTGATCTCTTTTGTGGGTGATTTATTACATATTTTGGTGAAATATCGAAAATACATTTTCATTAGGTTTTAATTTATTTACGAGTTTTGTGTTATATTTCGTTGGCTACTTTCTATATATATGTATGTTATTTTAGCCTGATCGTCGATAATTTTTTGTTGGTGTAGGTTAATTTTAAGTTGTTTTTTTTTAGTTACCGGTGTTTTACCTGTTATCTGTTGATTTATTTATTTACTTCAAATAGATCGTTTAAAGCGATGACATTTTATCATTTTAGTTGTAAATCCCCTATTTGTGTTTTCAAACGACAGTTTTACGTCTTCTACTTTTTAATAAAGGTTTTTATTTTGTGTTGTTAATATTTCCATTTATTTCGCGAATATTAATGTAATGCTATTCTTTAATTGCATTGCTTATTTCACCATTAATATGTATTTATGTTACCGGGATCGTTAATATTTATTTCATGCAATTTTTGGGTTGCGGTTGTAGTTGCCTGACACTTCCTGCATGACCATTCCCGACTATTCCGCTGCACAAATATCACTTCAGATACCACACTTGTTTCGACAATTTAGGTAATCATTGTAACAACCTATAGTTCAGTGCTTACCTAGAGCACACTTGATCGCCATCTTGCCACACACTCAGCACTGCATCGATTTTACATACAGAAATTATAAATAACACTTCAGTGGCCCTATTATAGTAGTTAAGAAACTATCAGAGATTTGGAGTTGTGTTATCTTATGTAGATTAGAAAATTCCATAGTTTTTGTAGTAACTCGGCCTGTTTCTATATATAAAACCTTCAAAGTTTCACATCTTCACACTAACCAACGAGTATTTTACCAGAAATACTTAAAATCGGCTTTCTTGTATGTCATATCCTAAGAAGTATCGATATCATGAACAGTTATTAGTTGTGATACTATCAAATCAGAAGTAATGTGCTACCACTTGTCTTGGCATAAATTAAGAACATCTGAGAAGTAAGAAAAATTATTGTCCAGATTAGTTACACAGCAGGAAGAGCTACAGTTGTGGTCAATAAAATAGATACACAGTATATTATCGCTTGTTTTACAAATAGAAGCTGAAAAACGATTTCTTTCACCACAAATCGATCATTAACGACCAGAACAGCTTAAATGTGGAATATTTCTCTAAAAAGTTAATTATGAACAAAGTTACAAGCATTGAAGTACACATGGAAAAATTCACCCCTCCTTTTTGGTGAAATTTGAATTAAATTTGTGTCACTAAAAGAAAGAATATGATTTGTTCATCCAACATTCCAAATTTGGTTTGATTATCTGCAGCGGTTCCAAAGTTATGATTTTTTTACTTTATACGAAATAGAGGCGAAAATCGCGTGCGAACCCTCTGTAACGCGAGTCGCACGCGATTTTCGCCTCTATTTATTTACACATTTAAGCTGTTCTGGTCGTTAATGATCGATTTGTGGTGAAAGAAATCGTTTTTCAGCTTCTATTTGTAAAACAAGCGATAATATACTGTGTATCTATTTTATTGACCACAACTGTATGTATATCTAGCTGGTATTCAAATGCATTATTATGTTTATTGAATTACTGGCATATGTGTAAAATTGTTAACACCTTCCTATTGTAAATTTTAAGATCCAATGCAATCCATTCCAAGATACAACTCTGTGTGTGTGTGAGTACCTAGTGCATGTAGGCAGTGCAATTAAAACGTCACACTTTACATTTAACTTCTTCTACTTCCAATATTTGTACAAAAACAAATCAAGCAAAACTAATAACAATACAGTTTTGGTTAGTCTTTAGCACACTTCTGTTAACTTTTTTTGGAAATTGTCTGGGTTAATAGGAGAAGTATTTATCACACTTCGTGCACCTTTATATTATAGTAGCAAATCCTGAATTGCAAAATATATGCTAAACTGGGAATGTATCAAATAAATTTTCGATTTCTGACCTCCTGTTTTCGAGTAAATGGCAAATACTCAAAGAACACCAAAAGAACTAAATTGAGACCTGTATTTAGGTTAAGTTATTGTTATGGTGATTGTTGCTGCATTTTTGTTTTATTTCTTCTCATCATCCACACAAACGGCATTTTCTTAATATTAGATTCATTAATAATAAAAATAAACAGTAAAACGTATAGGTACGTAATTTGCTCGATTGCTATTGGAAATCGATTACAATTGTAAATTGTACGAGATTGTCGATTATAAAAGCGCAGTTGAATCAATTGAAAAGTCGATTTAGTGTGGATGTATTCGTTACTTTGTCTAAGCTCGAAAATATATTTAATGGATACCCAGTTTTAGAGATTATAAAACATAATGAATGAATGGTGAATCTTTTGTCTCTCATAAATCAGTTGAAGTCGATATCCCCAGTACGCTATTTAACAACTCTGTTAAAGCTTTCGGTATTTGTTATATTATATACATAAACATATGTATATATAAGGCTTAACAAAGCTGTTAAGCGCGTACTGTGGGTACAGACTTCAACTGTTTGTTTTAGTTAGCGTACAGAAGCATTTCGCACACTCAAGAAAACACACACTGATTTGATTTAGCACACAGATAACAATGCCAAGCTTACATATTTCACCATCTTCTGATATACTCAGCTGCCGACGCCTGCTTCCCAGTAATCCTGAAAATTAATATTTTCCTTTCCTGTTTTAAGTCTATATATACTACTTGAGCGATAGTATACTAACTTAATAAAATATTTTAACAAAAGTTTTAGTAAGTCGTGTATTCATTACATCTGCTATTTTTTTAAGAAATACTAATGGGATAAACTTAAGTAAAATAATCAGGACGAGGCATAAATAAATCAATAATAGAAAAAAAAAGATTAATAACGACTAGAAGAACATTTTGAAGCAATATTGTTCTAAGTTTTATAGGGATGAATATTGTCAATATAAGCGTACATTTGTTGTCCTTGTTTTTCCGTAACATGTGGTAACATCTTTCGATTTGGCTGTTTCCTTCAACATCCTCTATATTTGTATCTATACATGTCCCATACAATTAATATTGGAATATATAATATTGGAGTAACTTTTACTAATAATAATTGCCCACTATACAAATCACTTCTTGCCTAAATTACACAATTTATGTTTTTGGATGGATTTACAAACGAAGCAGGAAACTGCAAATGTAAGACATACAATTTGTGTCGTCTTAACTAGACATATACGTGTGGTTAATTTTGTGTAAATTGTACAGTATGTTTACTGTGAACACTACAGAACTTGCTCCAATATAAATTAAGAACAGCAATACATGCGGCGTAGATTTAGACAGAAAGAAACTGTAGGTAATAGAACTATAGTAGATACTAGAAAAAGGAGGCGGCACAAATAAACATTTATTGAATAGATTTATGGAAAACGTTCCAAGTTAAAAAAAAAGATCTATAAGATATGTTTGTGAATTTTAAGAATCGTGCACCTAAATAACACAAAACAGATACAAGGACAAGTCTACGAAAATTAGTAAGAAAATACGCTGAAAATAAGGGTATTACAGCTAAATGCGTAATACATGTGAGAAGATGGAGAACGAAGACAACAACTTCGGAAAATGTGTGCTGATATAGAAAAGGGAATACGAGGGAACACAAAAATCTCGAACAAAACTTAAGAAAACAAATGTGGAAACTACTACCGATAACACTAAAACGATCATATATATTGGAGAACAGATGAGAGCAAAATAGAGTGAGATGACAAAATATGAAAACATGATAATTATAAGCTCGAACTATTAGGAAGAGCAAAGGAGGATAGTAGAAAAGCAAAGATAAACATAGCTAAACAAGTAATAAAAAAAGAATAATCAAAACTAATGCGTAATTTACATAATCGTAAGAGATCCTGATTAGTTAGTATAGCGGGTAACTTTCGACTATGACTGAACAATTTTAACCTGGAGATCGTCATTAGGAAAATATCATGCTTCTTCTGAAAAATCTTTAATACGTTTTTGGAGCATTAGTTCGTTAATGATGAAGCCTCAATATGAAAAAATATATAGATTGGTCTATCGTCATGAGATTAAAACTTGTGGTGACGTATATCAAACAGTAGGAAGGTCCTTATTAGTTTATGGCTGTAAGTTTCTGAATATGACCAACAGAAACAAAAGCAGAATACTTAAAATGAAATTTTAAGGGAGATTTTAAGAAGATGTAAGACCTTGAACAACTGAATATAAAACCTAGAGGCTTAATGTTGAAGCTTGGTGGACGAGAAAAAATAATAAGTAAAGAAAAAACATATATGAAATAGGAAGAATAAGTACGACAAGCAGCTGAAAAAGAAAAGATTCTGTACAGATTAATATAAATTCTATAAAAATATGGAGCTAGATTGTAAGACAATCTGTAATATAAATAATGTTGTATAATATATTTTATAAATAATATTAATGATGGTAAACTATTAATTTTCCTCCTTTACAGGTTTCCAGATATAAAAGTAGTAATCAAAATAATATAATCTACCCTCTCTAATAAATCTCACTATTAATTCTATTTTCATATATTAACTTCATTAATCCAGTTTCCTTGTCAACCCTTATAGTTAACCCTTCATATTACAGACCTTAGCGTGTGTTAATACTAATATACTTTGCCACTAATTACAACTTTACATATAAGTTTTCGGGCCGAGCAAATTTGATTATGTATCTTTCTCTAGTTGCATATACTTAGTTTGTTAGTAGTTTGCTTGAAATGTTCTAATACTTTTGAAGAATAAATTGAATCATTATATGTGGATTACCAATAATCTGTTGTTTGTTTTGGTCTGATAACTTATTAAGTTATTATTTATAAAGGTTTCATATTATAGTCCTAAAACATAATGTCTCTTGTATATTAAACTTTGGTTTGTCTCTCTATACTTTATCACCGTTTGCATAGGCAGGTATTTTCATACGTAAAGTGCACTTTATGATGAAAATGGTTTTCGTAAAATCAGATTATCGGTTCGAATTGATCTAGATTCATGTTGCTCTACCACTCTGTTGTCATTACCTCATTAATATAATTTTGGAAGCTTAGATAGTTTGGCACATGTTTCATATTGATTTTCTAATGTTCGTTCAAATTTTCTATTGACATATATTATATGCGAAATGTACTAGATATTACAAGTTAGATTTAACTGAAAAGTAACACACCTTTATATGTAATGTATTTATTGGCACATTGCAGTAAGTAGTACTTACACTATATCTAATATCATGGGCAACAATTTTCCAGAAAATATTAAACTACTGCCACATAAAATGCAACACTGTGACGCCTGTAAAACTACTGATACAGTTGAATACTTTTTTATTGACGATAGTAAAATAAACTGTTCTTATTACGTAAACTGCACGGAGATGAGTATCGACAGAGAAACATTGGTGTCACTATTAAGTATATAGCTAATTTGTACTGCCTGATTTCTCCAGAAGTTAGATATTGGCAACTAAAAACGTTTGCGAAGTTTTGAATTATGCGGGGTTCTCAAATGTATGGAAATACTTAAATATTTTTGGAATTGTAAAAATCTTAAAAATTTTTTTAAACAACAGTTTGTTGGTTTTAAGCAAGTTATCATCATATGCAACTTGTATTAAACTTACTATTTTCAAATGGTACACACAATAATTTACAAGAGATTTTAAAGTGCACTTGTGTATGCAATTATGTCTCCATCTTGCACCATTCTTAAGAGATGTAAATTTTAGCAAATAGTTAGCGGAGAAATATCATGTAAGAAAATATCATTAAGAATATGAGGGCAAAACCAAAGAAAAAGATTTCGAAATGTTATACAAAGACACTGTGTATGAAACTAAAGCACAATCTGACAAAATATGAGGAGTTGACTTTGTTAATGATTTTGGAAATCGGTGAATGGTGAACAGTAGTCTGCATTCTGTTGGTAGCGCAATTACCGAGATGATCATTTGTAAACAAAAAAACATTACCATTAAAAATATTTTTTCCCATTCAATTTTTAAATTTTAAATCGACTGTTTGAACAACCTTTTACGCTTATACGGTTTTAAAAACATGTAGCTGTTCAGTACATTTATTCTAAAACTATGTAAGAGATTCTGATGAAATGCAATAATTGTAGACAAAATTAATATTCCAATCATCCCTTCCAATAAATTCGTAAATTGAAGATTTGCATTAAATAAAATTGATTTTGTGTTTATGTTATATCCCCACAATATCACTACAATATCATTACAATAATTTAATGCCATATTGTTTATATTAAATAAATACGGCATGTACAGTAGGTGTTCAATGAATTAGAAACTCTCATGATTTTCACAAAATATTGCAATAAAACTCCTTGTACGTATATTATGTATTTTATTCTATACAAAACAAGTAGAAAATTGAAAATACAAGTAGTGTAAATCAACATTTGGTACTACCACCTTTGACTTTCAGTACTTCTCTAATTCTTTGTGGCACACTATTTATACAGGTTTTAATTGTATCCTTAATAAGTGGATCATTTTCCCAAATTTCTTCAATTCTCGGTTTTAATACATTTATATTTGGATTATGAAATGTTTTATTTTCGATTTTAATACGGCCCAACAGTTTTCTATTGGGTTTAAATCCGAGGAGTTCCCACACCAAGGAAGCAATGCCGTACCTTGCTCTTCTAACAACTTTTTTACAGTTTTGGCTGTATGGCGTGGAGCACCGTCGTGCATAAATGTGTACGACTTGTCTTCTGTACATATACCTTGCATATATGACAAAAAGCATCCCTCAGCATCTCCAAATATTGAGTTTGGTTCATTGTTCCAGAAACAAAGTACAGGGGACCAGGACCATGTTCGGAAATGTAACTCCATATCATCACTGCTGGTGAATGTTTAACAGTTTTAACGAGGCATTCGCAAAGCGCCATCCGTTACGGATTCTATCCGACATTTGTCACTGAAGATCTCCTAACAAAGAACACAAAAATCAGAAATAACTAAACATCACACTGTTTACCGAAAATAATTTTTGTAAAAATAAAAGAAAACACCAACTCTTTTCCAGTCATCCACAGTATAATTCTAATGCTGTTTAGCCCATTGCAATCTCAGTTTCTTCATCCCAGCAGTTAGTTTGGGCTTCTTAATCGGACGTCTACATTTTAAGCCGCCTTCGTACGTAGTCTACGAGGCAGTGTCATGTGTGATATCTTTATGCTATCTTGTCGCAGGTTCCGATGTATCGTTCGTGCCGATGCCCTACGGTTTAGTAAAGCCGCCGATATTATTTTTCTGTCCGTTCGAAAAGTGGTTATTCTCTTTTTGCGACAGCTCCTCCTATTTGATGTGGTAAGTGGTAAGTACTATGTTAGCCATTTCGAAATTCGCGACACAGTAGCAAATGAAACGTTCACATTTTTCGCTATTTCCCGCTGGGTTAGTTTGTTTTCAATCAGTAATGAAGCAAGAATGTCTTTCTTTTCATTACTGACGTCTTTTTTACGGCCCATGCCGACTAATAATAAAACCCAAACTTAATATCACTAAATACATACAAAAATGTCTTAATGTCTGTCTATACTACACTAAATAACTGAAATCTATATATTTACACTATACACAAAAATACAATAATTTATTTACACTAATTTCGCAAAAAAACCACTTATCAGTAACTGTTCTCGACAACGCAATTGATGGCATCTGAGACGATATTGCGATCTTCGGATTTCTACCTGCTAGCGAAGGGTATTAAAAGGATGTATTACGATGAAAAGTGGTATTTATAAATTAAACAATAAACTATGTTTACCGAAATTTCCAGGAATAGAAGATATTCACAACGAAAGTTTTAAAGCACTTTCCTAGAAGTTTCTAATTCATTGAACACCTACTGTATACCATGAATTTATAATTATGTATTGCAATTAGATATTATGAAACTTTGATTAAATTCTATAAACAATGGACATATTTATAAATGTTATTGTTGCAAATTTATTTCGCCTTTTCTTATAGAAAGCTGAACGAAGAACTTTGTTTACCTAATCAACAAAAAAACACTCGACAAACACGCTGGACGTCCGTTTTCGCCAATAGAAACAAAAGCAAAATAAATGGAAATAAAATTTAATTTATTTTATTTGTCTCTCGGGACAGCAGGGTACACTTTGAAAAAGTATTACGTGGTCTGCACAATCGAGTTCTATATAATTTCCTAATAAAAGAAAAGAAATTTCGAAAAGTCCTAAAACTGTAATTAAGGTTTACTTCTATTCTTTGAGACATGTTGTTTTGCGTTATCCTCTGAGATTGACAGCATTTATATTGCCGTTTTAAATGTTTATTTTATATTTTCAGAGCGCTTGGAAACTTATTCTAATTTTAAAATCCTTTTTATTTCTAGTACATTTTTAATTAAAGTTAAAAATGTATTTCTATAATTCCATATTAGACTGTCACATTACGGACTAATTTAGTTTCTCTCTGTGTAGGATCTTCTTACTATTTATATTAACGGAATATCCAATTGTACTATGTGGACACTGAAAGAATATATTTAAATTGAATGTAGGTTTGGTTTCCTCTTATTAACATTTGCCTTTTGGGATCCCCAACTAGGTCCAGAAGCTTATCCATAGGTTGTTCAAATTCAGTTGTGTCTAGTTGGTACTACTAATAATTGCTTAATTGTTACTATAGCATATCTTAAGAAATTAGTACATAGCTTAGTATACAGAATTGTAGTTGCAAACGAATTTAGTACACTGAAACATTGTAGAATATGATAATTCCTGCTCTAGTATTTCTGAAACCCATTAATACATATACTGGTTAATCGCTTGACTTGCAATTTTATGTTTTACTTATTTGCTAACTTATAGTTTTTCTTTCCGTGGGCATACATTAGTGTATATTCTAAGTAAATTTGTGTACTTACATCAATTCATTGAATATATAGTATGTGTATATTGTTTAACAAATTCGTATTTTATTTAACGATCTACGAAGCGAGCATGATCAGAGTTTTTGCTTAATTGTTCGATATCAGTATCGTGAGCAATGTGTAAACGGCAATCAAAATTATATTGGTAATATAACATGTGCAGTGTACAATCTGACAGCAGGTCGGTGAAATTATTAACCTATACTGCGAACTGCTAAATCTTACTTACCAAAAAATGTGATTGATTTTAATGAAAATAGAGCCTCAATGGCCGTATACGTTTACCTTAATTAATTTATTTTTATTAACGAAAAGATTGTGGCCGTATCATTTCAAAAAGCTATAACTTATTTATGATGGTCATTTCAGCAAAGTTGCCTTTTATAATGCAATTTATCACAATATATACAAGACAGATAATAAAATAAATCTTACTGCACGTAGGAAAATTTGAAACAGATGTTTGGTTTTTGAAATATTTTGTGTGTGATGATTACAAATGCTATCAAGTTGCTAGATTAAAGTCACTGTGGACAACGCAGTGGTTAAAGAATCATATCAACTGGATTAGACAAGACGGTCCAATTATGTGGTTAGGTCATTTGAGCTTATCTCTTCACATGTTTTCGTTTGATGATTTATATTATTTATACGGAACTATATTTAGTTTATACGGAACTATATTTATAGTTCCGTATAAACCAGTGAGATAAAGCAGACACAATATTATTACATGTAATAAACAAAATGAATATATTTTGTGAAGGCTGAATACCATAAACCATAAAATTTAGAAATTTTTTGTGTATCAGTTTCCGTAATTGTAGAAGATGGTATTAATTATGGTGGGGCTGTGTGAGCTGTCTTCTATTCTTAAAGAAAAACATTTTAACATTTTTGGTGATGTTACTAAAATAGGTCATGAACAATTGACCTACTTTGTAAATCGACGATTTAACATTCTGTAGGTATTTTTAGCGAATTGAATTAATATGAATTTATTCGCGAAAGAGGATTTTCTATAGATATTTATTTATTCATTCATTTCATAAATATACAAAAGTATACAGAAATATTGTCAGTCAATCCTACATAATAATTGCACCTTACATCGAGATTAGAATACAGCATACAATTATTGTAAAAATATAATCAACAGCTAGTAAACTGCTACAAAACAATCAGACCAATACATCAACAAGATATTCATTTATATCGTAGTAGCTCTTACTAATTAGCATTTCTTTTAATTTGCGTTTTAATCTATTTATTGACAATACTTTATACTGATTTGGTAACTTGTTATATATAGGTATTTAATTGGAGCTTATTCTTCCTCGTTTTCGTCAAACTATGGCAAGGTAGGTGAATTAATTCTCTGGACCTGGTATTATATCCGTGCACGTCGCCACGTTTGTCAAAAGAACTAGCATGTTTATGAATGTATATTATGGTGTGATATATAAAAGTACATGTCAATGTCATTATTTTGTTTACACAGTTCGTTGTATGGCAGTTTATTTATTATTCTTATTTTTTTTTGTAAGAGAGAGATTATATTTGTTAAAATAGGCCAAAAGTCGTTGATATATTACTTTTTTCAAAGATCTTTGAAAACATGGGTATAATTGTAATGGGACGGTAATTATTTTTTAGATCTCTGTTACCTCTCTTATACATATATGGGTACAACTTTGGAGTGTTTTAAACAGTCGGGAAAAACGCCCTGTTCGATACAACTGTTAAATATGTGAACGATTACTTCCGCCAGTTCATATATGTATAGTTGCTTTTAAGAGCTGCACGTTAAGGCCATATACATCACTGGTATAGCCCGATTTTAAAGATTTAACAGTATTTATTATTTCAACGCAAGAAACCGGTGTAAAATAGAAGGATTGGCTACATGGCACCTGCTTGTATTTTAAAAAATTTTGATAAGATGTCGGTGGTATCTTTGTTCTATTTATTAACTCTCCAGCCACTTCAATAAAATACGAATTAAGCTCATCAGCCGTAAACAAACTAGAACTATTTGATATGACATTTCCATTTAATTCGCAATTTATAATTTTCCAAGTTTCTTTATTTATGTTACATGCATTTGAGATTCTTTCAGTAAAATAGTCTGTTTTAGTTTCTTGTAGTAATTTATCATAATTATTTTTCATTTCTTTATACAATTACTTTATACATTATGTTTTTATTATTAACTTTAACTGCGTCATATACAAGGTCTAAAACGGGCTTTTTGAACATTTTTGAAATATTCCAAAGAACTACGGGATTCTTTGGAATATTTCAAAAATGTTGTAGTATTAGCGGAAGATTGTTTTTGAATCATCATACCAGGTTTCTTCTCTTAAAGCCAATACAAATTCGGCTATCATGTCGGATATCATGTCGAATTACCATGTTTTAGACTATAAGTTTTCTAGCTGATTTGGGATACTGTTCCTTCTGTTATTAACTGTTACGTTTTTATGATTGTACATTTTTTGGAGTGTATAATTCATTTCTTGAAAAATTCAATGATTCTGGGTAAACACAAGCTGCAATTGCCTAGGTTAAGTACATTCTCAAAGGGACTTCATGTTGTAACAGTACATAATTTGGCTATGTAGAATTTGATTGCATTTACTACATCGTTTGATGTCCGAAGGACATAGAGCATCTTCAACCTACACACAAGGCACAGTGCCAGTGTTATTTTAATTAAGCAAACTTTGTGTCGAATACATTTACTCTAATTCTAGGAACGCAATCTCTTCAATATCGACTGTGTTTCGAGTTTATTTAGCATGTTTTGTAGTCTTGTTTTATTTTAATTAACTGAGAAAACTTTGACCTTTTTTGCTATATATCTTCAATTATATGCCTATATTGAGCAGATTCTGTAATAACCTCTTTTTCTTTTTGTCAATCTGTAACGTCATTTCTGTTTAAATTTGATTTTGAGGTATATTTTATGTATACGATCGCGTGGCCCCATTCGTGTGCGCATCGTATTTACACCATTGTTGGAAAACAATTTAGACAAATTTATATGTGAATACATATTTGTAAATTGGAATTTATTACATTTTGAAATTTTTACCCTTAGCCATTCAATTCATATTGCAGTCGCAGAAATTTTGACTCCTGGAAGAAGTCTGGAATTCCTTTTTGACCATCCATTTCAAGTTTCGATCTTATTTTTATACAATTTTGTAGAAGACTAGTTGAAAAGAGGTTTTTAGGTTTAGTAATGTTTTGGTATTTTTGGATTCGAATATTTTGGGATTTTATAATATTTGGATAATACAAGCTGATCTAGATTAAGATATTACAATATCATTGCGAAGTATTTAATGGCATTAAGAAACAAATCATTGGCAAAAGTTCACGCATGTAAAGGTTAGCAGATTCTCAATGAATTAGAGATATAGCGGTTTTTGTCTAAGATGACACACCTTACACCACAATAATAATAATAACAAACACTTTTAGGTACATACGTAGTGGAAACGACGAACATACAATATCAACGAAGTTTGAACCACAAAACGTTTTCAGCTACTTTTTATATGCCAATTAATTGTAGAATACGTTCTCTTAATGAAATTATTACGAATTTTAACTACCCATGATGTACGGGATCTGAATTTTTTGTTTTTCTAAAACCAAGGTGTCACAGGAAAGAGTATAGATTAAATCTACAAAATGTGTAAATTAAGCAGGTATCTGTTAGTAAGTAATGAGTTGCATGTGTTTGTTTTTTACACTAAAAATTAGCGACGAATAGTGGTTTATATTTAATTTGAAATTATGCGTACAAATCAGCTTTGATCTACTACGCTTCCTCATTAATTCAGATAATATAAAGTTAATATTATAAAAACAAAGAATTTATCGGATTTTTTATATGTGAGGTTATTATGTGAACTCCAAGAAATTTATTGTGTACTGTGTGATATAAGATATAATTTGAACCTGCTATATATGTATATTTCAAACACGTTTCCTGAAAATACAACCGCTCTCAATTCTCTGAAGAATGTATGTCAGTTATTTAATGCTTCAACCTTCATAATGTTACTCGGGTTTATAATGTCTTTACTTTGATTCATGCGGATCATATAAAATTCAACGTCTAGATCACCTAGAAATAGCTTTGTCCTTGTTATATAGTTTCTTCAAACATATTTAATCCTACATTAAAATGCATTTATCCTATTTATAGAACATCCACTGTAGTTACCAAACTCTGTGTGTATTTCTAGTGTCATTTGTCCTCTATTATACAATTTATAGTACCTTGAAACGATACAATTGTAACATTTCTCCGGAGAGCCATTGCATAGTTAGTGGTCATTTTTATTATCTAATAGATTTGTTTTATAATACTTGCTTTATTTGTTTCTAAATAATTTGTTATTTGAACTGTGACTGCAATATTAACCAAATTTCGAGCAAAGTTAAGTTTTATTTTAGGGTTGTTAGATATTTTAGTACAAAATTAATGAACACTTATACAAGCAGCACTACTTAGCGGTTTGCAAATTTCGCAACCTCGAAGCTTCAATTATCAAGCATTTTGTTTCTACATCTAGGACTGTAATCGTCTTCACCCTGTTGTAATTAAGATAACTTTGAATGGCATATATAACTTTCTAGGAGTAAGGTTAATGGTAATGAAGCTTTAATATAATTTATGTTTTTGGTTATAGTATCTGTAGTAGCACAAGATTTAGATAGAAGTTCTTAATAATCAACACAGCGGGTAAAAATATTAAAATGACACAGCGTGTATAAATATAATAAACAGGTTCCGGGTATTTTTTATTCGTGAAATTAAATATTGTTTCGCGAATCAAACTTTGTTAATTAGTTATGTCCTGTGATCTAACGGATGCCAGTATACTATATAGTTATGTTTTTGTATAGTAGCTGCACCGTTTGTATCTGCTTACGTTTCGATATTATTTGTGTTTCGTTCATGTAAAATATATATTGGATAATGTATTAGTTACTGCATCAACGCAGAAATTGTAATTCTTTGGTACATATATAGATATTATTCTGCGCAATAAAATTGCATACGTTTAATATACAACTGTGTAAATTAGGCTTAATGGCCTTTTAAGGTAATGGAAAATCTCTCAAACCCAATAAGAATTGCATGCATTTTGATAGACTTACATGTAATGAGAAACAAGTTGAAATACAATAAGCAAAATAAAGGGAAACATAATAATTCTTCCTATATTTGGTATATTTGGCAATGAAGGCTTTTAGATCAAACAAAATTATGTGCAAACCATTATTTACTTGTAGACATTTTGTTTTAACACATTGGCTGCCACGGTAAATACAGTACAAGACCTCAAAACGACTTTCTCGTTATTGTTCATATTTTCTTTTATTTTTACATTTGAAGAATATTACTTTACTATGTTTCGTTTTTGAGAAGTTTTGCATATTCGTTTTGCGATTTTTTATTGTCATACATATATTAATGACGTAGCATAACAAAAAAAAAAATATATGTAATTTTTGCATTGCAATGTGTTAATATAAGAAAGGCATGAACGACGTTTCTCTAACTGCAGCAATAAACAACACTTCTAAGAAAGTACAGGCAACAATGTAATTAGTTTCATTAGAGATACTTTTTTAACGAAATTTTAAGAAAGGATGAAAAACAGAAAGTGAGAAATATACTTGAAATGATACACAATAAAAAAAATCCACTGGTTTGTGATCAAACAAATTGAGATGGAGGACTTATTCAAAATTTATAATTCAATAATTAAGGATACTTACTTATAAAACATACCCTATAAGCTTGAGTCGACCTTTCCTTCCTTAAAGGCCAAAAACACAAAGTTGTATATAATATACTTATACATATTGAGAGGTTACATATAACAGAAAAAAAGGAGGCAGATGGAGAGATATAGAGATTGAGAGATCATATGATACCTAAAATACAATTTAAAGTATCGAAAGGAAGAAAAGTAAAGTACAAGTAGTAAATAAAAATAGTATGTAATAGTATGTACAAATTTACTGAGCACTTATTTAATATAGGGTAAATATTTTGTCTTAATGAAATCCAGCATGAAGTTTACGTGTAAAGTCTAAACTAAACGAAAACAATAAGAGAACAATATCTAATAACTTGGACCACAGCCATATTTCCCCAATCTTGTTTCTATACAGTTTCTATGTACACGTATAAAAACGAACAGAAAATCGAACCTAACAGTCATTCATTGTATACTATTTTATACTATTGAATAGGTTACTTTACTAATTCTAAATTTAGTTTGTTCCTAAACGAATTTTTGCCTAGGATTGTAAGGTATTGGCGCAGATAAGTATACATATGTATACACATAGCTCGAGCGAATACGATATCCGTTTCGGCATTTCATCTTGAATGGATCCCCGTTTGGAACCGTCTCATAAAGAGTATGTAGCTAACGCTTGACCATGCATACAACCTGTGTGATTGTACGTATTTGCATGGGATGAGCTATCTGCAGTTATCTGTGTATTGGTATAATGACGATGTTAAGGAATGAAGTGATTATTACATCATCTAAAAGTGTCAATTCTTATTGTACATAATAAATTCCTTGCATCTGTATTGTCAATTACACTGTGTTTGCTCAAGCATTATTTTAAATTATTCGTGCGAATTATCTCTTTATTGATATGTTTATAAGAATAGCAAAAGCAGATGTATCTATGTAGTTTATATACAACGACTTACAACGAAGAAAATGCAAGTATAATTTTCCACAAGAACAATTATATTTACTTACTTGGTCTATCTGGTTCTGACGCATCACTCATGGAATTCCTGTGATGATGCTTGTGTCTTCGGTGCGAATGCCTTCTTTCTCCTGGTACATGGACACCTACGAATACTGAATGTGCTCTGTGACCTGTAATCAAGTAAATATAAATGTAATGGGAAATATAAAGAAAAATCCATACATAACTCATTCATAAATAAATGATGGTGTTGAACAATATGTAAGCTTCTAATTTGAAAAGGAAAGTTATAACGATTTAAAAAAAATATTAACAATGTTGTTGTGGCCTACGTAAGATACATACACTACGGTGGTAATAAATATGTGTGAACTATTCTTTTGAATAAAATACATGAGAAATAAAGGTAACTTTACTATTCTCACAAGACATGGTAACAAATCTAAAAAAGTGGAAAGTACGAACCAGTCCAGACGAATAACCATTGCACTAAAATATTAGCGCAAACAACTTCAGCAAAAACAGTTTATATAATAATTAAATATTGGCTTAGTAAAACTGCAAGCTTTGTAATCATAATCGCTCATTTCGTGATGAAATCATAATATCGCTAAAATATGCGAATTTGACAAAGTCATATTAGATTCAGAACAAAATTCTTTATGCGTTTTACATAATGCTGCAAATAAAACAATACTTAATGGAATCACGTGCCATAGTGAAAAAGAAGAAAAGCACCAAAATCTACGTAGGTCCAGTTAGAAAAAGATTCGCGGTACCTATCAATACTTATGTTTTTAAGGTCAGTGTTGAATTCAGTAGACGAGCATATGACTGATGGCCTAAATAGTAGTTAATTGTTACAAAAAGTTAAGTATGATTGTTAAACAAAGCTTGCTCACATGTTCAAACGTTCATACAAGCATTTCTTTTTGTTTTAATTTAATTTTATTTTCATGTTGCAAATAGTCTAATGATAAATAGAGGATTATAACTATAAAACAAAATATAAATGCATTCGTTTATTTAAAGAAAGGCTACTTTCAATGTTTATTATGATTTTAGAGGCAAGTGTTTAAATATCATAATCACGTACGAATGGAAAATTGGAAGGTTTAGCTCTTATGATTTTTAATAGACACTCTGCTAATCATACTAAATTGAATTCAACATGTATAATACAATAATAATTTCTAGAGAAGAAGGAAAACTACATAAAAAACATAGAGAATACAGAACCAACAACCACAATAGCTGGTATTATTGCTAATTCATTTATTAAATATTCGGTGATGCACGGTTTTGAGTTATTATAATATTAATAAAAAATGATCCCACACAAACACTTGCAGCATTTATATAAGTTTAGTACTTCAGCAGTTATCTACCAGTTTCTACCAATTATTCAGCTACCATAGTACTAAAACTTATTTACATTGATTTGTCGGTATATTTTATTACTCTTTTTATCCTTTATTAATGACTGTTTTGTTACACATTTTCAGTTGGCAAATATAAAATTGTTTTACTTTCGTAAATACGCTTGAACTTAAAGAAGAATGCGACATGCATTGCATTAGTCTGATTAATATTGATTATCTATGTTCAATGTTCTCATTAACAATAATAATTGTGTACTTATGACATTATGTATTAAGTGAATTGTGTCAAGGAAATTTATTATATCTGATGTAGTATCCCTTTTGTGTGTCTAGAGTATGATGTACAGTAGAGCTGCTTATATTATAATTACATTTGTATTACTAAAACCTAGTAATTACATATTAATTTATGATGTATAATGGATTGTACTGTAAATGACCAAACCAGTGCATTTGTTGGTTGTTAATTATTGTGTATGACAACATTGACTTCATCACTATATTAAATAAATTCACTTAATAATAAGCTAGCAAACAGTGCGGCACATTTCAATATGGTATTGTAAATTATTTACTGAGCATTACTTAAATTAGATAGAAGCATTTGAATATAAAATAATCCATACTGTTCCACTTTGAAGGCTTATTTGTTGCAGTGTCGAGTAAACGTTTAGATGCATTATAAATTCTAGATATAAACAACAATTCAAATCGAATTTCGTTCAAATCTCTTACAAGTTGGAGACACAGTAATGCTTATGTAATGTCCGATTGGTACTTTATGACATTAGGGCACGTTTGTACTTTTTACCCCACATGCAGATGTACACATTTGTTTAGGTTGCGGTTCTGACAGTAACGGTATATATGTGCACTAGTGGATAATTAGTTATTATATTAAAAATAAAATACCTGGTTTGATTATAACTTTAAGTATTGTTTTGATATCCATAATATGCTCGTTTTGAATATATCAAGTAATTTATACATTTCACTATATTATTATAAAAATGTATAAATATGTAAGATATAAAATACAAAGTATGGATTAATTACTTTCGAATGAGGGTTGTCATAAGAACTTTAAAGTAGATATGCTATAGTATTTTAATTCAACAAATTAACAGAAAGAAACCAAGTGATAATGTATCTGTCCAGCACTTTTTTTGCTCAAAAATAAATTAAATAATTACGTTATAAAATACCATGTCGTGGTAAAAAGGAATGAGTGACAAGAGAACAACACAACTCATGTCACGAATGAACAATAACAATAGGTACAAGTATATTAAATATTTACAGTACCTTACAATATGTATCTTTGAACGCTAAAGATATCTTCTGGGTTTTGTATCTGACATCACACTTATTTAGGGCGTCGTATTGTAATTTTTGAGGGTGGTGTAACGGTGTGATATTTCGATAATTTCGTTGGTGAATGACATGTTATAATTTTCTTGTACTTTGAAATTGTATTACTACGTCAGCAACATTAATATGCAAATATGAATATAAATTATTATTACATTCTTATTTTAAAATAATAATACAATATAAATCTTCGAATTCTAGTCTCGATTTGTGCATACATAATCGATAAGGATATTGATGGAGTATAAACGTATAAATAGGACATCCATTCGAAATCACCTTCTAGTATAAGAAAGCCTCTAAACATCTTCAAAAGTTTAGTTATTGTTAAATATTATATATTATGGAAGTATACATATTAGTTAATAAAAATAAGGAGGAAAAAACAAAAATAAATTATTATAAAAAGGTAGGGTTTTCAAACCCAGCCATAGATAAGAAAATAGGACTCATCATCTCACCAAAAATTTTATAAAGTTGGGTATTTCCTACGGCTAAGAGGAGTTACCAAAAACTAGCTCTAATATAGCACTCATTGATGATTCGGTTTGTCTTTTCTGATAATGTAATGGTCTAGCAAATAAAATTTAATTTAAATTTACGAGTACTTAACAGGTGTGTACGAAAAATTTGTTCGGGCAGTAAATGTTTTCGGAAGCTAAACAAAGTTTCTAAACTACCATTGGTAGAGACATGGCCCGGGGCAAAATAATACAGCGGCCCACTCAATATTTGATGTATTTTATTTTTGTCAATAGTATTAATATATGGATTAAGGTTTTATGAAAACAAAACTTACTACTGCATTAGTGCATTATAATAACAAGAGTTTATTATTTTCCATAAAATAAAACAAACTTACAAACTTATTATCAATTATACTATTATTATTTTATAATAATTGTTAAGACTTAAGTAATGTTCATAATAACACTAACAAGTTTTGATCAATTTTTTATTTAGAACAACACTCTTCTTGCATTCCTTTCTGAGAAAGTTTGAATAATTGAGTAAAAATTCAATGTTCTTGCGAGCCTAGACTTAATGGACAACACTCCCAAATCTGACAATACGTGATATTATTTATTATAGATTGAAATGATTTTTTATTTGCATGTATTTGTTCAACAAACTTTTTGACTGTATACATGTTTTGATCAAGGGGATTTTGCCCGCCCCTGACGGCGGGCCTGCTTTAGCATTAACTTAGATGAATAATTTGCGGAGGGTATTAAGAAAACCAAGTAATCTGTTTTTTAGTTTGCTGTGTTTGAGAGGAGCAAGTATTCAATGTAGACATAAGAAACTTTGATTTAGAAAGAAATATCTTTCCTTTGTAAGCAACCAAATTTTATAATGAATGACTTTTACAAGATAAGAGATTGTGGAAAGGTGGTGTGGAAATCCTGAAACACATCTTATTGTGTACATAGGATTTGATATTATTTAGCTAACCACCTACCAACTAGCATTGTCTCATTGCTTTTATAAGCTTCTAATCTAGCCTCACACACACACACACACACACACACACACACAAGAATCTGAAGGATGTCTACAGTACAGTGCTTTCATTTAAGATTAAAACCCACGTGACCTCTTTTATATATGCAACCCATTTAACAGTGTGGTACTATAGTAAAATTAAAATTCCTGCAGAATTTTTTATTTACATATTGACAATTAAAATTTTACAGATTAGGTTTATATTGTAAATAATCACAACTATGTAACGGAAAATTAATTACAATAAATGTAATAAAATAAAGATGAAAACAACGAGGTAAACAGAGGTGTATAAAAACTGTCAAATATTGACTTTGCAACTTTCTGGTTAGAAAGCTTAGGGATATTTATAGTTGACCAACATATTATTTACGACATCTTATGTCAGAGGTCACGTGGGTTTTAATCTTAAGTGAAAGCAGATTCACTTGTGAAATGTCTCTTTCGATATTACAAAATAGTACCTTCAAAATCAACCCATGTTAATCATCACATCTTTCTTATATGTGTTAAGATGACTTTTAACTACTTTACGTAATACATATTTAGCGGTAACAGAAGCATAACAATATCCGCTTAAATTCATCTAGTAAGATTGCCTGTATAGTATATCTAGGAACCTATTCCGATGAAAATTTGTCCTACATAAGAGAACATGCGGAAACGTTTGCTGTGGTAATTAAAGGACTAAGGTATGTCTCAATGGAGAGGCTGAAGAGGAACGAAAAAAATTGGGTAGGGATTTGGGCAAAATATGACCGGAATCTAGGGCAGCCCGACAATTAAAAGTAATTGATAGCGCAAGGGAATACACATTCTAATAAATCGTTTACTTTCCTTTTATATTTTATTTAGTTTTCACGGATATTAGATTCCTTTGTTTTCAAAATTTGTTGCTAATAGCTTTCTCTGTACAATCGATATGAAAACTGATGCCTCAGTTACGTTTAGAGAAAATTGAAAAAGACGAGTAATTCTAACAACCATGGCGGTGACTTCTAGGAGGGACGCTCATTGCTGAAGCGAATTTTCGCAAATTGGTAAATAGAAAACAACTACATTTTCTCTTGGGAGATAACATTTCATATATTACTTACGTAAGCAGTATGTCGTCTACCTGCTTCACAAGGGATTTAATTAAACTTTTACCGCCGTTTTATTACGTGAGGAAGAGTCATATATGACGGAAATGTTACAAGCTACAACGGTGAGATATGGTTTTATGATAATATAGCGCAATGTGTAATTTTACGAAACACAACAGCCAGGTCCAGCGTAATGTATTAGCTAAGGATAAAGCTAATGGTATTTGTGATATACAGATCATTTAGAGGGACTAAAGCCAGCTAGAGAAGTGATGGATCTAGAATGGAGCGGTTGTAAAACATATACGAAATTGACGCAAGCATGCTATTCCCCCTTCCTCACTGCGATAAGTTTGAATCTTCCTAGTAGTAGTACTTAGGCTAGTGAGGGAAGTAGATTGCTCATGTATGCGTATGCCCTCGCTATCGCAGCGAGGAAGGGGGAATAGTACGCTTAATTTAAAATTTAAATGCAAAAATGTTGCCTCGAATCTTGCCCAACTACAATTATACTACTACCAACTTGCCTATGTTATCGTTCAAGGCTCTCAAATATTGTAAATGTTATTTTAAGGAAATATTGTAGTTTATATTGCATCTTCTTTGTTGTTAGAACGAGATATTATAAACTATCGCTTGGTAATGGGGTGATATTGCGAACAACTACGCCGAAGTAATGGCCAAAGAATATTATTGTCTTTGAGCCTTTACAATTTTACATATAAGTTAGTGTGATGACGTTGCTGTTCCTTTCTCACATATAGATTCACTATTTACGACAATTGCTAAATAAGATTTTGTAGATGATATCGAAGGCTTTCATGCTCCGTCTCTCTGTTATGAGGGCTTCCGGGTTTTGACCGTGCCATAGTAAAGTATATAATAAACAAAATAAACTAACTAACTAAAAGTCAATCACGCTATAGGCGAAAACCAGAGATCTAGACTGCTTGACGACAACGGAGGAAGTCTGCGCAGCAGTCAAAGCAAAGTTAGGAGTCAGTGACGCCGACGTGAAGATTAACCTCACCAACTCGAACAGCAGAGGGCTGAGAATGGCTATCGTCCAACTGAGCCAGCGTCAAGCCCTTAAGCTGCTGGAAGCACCGAGAATAAAGATCGGCTGGATAAACAGCAGAATAAGACGCAGGGTAGAAGTCGTCAGGTGCTTCCGCTGCTTCGGCTACGGACATCGACAGGCTACTTGTACCGGACCAGACAGAAGAACCCAAGGCCTTTGTATCAACTGCGGAGAAAAAGGCCATCAACGGAAGGATTGCAGAAACAACGCGAAATGCTTCCTTTGCACGGGAGACACCGCGACACGCAGCCACGTCCCTGGTTCCGGCGCATGTCCCTCCTTCAGAAGGGCATTAGATCAGGCAAAGAAGAGTCAATGACCAGAATCCTACAAGGCAACATGCACCGAAGCAGAACAGCAGACGACCTCCTCATCCAACTACAACTGGACACCGGAGTAGATCTGCTGCTTATCAGTGAGCAATACCGGGATAAGGAATGCACCGGGTGGTACAGGGACACACTCGGCACTGCAGCTATATGGATCCCGGACACGAACAGCGTCATCGTCGACAACCACGGAGCTCGAAACGGATACGTTTGGGTAAAGAGCGGCACCATCACCTACGTGAGCTGCTATCTCACACCCAACGAGCCGATAGCGGACTTTCAGGGCAAGCTCGACAACCTGGAAGACGACCTTCGAGAAATGGCAGGGTCCATTATTCTAGGAGGAGACGTCAACGCCAAAGCCGTGGAATGGGGTATGGAATACACCGATTCGCGAGGGAGGCGTATATTGGACATGGCGGCCAGACTCGGACTCGGCGTGGTAAATGTCGGAGACACCACCACGTTCAGAAGACCAGGCTACGGAGAGACGATACCGGACATCACATTGGCCTCGGAGGACATTGTGCGGGACATCGTGGACTGGCGAGTCATGGAGGACTACACCGGCAGTGACCACCAGTACATAAGCTACAACGTGACGAGACAGCAGCCGATCAGGCGAAATCCTGCTCCGCCCGGTCCTCGATGGAACGTAGCGAAGCTGGATGAAGACGCACTGGCTCATGCAATCGCTCGAGGAAAGGATGCCGTCATGGAATGTACCGGTTCGGCGGAGAAAATTGCGGACGCGACCATGGCCCTCATATGTCGCGCCTGCGACGCCTCTATGCCGCGGAGAAGGAAACACAATAGAAGATCTGCGTATTGGTGGAACGACGAGATTGCAACCCTCCGGAAACGATGCTTACAGCTGAGGCGGAGAATAACCAGAGTGAGACGACGAGATCCGAACGCGGCAGAACTAGAGTCCGAGGACTTTAGGAACGCTAAGAAAGATCTCAAGAACGCCATCTACAGGAGCAAGAAACGTAAGTGGGAGGAGCTGCGGCAGGACGTTGACAACGACCCATGGGGCCTTGGGTACAAGATCGTCATGCAGAAGCTTACGGCGAAGACGGCGAATCCAGTCCTCGAACGAGATCGGATGCGGAACATCGTTGACACGTTGTTCCCTACCCATCCGGAGAGAACTGCGGAAATGGAGGACGAGCTATTGAGCGACATCCCGCTTTTTAGTGGAGATGAACTGTCAAGAGCGGCGAACTCCCTACAAAACCGGAAGGCACCTGGACCCGACGGAATTCCGACGGAAGCTCTCAAGATTGTGGCGCGCGTCTCCCCAGATCTGCTGCTGAACATGTACAACCGCTGTTTAACAGAAGGAGCATTCTGCAAGAGATGGAAGGTACAGCGACTAGTGCTGATAAGCAAAGGTAAGGGCGATCCGAGCACGGCATCGGCATACAGACCGCTATGTATGCTGGACACGGCTGGAAAGCTACTAGAAAGACTGCTGAAAACACGACTGGAGAGCAGCATAGACGACGCGGGAGGTCTGTCCGAGAGACAGCATGGCTTCAGGAAGGGACACTCCACCGTCGGCGCCGTAGCGCAGGTGATGGAAACCTTCGAAGCCGCTCAACGGGGAAATCATTACTCGAGACCCCTGGTGATGCTCGTCACATTGGACGTAAGAAACGCCTTCAACTCGGCGAGATGGGACGTCATTCTTGACTCCTTGCAGAACACGTTCGACACGCCATCCTATTTACTTAGGATGATACGCAGCTACCTCAGCGACAGGAAGCTGATCTACGACACAGCAGGTGGGCCGTGCACGAAGAAGATAACAGCGGGAGCGGCGCAGGGTTCCATACTCGGCCCCGACTTATGGAATGTGTCCTACGACGGGATCCTCCGAATGGAGCTGCCGCAAGATGCGTATCTGATAGGATACGCAGACGACGTAGCGGCAGTCATCCTAGCGCGTGACGAGGCGGATGCCCAGAGAAGGCTCAACCAGGTAATGAGAAGAGTCACCACATGGATGGACGAACACGGCCTGACCCTGGCAACGGAGAAGACCGAGGTCGTTCTACTGACCAGGAGACGAATCCCTAGGGAGATAGAGATGACGGTGGATACGGAAGTCATAACCACTACAACTTCCGTGAAGTACCTCGGACTGCGGCTCGACAGCAAGATGACCTTCTGGCAACAGATTCAGTCGTCGAGCGATAAGGCCGCTAAAGTAACGACGATGTTGAGCCGACTAATGGCCAACGTAGGAGGACCGACGGCGAGTAAACGCCGGCTGCTAATGACCGTCACCCATTCCACACTGTTGTATGGAAGCGAGATCTGGGCTGACACCTTACGGCAGGACAAGTACAGAAAGCGGATGGCTTCATTACAGCGACGGGGAGCACTCAGGATCGCCAGCGCATACCGTACGGTTTCCGAACCGGCGGTGCTCGTGATCGCAGGAGTAACCCCGATAGACTTACTGGCTCAAGAAAAGAAGAGAGTCTACGAGACACGACGAGACGTCGGTGCACGACAAGCGAGAGCGGACGCTAAAGCGCTCACACGACAACGTTGGCAAGAGCGCTGGCAGAACGACACGAGAGGACGGTGGACGGCCAGACTCATCCGCAACCTAACGGAGTGGATGGACCGAGACCACGGCGAGGTAAATTACTACCTCATCCAGTTTTTTAGCGGACACGGGTATTTCAACGCATACCTGGCTCGAATGGGTATAGCAGAGAACGCGACATGCCAGTATCACGACTCTGCGGAAGATGATGCTCACCACACCTTCTTCGAATGCGAGAGGTGGAGTGACTACAGGGACGCTCTACAAGACGAAGTAGGACCTCTAACGCCGGATAACGTCGTGCAAACGATGCTGTCCGGACACGACCGCTGGCAGAAGATCGCCACGTTCGTCGAGAAGGTGCTGAAGGAGAAGAAGAGAGAGACCCAAGCAATGGAGGCAGCCGACCGAGGCTAACTACGAGGTGCCATCCTGAAGTAATGCGACCAGCGGTTCCGGGATGGATTCTACACCTGACAAAGTGAGGTTTTTTAGTGGGTGCGAGCCCCACACACCGGGGACGGGTCTCGTCCCTGATGGTGCGTTAAGGCATTTTTCCTCACTCAAAAAAAAAAAAAAAAAAAAAAAAAAAATAGGCGAAAACCTTTAGACGTTAGAAGGTCGTCATCAACACGTCGAGTTACCACAATCTTCTGGCGTCCCTCACCTAGTCTTGCTCCTGAAGGAGCCACTTACATTAGTGGCGAAACGTCGAGTTTGAGTAAGTTGTAGATATTTTTTGTATTTTAATTTTCACTTTCGCTTTATTTTATGTACATACTTTACTATGATGCGGTCAAAACCTGGAAGCCCTCATAGAAGAGTTTTACTTGACGCAGCTGTTACAGTGAGTAAAACATAGTGTGTGAAATATTCTGAACACTTAATGATAGTTTTCTGACTAGTTCTCTTATCCCTCCCTCTACTCTTCTCTCTTATTCAGTTTGTTCAAACTCTGCATTATATTAGAAGTGTGGTAATAAGTACTAATTTAATACAAAAACATCAACATTATTATATTATGTTAGCTTAATAACTTTAATACAATGGATATTTTTTGAAGTTACACCTGTGACAATATTTCTCAGAAATTTAAAAACTATGAAAAGAGATACTTTTCACAGTTATAATGGTGATGTTTTTACCTGCGGTTAGAAATATTTGCTAACGTAACGAACACTGATAATTAGTCGAAGTATGCACAGTACGCGCTTAACAGCTGTGTTAAGTCTTATATATAGATATAATATAACATGTTCCGAAAAGTTTAACAGAGCTGTTAAATCGCGTATTGTGGATACAACTTTGACTGAATGTGTATTTGACAAGCGCGTACGTGCGTATGTGTAAATAACGTACGCTAACTTATTTAGCGTAAGTTTGGCAAAACTTCTTAATGTGCCAACGTTAAAATACAAACATTACGTTTTATTTTGTAGTTGTTTTTAATTTATTAAGCTAAGGAATTTCACCAAAGTGTCAAAACGCTATGAACTTTGTATTACATTTAATAGAATTTTGACTAATTTCGTCAGTTTTCGTCTCACTAAATTTGTACGATGTTGTAAGATAGATATAAATTAGATTTTCTGTCACAGAAAGCAGAATAAAACTTGAAAGTCTATATTTGTGAAGCTTTAGACGAATTTGACTTACATACGTACAACAACGCAAAGGAAATATTAGAGAAAGAATCACGGTATGCCGTATGGAGAGTTTGTAGTACAATGTAAGTATGTAATTTATACTGGTGTAATATCATAGATTCATATATGCATACATCTTTTACGCTGACCGTTGTTAGGTATAGGCTAGAATTTTTATTTGAACGGACAACAATTTATGACACTAAAAGAAATCCAGCACAAAACAAATGGAATAACTACACTGAATATAAGAACACATTAGTATATGTATGTAGTACCTATATGTATGATAATTTCGTCCTCATTTCAAAATTTATTTAGGTTAAATAAAATAATCACGCGAAAAAATTGGAATGAATCCTAGTACACTACTTGCTATTCCAGACTTAACAAAATTGAATTGACAATTGTGATATATTTAATGATTTACATGTAATATGTGCTGGTATACGATTTATAACTGACAGTACCTAACTCAAAGGTGACCGAAACTCTAAATAGCATTGCGAAGCGACAGGATATATATTGAAATAATTCAAGCTGTTTTCCCACTTTACATAACTTATTGCACCTAACTCAAATAAATTGACATTTTATCGAATGAATTTGTACTTATCATCCGTATTTATCCGTATCTTATCTTTTACAATAACGATTAAAGATAAATTCAGTCAAATGCATGACGAACTGCAACACAAAAGCTGTGAATTTAGTTTTTCTTTTAATAAAACGATTTCCCAATAGTGTAGTTACCACGTTTCCAGGTATCACTGTTAGCTGTCAATGAACTCCCAATGAGAATTTTAGTCTTTGGGAAACATCGAATCGATACTATACCCAGACAGACCAATTACGCTGAACTAAAATTTATACTTTTGATGCGATGCGACTCGTTCATGACTGTAAAATTATTTATTATAATAATGGATATCCAGGGAACATTGCAAATATTTATAGAGCTTTATGTAAAGCGAGAGTTTAATTGTCAAAGATAACACTGAAGTACAATCTTCATTAATTAATAATGTTTTTAAATGTGACGAATATACGATATCATTTGCATTATACTGAATATCTTAAAATTATCTGTCTCGGCAATAGATAAATAATTCATTTCAATAAATAACCTGATGACATAAAAACTGTTTTTAAGTGATTTTTATTAAAGATATTTGTACTGGGAAATTATGCAGCCTAATATTGTTTACAATAATCACAGCTTTTGTTTGGTTACGGAGGAAGTTAAAGGGCAAAAGGTATTTAAAGAATAAATCGTAGGATGTTAAAGAAATGATTAAAGAAGGTACGAAGCAGTCATGACAAAGGGTGGGTAGGAGTTGAAAGAACGAGGAGAATGAAATGGGAAGAGGTTTACCAAAAATAGCTACGGAAAGATAGGATCATATAGATTGAAAACAAAAAGGAACTGTAAGACGGGATTAGAAGTAAAGCATTGTAGGCCAAACGTAAGACAAAAGATAATAAAAGACACAAGTAACGAGGCAATAATTAAGGAAGAAATTAGGGAAGCGATCAAAATGATTAAGAATTATAAAGCAGCTGACGTTGATGAGATAAAGACGGAAATAGTGAAGTACTTAGGGAGTGAGAGCAAGAATGTGTTGAGACAAATCTTTAAAACGTGAAAGAACTGCAAAAATGTTAGCAAACTATATGGTAGTTATATTGATTCAATTTCCAAAGAAAAGAGGCAAAATGCTGTGTGAGAACTACAGAGAGATATATTGACTGTGTAAGTGTAGTGTATCAGAGAATATTAGAGAAAAGCTGAAAGAAATAGTTTAACCAACATTACAGGCCGTACTGGTGAGTTTTAGGAAAGGATATAGCACACAGGATTGGAGCTTTGTAAGTCAAATATACGAAAAGATGCTTGGATGAAGGAAGTTGTTACCTAATTTATATCGATAATGTAAATCTAATAATCTAAAATAATCTGGTGGTAGTAATAGTTAGTAAGCATTTGGTTGTTCTTGGAATGGCGCTTATGAAAAAAAAAACATATACTTTGCTTAACCAAATGATTGTTTTATAACTGTTGTATCTAAACTTCTATTTCCGATGAGTACACTAAAATATTTCGTTCTTTTTACTATTTTCTCGTTAGTAAGCCTTGGATAGCGAGGCCTCTTTCATTTTTTTTAATTTTGGCTATTTTATTAGTATTGTCATGAATATTGATTGATTTACTGTTCCCGCCAAACAACTAATTGATATTATATATATAGCTAATATCCTACGTTAAAATTTTGGAACTTGTACTAAATATGAAAGTGTTGATTAGTACCTTCTTTTTCCGCAGTCAAGCCCACTCAGCTTAACGAATTTTACCTTATAAATCGGATTTTTGGATTTTTTTACTGTTAATACATTATATTTATATGCATGACATAAATTTAAATAACTAAATGAATTAGCCACTACATAGCTAATTTGAATCCTGATTCCGCTTGGGAATTTGATACAGGTGATAGTGTTTTGTACTGTTAGCTGTATTTGATAAACTGAATATGCGTTATTTTATTGTCTAGAGAACTAACGTAAAAAATGAACGTTTATTCCTTCGGTATAGGTAACTATAGTGCATACACTTGTGTTCTTTTTTTACATTATGGTTTGTCTTCACTGCTATTGTAACTTCCTCCTAAATACTTGCACGCGTCTTTTCTGCCATTGAGCCAATTATCTGGCGCAAGGAGAGGTAGTATATGGTCTATTTTAGAACGTGAGGAATTTCGGTATCCCCTCTCCTTTGCATTTATTTGGTTTAATGTTTGTATTAATGTATATTATCCCTGTTTGAACAGTACTGATAGGTTACGGCTGCAGCGTGTGCAAGATGCCTGTCTGAGATTTATATATAGGATTTGTCGGCGGGAACACATTTTCTATACACTCGAATGACTGAATACGGAGCGTAGGGCTGACTTCCTCATTACCCTGTTCTGCCTCAAAATAATTTTCTTCAAGAAACCTAGTTATTTGCACCGAAAGTTGCTATTTCGCTTCGATGTTCACACCTTGAACATCGGGGTCTTTTAACGCCACCAGTCCATCGCCTTGAGCTTTTTAAGAGATCTTTTTCATATAACATTTTTAGACTGTATAATGCTACTCCAACTGCACTAAGGGGCTCGAATCTGCCATCATTTATTTATCAACTTAGGAGGTTCGTCTGGCTCGTTATGATCGCAAGCACACGGGGTATAAGCTCTGTCTTTTTTGCTGTGCAGTTGGTTCAGCATAAACTATACTCCCCTCTGTCTTTGCGTCTCTTTCTTATTTTCTTGTCTTCTTTTCTACTGTTTCTACACATATAAAAAAATTCTAGGCAAGAATTTAGGTTAGGACTTCTTTTAATTTTAGTTACAAAATTAATTTTTAGTTTTGTTTTTTTGTGTCCGAAAATAAAAGCAGCTCCTTGTCATCCATAGAGCTGATCACGCATCCGTTTGGCGGATAGCACATTAATGTTTTGAATATTAGAGTCTGTATTATAGACTGTAATGAAATGTCGCCAATAAACAAGTATTATTAAAACAGAAAATAAAGGACAATATGCATATCAATGTGGAGACATCTTATTATTAGGAGTTATGATGACGGAAGATGCAAATATGAAATTGGAGATAAACAATACGATCGTAGTGGCCAAGAGTATGTCATTCACTACTAAAGAATTTAAACAATAGGAAAAAAAAGAAAAATGAGTGGGGGGAGGGTAGGACGAAAGTAAAGATGATACAATGGTCGTGCCAGCTTTATTATATAGTGCGGGCAGCTGGACGTGAACGGATAGGCAGCAAAGTATGATAAGGGCATGTAAAATTAGGTTCCCAGTACTTGTCATTCAGATGGATGTCATTCAAATGGATCGAATAAAAGTCTGGGCGTGAGCTCAAGTGGTTTGGGAGTCCAAGACCAAAAAGGAAGAGAGGAGTAGGTATGTCGAGAAAGAAGTGAATCTGTCTTTTTAGTAAGTCTATCCTCGGTTATCTATGTAATATGTCTGACTCATTTCAGCTTTCGTTTGTCTATGATTCATGATATGTTTTTGACCGTCCACTTAATTATACCTGTATCCATCCAAATATTTTTCATACCTTGCTCTCACATACATATATCTATTTACCGCTTCTTGCTATCGATCAAGTTGTCACGTACTCATACAACAATATACCATCAAGACCTCCGTTGACCTATTTCATCCAGAGGGAGGGCTTCTTTATAAAAAACAAATCGTTTGTGTTAACACTTGGGTAACTGAGTATATCCTAGAGTTTAAACAGATAAACAAGGAATAATAGCACAACACCTAATTAAACCCAAAACTTCAAAATTGGTTCCTTCTGTAAGCAGGGTTGCGTTTATCAGAGTTTCTTTATCAATGTACTATATAGTGAATGCTGTCGTATCTTAGCTTTTGCTTAAAAAGGTCAAATCCCATTCGCAACGCAAAGGTTGCCTCTATGTAGCTTCAATTTTTGATAGCTTTGAATTTCTTAAAGTTGTCGAGATGTAAACGTTAACAACTCTATGTTAAAGAGAAGGAATTTTGTAATTATGCGGGCTCTATTTATACTAACCTTATGGATTTACTACTAATGAATATATACTTTTGCTGTATTATTTACATTTCATTTATAGGTTGAATAATGTATATTATGCAGTGTAATTCAGTAAATGCATTTACAGTAAACTCCCACATAATTGTAAATGTATCGTTTTGACTACTGCAGTAAAATCAGACATCGATGAACATCATGCCATATATTTTCACTACAGTTTTAATTTACGATGACCAATGTTGATTGCCAGCAATAAACATTTCATTACTACTGGAAATCGATACGTTACGTGAACCATCGCTTTTTTATAGGTTGTAACAGATATTACTGGATATAATGAAAAAGTTCGTTTTCAAAGATTCATATTACTTCTAAATCTTCGAATTCTTTTAGAATTAAGTAGGATATAATCTTAAAATGTATAACATAAAATTCTTTAATTCTTAAATTTTTTTGATATTTTCTATCGTTAACTTTATTAAAAAAAGAAAAGATGTCAAAGAAGAATTTTCGTGACATTTCCACATTTTTCACGATTTTTTTTTCTATAAAGCATGACATTTTATATAGTAAATTTTACAAGAGGTCTATTCCAACAGATGTAGTGTTTGAGTACCAATCAGAAAGGTGCGACAAAAGTTAATTCTGTTCGTTATTTAGCAGAGCGCTCCATGATTGGCGGTCTATGGTTTGTAGTGTATATAGTGCTATTCGTTAGATCGAGTAGAAAGTATTGCTTTCTAAAATAAAGTCAGATGCTCCTCTGGTAGTATGTTTTTACATGAAATCATCGGAATTCAAACAAATAAAAAATATTGAATCTTAGTCTTTGGTAATTTGTAAATATATTTGAACACTTTATTCTTGAGTTATTCCGTTCCTTGTGGGTGAGATTTAAGTTAAGTTATGTAACTTCTTCAACTCTCTGTTTGATTTATTTTTTGAATATTCAGATTTTGTCTGATATATCAACATTTATGTGTCATATTATTTAAACAAAATCTGATGATAATGTAATCAATAGTAACTGCTGTGATAGTACGCTTATAAAAGAGATTCTTACCTTCAAAATCCCTTTCGTCGAATGTTTGAGCTGGTTTCTGCGCACCTGGATCCTTTGGCGCTTCGTCATCATGTGGATCCATTTCACATAGATTCTAGAAAAAAAAACTTTCATTGGTTTCTGCATTCAAAATTAAAAAAGTTTCTATTTTTTGGTTTCACGTACATTTGTAGCCAAGGCAAATATTCGTTTTAGGCAGACTAAAACTCCTTTTTTAGGCAATAGCAACAATTGCTTAAATAGAGAGGAAACGACTTAGTCAATTTACGACAATGTTTCAATTTCAAGACTGTTGTATACAATTAGTTGTGTTACCGTATATTAAACATAGAAACAACCACTACACGAACGAAAAAAACGAAAAATCATGGTACGTTAAATCAAAAAAAATATCTTGTAGATTTATGTCAAATTTGCGTTGTGAAACAAAAAGTATTTCCTTTTATTCACCTCAAAGTCTATTCGAAATGCATGTATGTACGAGGGTGGTCCGAAATATTTTCAACCGCAGCGTGAAGATGTCAGCGCTGGTCAATAAAAGCTGGGTAATGTGGTTGCGCATCTATTGGCACCCACCACAATTTCAGTCATTTTGGACGCGCAGTTGTTTCTTGACAATCGTTTGTGAGAGTTTTTGTGAAAATGGACAAAATTGAGTATCGAGCTGTCATTAAATATTTGTTTTTATAAGGCAATACGTCAACGCAAATCAACGACGAGTTTGACGCTCTATACGTGGACGCTGCACCATCAGTTACCACAGAGAAATTTCAGGCAGCAGAATTTAAACGTGGCTGTACAAGCTTGGGAAACGATAAGTGTTCGGGACGTCCAAAAACAGGTCACTAAATAGTGCTAAACGACTGCCGAATTAAATTGAGAAAGATAGTAGAGGCCAAAGAACGTGTTTGTCACATATTGAATCAAGATTTAGGCATGAGAAAGCTGTCTGCTCGTTGGTTGCCGTAGGATGAGTTTGGCGCCGATTGATTACTATAAATGAAATTTGGATACACCATTATACATATGTCCGAAACAAAAATACAGTCAAAACAGTGTACTGCCAAGGGGGAATCAGCTCCAAAAAATGTAAAAATTGTTTCTTCGGATGAGAAAGTGATGGGTACTTTTTTTTTGAGTAGTCACGGAGTTATCTTAATCGATTATCTTTAAACACGAAAAACCACTACAGAAGCATACTACGCATTATTATTTGACAAGTTAAATGCAGACATTTCTGAAAAATGGAGCAGAAAAGAAATTGTTTCACCAAGACAATGCATCATCTCACACCTTAGCGGTTGCCATGGCGAAAATCTACGAATTACAGTTTGAACTGCTTAACCACATTTCTTACTCACCAGATTTAGCCCCAAGCGACTTGTTTTTCTTCCGTAATCTAAAAATTGGGTTCGAAGGACAGAGATTTTCGTCAAATAAGGAGGCCATCGCTGGGGGAAGAGTGTACACTTATAGGGAGACTATGTAGAAAAATAAAAATAAATTTTTGGGAAAAATATCTTGTATTTGTTAGGTCGAAAACTAGTCAGACTACTCTCGTATTGTATCTACACAGATGTGGTTAGGAGAAGAATTATTTTTATATAGAACATGCTAAAATTGTTCGGTCAGTAGAAGTTATATTATGTACATGTGTTCTTTGAATTCAAACAAATCATTACTTTTCACAGATTTATTGTTTTCTTGATTTCAGTCAGTAGTCAGTGAATTGGAAGAATGCAAAATAAGTAACACTAATTTGTGTTTATTTCGAAGCATTAAAGGTTTTGGAGAAGCATTTGTTTTGTTGATACACCTTCTATATTTTCTTCCAGAAGAAATAGCAAGGCGTATTGCTGCATCTTTGAATAAACAATAAGAATTATTCTAAAAATTATTTAGACGTTAAAGGAATAGCTCAGAAGGAATAGGAACGATAGGTTATAGTATCACAATCGGTCGACACATGTATACTTGCTGTCAATGAATGCAGATTTGTCTGGTACAAGCTGTTATGGTCTTTAAAAAATTTAATATCTTTAAAAATATGAACACACAAAAAGATAAAACAACATAACAAAATGTATATACATATTTTTCTTAAATAGTTTATAATGTAGAAATCTACATGTGTGCAACATACATGGAGTGAAGAAGTATTCTACAATTGCAGTAGTTCAACTAGATGCGAATAGATAGGTATCCTCTAAAATGTTATCGACAATACCTAATATATGTATGTAGATGTGTTGATAGATATATGCCAATTATTCTATGTGAAACATCTAACAGCAATAAATCTGCTAGTTTATTTCATAAAATCGAAGAAACATTACGAGATTCCTAGCGTCAGTACAGACACCTGTAGAAGAGGAAGGAGTAACTGTATAAGTGAGACAATTACTATCAAGTATTGCGTTCACATATCTTTTAAGTGCAAGTGGCACGGTTTCCTGCTGAATCAATACTATAAAATGTTAGTTGACAGCATAAAGTACGTAGTTATTACAACACAATTATTCCATTGCTTTAAAAAAATTGTATTGCACCAATGGATCCATTTAGTTTATTAAATTGCTTATAATTTTTTTAATAAACCAAATACATATGACTTTGGCACAATCCATTTGTTTTTATGTTAAGTTATATAATTATTATCTACCACTAGTTAATAGCAAATTTAGTATTGTATTGAGACCAACAATTTGAGATTTTCTGTAGGTTGATGCAACAGCCAGAACGCTTTGCTATAAGATAACTAAAAATTGTAGTTTTCTGAATATTTGACGCGAATGGAACTAACGACTCTAATTCAATTCGAATGAAGACAAGACGTACATTTCTTTTTTAAGAGAAGCAATATAATAGAACAGATGATTATATCACTATATTCAGTTCATTTTAGCGATACAAGGAGAATACTTTGGGCGTAACAATCCAGGAATTGCCAAATTTGTTTCGTTGGAGAGATTGGTGGATGATACTTTGTATAGTAGATTCGTGGGACTAAAAATATCTTTTTAAAAATATTTTGCTGGCAATAAATTTCTGAACTTTAAAGTTTTTGGTAGCATAACGCTCTTGATCAGTTCTTGGATATATAGAACTCGATTGATGCTTTGCATTATACTTTGATAATACAATGCAACTTAAATTGGTCGCCAATGGAAATCGAACTAACCACCTAGCTGTTTGACCACGCTGCTTCCCAACTTCTTTTTTATACTCGTATAGACGGAGAAGGTAGGTAAGATTAACGCACTGTGACAGCTAGTATATCGAACCTCTGTTACCTGTCCTTAAGCTTTTATTACATACATTAGCAAACCTGAGCTAATGTAATTAAAAGGTTGAAAACCTTTATTCTGATAGGTATAGTTACAGTTATATTTCCCAAGCTGTACCACTGTAGCTCTGTGTAAATTGTGCGTGTAAATGTGTCTCGAATAAAACTAAGAAAATAAGAAATGTATTATTTTTAAATTTGTTATATTATATTAATTAGTCTAATTAGGTTGCCCTTACTTTGAAAACAGTATTCTGCGGATGAATAGAGAATATGCTTATTATGGTATTTATGATCGACAGTATTATATTTCCTTGAATTTTTTAAATATCAATTCTGTGTTATTAAATCTAACTATAATATAGGCGGTTATCTCGACAAATGAATACTTTTTCAGTAATTTATATGTCACAAAAATTGGAAATAATGTAAATCGTAAGAATAGATGTAGGTCCTGACGACATAAAAAATGAGTAGAGTGTAGTTTCGTTATCGTTCTCGGTTAGTAAAACTAAATTGCTGCTTGGAACAATATGTATGTAACACATAACTATGTGAAAAGATTGCATAGGATACTTTATATCACAAGAAATTCAGTAACAAAGAAATTCCAACAACTAGCAATTTTATATTTCGGGGAAACTTAAATTATAAAAGCATCTTGGTATAACAATAGCTTATATTTGTCGCTGTATAACTTCCTTCAAAAGGATGTATTACATTAAATGCAATATGATATGTACTGCAACTTTTACAGAGAACTGTACTGCAAAATTAGACAATTTGGCAGCTCAGTCTGTAAAGTTTAATCTAATTGATATGATCCTAAAAAGTAAATATTGTCCACAAATAAATATTACACATACTAAAATGCAATAGCTACAGCGGTAGCCTGACAACTAATATAGCTTAGAAGTAACTGCAGCTGCATCCAGTACAGATAAAAAAAATTAATAAAATCAGATTTACACATGTCACACGATAGAGTGATATATTAAGGCTCTAATAAGATCCTCTCGTCTTGTATAAAACTTTACATTTATCGTAATATCTGTGGGAAAATTAAGAGGCGTTAGTAAATTTGGAGTAAAAACAATGAATTAGATAAATGCGTAGAAAACACAATTAATACTAATTTTTTTCAGTTTTAAAGTGCGTTTTCCTGTTTGTAAAGTCGCTTATACAATTATTAGAACAGTTGCAATCTTAAAAGTATAAATGTTTCCTGTCGCACGTAGGCGACAGCTGCGTTTTTACATTAGCCCGAACAGACAATCTCATTATTATCTGCGTGATAAAGGTTATTGACATATATTATTGTTGTCCTTTCATACATGACTGCAAAATTGGTACGGTAAATTGTAGAAAATTCATTCTTTTTGTGATTATCTTAAAGATAGTGTTTAGAGTTACTACTTCTTTTTTTTATTAATAATATTGTGATTACTTCCTTGCTTGGTGTTTTTTCGTAAATTGTTTCGTAAAAATATAACTCAGAAGAAATCTCTAGAGATTTTTAATAATAGTTCACACAGATTAAGGCCGAAATTATTACTGCAACAGTACTGTGACATATGCAAATATATATTTCTGTGGGTACCTCCATTCTGCTTCTAGGACGTACCTCTCTTAGGATCTTCCATCGGACTTCATCTTACTCTTTTTGAAATGATTTCATTTTCGTATATGTTTCATATCAAGTATCTTATTATTTACTCCTCTATTATGTAAGTATTTCAATATTTTTGTTCTCAGCCCTAAGTCAAAACCTTTCTAGGGAAAAAAAAGGATGCTAGACATATCCAATTACAATCAGACTCTATTGTTCGTTTCTGCGTAATGTGTTTGTTCTCGATTGAACACATTTTGTGATTCTGCCAGGTGACATGCAATACCATGACACTTATCACTGTTTACCTTCTATACTGTTTTCATCATCAGACCCGTTAAATTCTATGATTTTTATGTCAAATAACTATTTATATGTTTAAATTATATCTATTAATGTTAAAATACACGCAATCATGTTTTGTGACAAATAGATTTATAACTGTTGCTTATCTCAAGTTTCTAATGCTAGGGTCTAGACTCGGCAAAGAGGAGTAAGTTTCAATGCAGTGCGGAGAACAACGTGGAAGGGCCGCGCAACAGTATGAAGGCGAGCGTTCAGTAACATTTATGTACTCCGAATACTTGCTCCAGAAGGAAACAAATGCTTCTTGGTCTAGTAAAGTGAACGGTAGATTACATAGAATAAAACAAACACCTACATCAAATGTTAATTGTTCGCTATATCGTTTGTCACGGATTGCAGAACAGTGTTTTATACTTTTTAGGTGGCGTTCACAATTCCACCAGTGGTACACGTGAAATAGTTGTTGTACCTCACACATTTACTTTTATCACCTTCGTATACTAAATTCAACATACTCGCTATTACGTTTTCTAGTTTCTTCGAAATACGCCGTTTACGACACGTATCTAAATGTGACATTTTCTAAGTATGTGTGTACTGATAAACACTCACAATGACCAGTAGAATAATACTGAACAAGTATGCTTTGATTCCGATCGAGTTTCTGTGCAAGAGCTTCACACCCCACGTTGCTCTCCGCTCTACATTGCAACTTGTTCCTCTTTACCGACCTTACTAGGGACTGTAGATCTCGTCAACTTAAAATTCCTGTACTTTTGGTGAGCTTTATGCAGTGAACATAATTTATAACTGTTATATTATTTCACTTTTGACGTGTTGCAATTCCGAGATGAATGACTCTTTATTAAAAATAGTTGTCCTTAATGACACTAAATGATTCCTTGGTGTTTTAAAGTAATTTTTGTGTTGGCTGATCTCTTTTGTTCATGTAAGCCCCAGTACTGTACACATTATTTCCCATTCATGCAAAATGTTACTGGTAACACTGTTACTTCTATCTAACTTATCGTTACAGATGGGGTTTTTAATGACCGTGGCACTTCTGAAGAATTTATTGATATGTAAGCAAACTCATCCTTACATTCTAAGCGAAATAAATTAAAATAAACTAAATAACGCAAATAGTGCATGTTTGTTTATTAATCTAATTGTAAGTACAAAATTAGGAAATGACACAATGAATCACTTAACTATCAATCTATTGATTTCATAAACTAACGAGTCCTAAATTTTCTGGAAAGGATTATGTTCCATTATAGAAGGATATGGATATAGAAAGAGCTTTTTATTCCAAGCAAGTGAGCAGATTTATTACCGGGAAAGCATTGAGCTATCTTGGCGTTAAATCGCCCGTATATGCATTCATTAGTGGCTGTAGATATCTATATAATATGCATGCCTTACGTTTGTTTGATCTGTCACGCTACGCATGCAAGTATAGAAGTTTGATATGTCACACGAATTTCAACGTTTAAATTATAAAGATCTGGTAATATAACAATGGTTGAGTGACTACAATTCAGATTTTATTGAATGTCTCCACCAGTGTATACATTTATTCTAGATAATAATTAAGGGAAACATCTGAAATTGAATAAAATTTAGAGAATTTTAAAATGTACACAAAGTTAACCTTTGATCTCTTGATACTATTTTAGAAAGGGGGTGACATATTGAGAAATAAATAGAATATAGAGGTACAGCTATTTATTAGATGACAACTTTAGATGATTGTCAATGCGTGTATCAGTTGTGAAGAATTATAATTACCCCTCTCGGTATCAAGACCCGGAAGTCGATTAATTAATCAAACACGTGTTTGATTAATTGTCTCGCACATCACTAATAACAAGTTTCAAATGATTTTGATTATAAATATATAATTTTTAATTTTTTTCCTAGACAAGTCTTGTCTGTTGTCTGTTGAAAAGGATTAGTCACAAGTTTTAAGTAAATTTGGCCATAGAAGTATTAGTGATACACAAATTTTGTCAGCTCTTTTCACCCTCTTTCGGTTCGCTTCATCTCCTTAGAGGCTGAAACTGCGAAATACCTGTAACGAATTGCACCAACAAGCATACCATGTTTTAAATAAATTTTATTTAATAGAAATATCTAGTTTCATAAAAACATTGCTGCCCTGTATCGCTTCCTAAATGACGCCTACAATATAAAATCAATACCGTTTCCAAATTTCAAATTTCTACCCTTAACGGTTTGGGCTGGGCGTCGATATGTCAGTCGGCACAAAGCCTTTTGTTATATATATTTTCTCTTTATAATAATGTAGGGAGTGCCAATTTTCAATAATATACGAAATGAGACCGTTCAGCCATTAAAATCGCATCCCACATTTTAACAGGTGACAGAGAAACTTTTATTGAGAGACTGACAGAGTCGATACTTTCACGGAATTTAAATTTCGCGTGCTAAAGTAGTAAAGCCATATACAGGTGCAAAATCTATATTTAATGTATGTATGTATGTGTGGGAGATTACGAAAAGTGTGTCATTCAAGCTAAAATAAAAGCTTTTTATAAAGTTTCTCTTAAATGGAGGCTGAAGTTCCCACAGGATATTAGGGTATGGAGGTGCATATGTGGTTGAAAATGGATTGGATATCTTAAAATTCATAGATTTCTATCACGGCTTCAACTATTTTATTACAATGATTTTTCTATGAGAAAATGAAGCGAGAAAGATTCTACAAAAACGTGGTATAGCAATAATAATCACAAACGACTATTACATCCATCAAGCCAATTTTTAGAGAAGTATATAGAGAACAGAAGTTGCCAAAAATGGTGTAGGTTTCTGTAACAAAAATAGACACAGTTTTACAAACTATAAGTAATTTAGCTTTAGAAAGGTGTTACGCTAACTAAAACTAAATCTTTTTCGTTTTTCCTTTATAATTTCATCCAGAGCGGAGTGCCTAAAATCCCCTCCCGTATATGCCAACTCCGTTAGAAACTTCTTTATTATCAAATAAGAGAATTTGACAGGGCTGAAGAATGTATGTACGGTAAAAAATTTAAATGTGAATACTTAACAGGGCTGAAGAATGTATGTACATCATGAGAAGCGGTAAAATGTTCGTGTTTTCCTCGTCCCTTTCCCCTGAAGCACCAATTTTTAGGTGCTTGACGCTCTAATGGCTCCAATGTTTACACAGGATCAGATGTTTTAGAATTGTTTTTATTTGGAGGTTATAAATTGCCAATTTCGGTGTTCTTTTAGATTATATTATTAATAAAAAAAAAGAAATGACAAAAGAATTATATATTTTAGATGTAGAAAGTAACATAACATTCACAATCCTCGTAATCGAGGAAGACTACATCAGAGTACAGAGTAGTAATGAAATTTTATTTCTGTAGAATATAATTTCATCATCCAAAACGTTCTCCAATTTTTATCATACAAGTCTTTTGTTAAAAAGACAGACTCATTTATGATAATAATGACCAAAGATAAAATAATTATACGTCACTTCTGTCAAACAGCAAATCAATGTTCGAGTGGTTTGTGCTTCGGAATCATTCGAGTACCGCGCTCTCGAAGCACTCCTCCACGAACTTGCTACGTTAGACCCGAAAGCGGCCCTTAAAGGTTTCATTAGTAAAAAGCTTTTTCAATTTATAAAATGAAAGTATTTCTGAATACCGAAAAATACACAACAATTATGCCGATGCATTCACATGCACGTATGCAATTATATGAAATTGTTTTCGTATAATTGCGTTCTTGCCAACACCTTAGACATATCTAAACCTATCAAAGGAGTTGGCTAAACCATGCCAAAATACAAATATTTCGTTTTATGCGGTATAATGTGTAGCAAATTGTTATTTCATATAAAATTCTGCACATTTTTTTGTCCTCAGAAGTTAAAATAATCATAATCATTTAAAATATATTTATAATATATTGATCATAAAAAGAATCGTTTGCAAGGATTTCTTTGATTGGATTTATATCTAGTATTAACTGGTTGAAACTAGTTTATACCTACTTGAAATTACGTGGATTTTACGGAATTACAAAATTCAACTATCAAACTATTCTCGGCTTGTATAAATATATAGTATGACATGTATGCTTATGAAAGTGCAACATAATAAAGATCAAGAATATTAAACTCGGGTATGTGTGAAATATAAATCTGTGATTTATGGTAAGCAATCATAGATATATTTTGTGTGTCCATTAATATTCTTGTGCGTATGGCAGTTATTTTCTTACTTAATATTTCTCGTATAATTGTGGTGCTAATTGTTAGCTTTTATTATTAAAATGGTTACAACTACAAAGGTGTATTTCTTTTTTTTTCAGGTCCTTAATTTATTCTGTGACATGTTAAATATAAAATTACTTTGTTTGGTTTCTAAGATATCATTATTTCAAGCATATAATTTAGATTTTTTGTAAGCAAATTGTTTTATTTAAGGTATTTCATTAATTCAGAATATGTAATCACTTTTCACTGCCATAGGTTTTTTACTTCTTATGTGAGGATGGCATAAAGTTCCCGCAAAAAAATATTGATTTTTAGTAAACCAAACCCTCTGATTTTTTGAGTTTACTTATTTGTGAGATAAACTAAAATAACAACACTAAACACTTCAACCTTCAAAACACCAAAAAGTTTTTACTAAAAACCAGCGCGTGTCGACAGCAAATGAGCTTTGCTGGGTTGAAGTGCGTCGTGTTCTACTTCTTACACTCTTTACTAATTGCTTTTTACAAAATTCAAATATCTTTATTCGTTTCGAAGATATTTGACGTTTTATTTTTCAAATTTTAAATGGCACAGCCCGTATAACTCCGTTACTAAATTTTAGAATCAAAGGCGAGCATTTTTTCACTTACAATTACTTTTTATAAGCGTGAGGAATTTGCCTCAGAAACTGATGGAAATTTTGACGGAGACTCTGTTCAGTGATCCTTCACCGGCAGTCGCAATATTTTCGCCTTAACATTGCAATTATCTCCTAATTGGTAACGCTTTAGGTTATCCGATAGAGTGGTCCAAACTTTATGAAACATATATTTAAAGCATTTCTTGCTAATCCATCAAAGCTATTTTTTTGTATATACTAGGATGAGTAGAAGTCCAGGCTAATTGGAGTGTATTTTCAATAGCCACCATTTTCAGTACCATGAGATACTGAAAAGATACTCAAAATCATCGCCACATTATATCGCAGCTATAGCTTCCGAAGCGGCGTTCCTACAGGGTGGGCCGCCCGTGTGCAAGAGGTGTCTTGGCCGCCTCATTTGTCCATTTCCAGGGAGACATGGTGAATGTAAGCCAAAAAAATGAAGAAACCGAAAACAAATGGTTTATTAATATTATAAAAAACTAAATATATAAGAAATTAGTAAAATAAAAAATTATAAAATGAAACATACAATACAGCAATACATCTAAAATTTTGTTTTCCTTACTTTAATATTGACAGTCTCGTGTCAAATCGGAAAAATCTATTGCTTCACAAATTACGTGTTCAATAATAATAATAATAATAATAATAATGATTTATTGTCCAACAGAAGTAATTCCAATAACAGGACAAAAATAATACACATGCATATATACATACATGCAAAAAAAAAGAATAAGTAAATAAGTTTCCATCTCATTAATGGTACCAAAGAAGGTATCATTGTAATGGAGGTCAGCAGAACGACACATAGTAGCAAGTGGTGAAGCAGTAAGGATGTTAGATCTAGAGAGAGGAAGAGAAAACGAAGTGAAGGAACGTGAGGTAAATCGGGGAATACGAAAGTTAAGGGAAGAAAGAAGAGACGGGCTATCAATAACTCCATGGACCAACTTCCATATGAAACGGGCACCTTGGCATTCACGGCGAAGTCTCAGAGATGTCATACCATGTCTATGGAGTAGCGATGTATAGTCAATCCCACGTTCCAGATACACTCCATCGGCTTTGAAGGATAGATATTTAAGAAAGCGACGTTGTACTTTCTCAATTGAAAGCTGAAGGTAGATGTAATGTGGTGACCAGACTTGTGACGCATATTCCAATTTACTAACAACGAATGTAAAAAATAACGTCTTTAGTAGTTGGTCGTTTTGAAAAAATCGCGAAGCACGTATAACGAAGCCCAGTGTTCTTGATGCAGACAAGGAAAGATTTGTAATATGTTGAGAAAAGCTCATCCTAGAATCGAAGAGTACCCCAAGGTCATTGAAGGTGTCGACCTTCTTCAACAACTGGCCATTAACAATATAAATAGATGCAATTGGATTCCGTTTGCGAGTGTAGGAAACAAAACAGCATTTGCCAATATTCAATTTCAACCTATATCTAGTACACCAGTCGATAATGTATTGAATATTGTTCTGTAAGTGCAGAACGTCATCCCAACTAGCTATAGACCCATAAACTTTTATATCGTCTACATACGCAAGTACAGGACAGAATAGGTTTTCTAAAAGATCGTTTATGTATAAAACAAAGAGTAGAGGGCCTAAGCTTGAACCCTGCGGCACACCAGAAGATGGAAAATAGGTGAACGATTTATAGCCATTATAGTGGACATAATTACATCTACCGGTTAAATAAGACTGGATTAATCGTAAAAAGATAGTAGTAAAGCTACTTTACTTATCAGACAATCTCTCTTGTCCCATCGTAGCTCGTAAATATTTTTTTATAATTGGCAGTTTAGAAAATGACCGTTCTGCTGATGCAACAGTCACTGGTATAGTCAACAAAATTCTAATTGCAATAACTGGATTAGGATATACTTCGTCTAAACCTTTTTCAATCATGTAATGTATGTAGATCTGGCACTCACCAATTATTACTTATTGGTTAATTACATTAGAAAGATCGGAAAATACATATATATTATAGAAGTAAGAAAATTAATTTTGTAACTAGTGCATATATTGACTACCTGGATTAAAAAACTGTATTAAATTAACAAAACCTAGAAATGCATTAAATATGTAATTAAAAATCGTAAATGGTGTTTAATGTGTAATCTGGAGCAATCATCTGAAAAAAGTGTATGAGTCTTTGTCATGAGATTGATTGTATGTAAATCACTGGATAAAGATTATCGTCTACATGTTATTTCTTATTATGAGAGCTCTTTTGGGGTACTATCCTATTCCATTCCGTTACGTTATTTAAGTATTGTATTATATTTTATTTAGTTGGTTAGGTTTCACTATTCTTTACGATTCTTTATTCAGAAAAAAAACCTCTTTATTTGGGAACTAAAACCAATGTGGAGTCTGGAGCTCGCCGTAAAAGCTGCTTTAATAAGAGCATAAAGTACATTTTACATTTTTGTTACAGAATTATTATAGCACAAAGTTTAAAAAAATCTACAAGTTGAATTTTAATTTCGTAAAAACATATAAAAAGCTTCGGATTAAACGTTCATGAAGCAGTAGCTTAATACTGTAAACTAAGTTCAATCGATAATCAATTAACCAAACACAGTTAATACTTCCGACTTTATATGAACAGAAGTAGGTAAGTACCTTGAAGCTATACAATTAATTACGTAATATCCTATAACTTGGTGGTTCGTTTATTGTTTGCCATCAAGTTTTATACCTAAGACTGACCTACCAATATTTCCACTTATAAATCTTAGAACCATCACACAAATCGACGTTGAGTTTATTAAAAGTCTTAACAAATTTAATCAAAATAATACATTATATTTACTATTTTAAACCTAAAAATACTACTCCAGCTATAGTGTTATAAGTAGAGTCGGCAAAGAGGAGCAAATTTCAGTGCAGTGCGGAGAGCAACGTAGAAAGGTAAAATGCATCGCACGGAAACTCGAGCGTCCGTATCAAAGCACACTTGTTCAATATTACTCCACTGGTAGCTGTGAGTGCTTATCACACATACTTAGAAAATGTCGCAGGAATTAGGACACGCAATAGCGGGTATGCCGGATTTAGAATACAAAAGTGATAGAATTAAATGTGTAAAGTGCGACTACTATTTGACGTGTACCAGCAGGTGGAAGTGTGAACGCCACCTAAGAAGTATAAAACACTGTTCTGCAACCCATGGCAAACAACACAGCGAACAATTAACATTTGATATATAGGTGATTGTTTTATTCTATGTTTCTACCGTTCACTTTACTAAACCAAGAAGCATTTGTCTCTTTCTGGAGGAAGTATTCCGATTATACATTGCCAAGTCGAACATCGATAACAAAGGTAATACCATTAGCTCGTAACTATATTGACAGAAGAATTAATGCAGAATTGAAAGAAACAAAAATTGTGGTTATGTGTGTATGAAAGTATTATTTACAAGGGTTCAGATTTTCTCATACTAAGACAAATTTGTGAAGGTACGTTGAAAGATCTGTTCAGTTGTCACAAGAATTACTTTAAATTTGCAAATATAACATCACTCGATGTGGAACGGTCGTTTTTATCATTAAAAAATATTATTCCACACACTAGACGTATTTGACTGAAACAAATGTGGAAACATACTTAATGATTCAAATATTTAATAGATGCCACCCAGTTTGTGATGTCATGGAAGCTTCTTAAAACAGTAACTGTTTCACTACTTATATAATATATTTTTTATCATTATTTTATGTGTAAAAATTCATGCATCCTCATCGCCTATGTTCACTAATGAATGTCACGAATATAAATGATGCGAGTACCTACGTAAACGTTACTGAACGCTCGCCTTGGTACGGCTGTTCGCCCCTTCACGTTGTTCTCCGTACTGCACTGAAACTTGCTCCTCTTTGCCGAATCTAGTTATAAGAGTGCATGTGGGAGACAAATATGTGCTGAGACAGAATTTTATTATATGTATGTGTTCATTGATACCGTGATATTAAATACAACGCAGGCAATTATGTTTGAGTTCCAATATTATGGGTTGCTTAAAAATGTGCTTAACTGGTTCCACGACAACATTTAGATACAATATTTCATGTTGTAAAGTTGTGCGGATGTAATATCTATATATTTAAATAAACTAATATTGACTTGCCATAAATGCAGTTCTTTAAATAATTACATATTTAGGGCGTTTAAGTGTTTGTAGAATTCGTTCAATTGACAAAGCATATTCCTAGCTTTGTCAATTGATCAATACAAATCAGCAAAGAATGATTTCAGTGCTAAGTAGCACTTTCGATGGTTTGGTGGATTGGTTTTGTGGATTCTGTGTTCTATCTGTGAAATTAAAAGCCGTGCTCTAGCGTAAATGACATCGTAATAAACTGAAATTTCAGGTAAAACAATTCCCTCGGTCACGGTAATTAAGCCACAAATTAATTCACCAAGTAGGGAAATTACTTTGTTTCTAGCTGTTAAAAACATGTTTCAATTAAGAAAAGCACAGCGATTAAGGACGAAAATAATGAGCGAAGATACAATACAGATGCTTGGATTGTTAGCTGAGACAGCGTATTATGTTGGTGAGTAGGTTTTATTCATTGTCAGTATGATATAGTTGCAACCAACTTGGTTACGTTATAATAATCTTCAAAAAAATCAGCGATTGAAACATTTCATTAATAGGTTATGGATTGAGGGAACACATGGATGTATTATATATGGATAGCGTCTAATATACTAAACAAGTGCAGCGCATTGACTCCAACATTAGAGTGAGAGGTTGCACAAGTGAGATAGAGCTAGAATAGGCAAAGGATTCATATACGCCCATAAGATTTACATTGTTATTTTGGTAACTATTTTCAATATCTTTGTCTCAGGTATTGGCGCGTGAAATATACAATTATAGACACGTTAAAATTGGATAAAACAAGACATCTAGATGTCTTGTTGGATTGGATAAAACAAGACATCTAGATGTCTTGTTTTATCCAATTTTAACGTGTCTGTAATATTGTACTTTAATATTTTAACATTCTTTTAACTATAGAGATAAACCAATTAGTCAATTAACCAATTAGTCAATTCCCATTTTGGTGATGTATTCATTTTGAATCTGAGGTCATTTTTTTCTGGCTATGAAGATGAACTAACAGTTCGAAACCGGTAGCCTAAGGTTTTATTAAAGAAAATTGTGAGAAAGGACCATAATTCTTTTACTATTTATTTAAACATTACTCACACAGAGTCCACCATGGAATCTCATTAATATTTTAATGTTTGTTTAAATTTGAGCAATACATTTTTTTTCTTTGTTAATAAGAATTAATTTTTAATTTAGTCTATTTCATGCTCATTATACGATGTTTATATATTCCTTTAGTTTATGGTAATTGTATATTTCACGCGCCAATACCTGAGACAAAGATATTGAAAATAGTTTTGTGATTTTTGGCACAAAGATGATCAATATCCCATAAATCACTTTAAAAATCAATTTCATTTAATATATTGGGAAAATCTTGCTTACGAATATTTTTTATGCACCACCTTACCCATATAACGCTAAAAGATAAGTATTATATATTATTTGTGCGGAAGATTTAACATATATTTCATACCTATATGGGGAAACGCATTGATGGGCTTTCTTAATATATTTAATAGTATTTACTTAGGTATCTATAATAAAAACCAAAGTACAAGTTATTCTCTATTTATTCCGCTACGCATTTCATATATTTAAGTCGGTATCCGATCAATATTAAACGAGATAAACGGATAAATACCTAAACGAAACCAAAATAACAATGTAAATCTTATGGGCGTACATGAGTCCTTTGCCTATTCTAGCTCTATCTCACTTGTGCAACCTCTCACTTTAATGTTAGAGTCAATCCGTGAACAGAATGCGCTATCCATATAATAATACATCCATGAGGGAACAAATATGGTGTTATTTGTTATAGAAACATTGCCATCTTTCACTCTGATTGTGAGTATCACTTGTTTTTATGTAATATTATTCATTTTCTGCGCACAAATGGTTTCATCTGACTATATGAAGCACGCAAGTTTTAAAAAGTAGGTATAAAATTTAATTCCTGCTAATTAACCTGTTACAGACCACCTACACCGGTTATAGCTTAGTCATTAGTGAGTTTAGTTTTAGAGTTTAGAGATTATCAGCATAATTGGACAGAGTTACATGTGATCGACATAGTTTAGGTATCGATTAGGTACACGAATATCTAATTTGGGAGATAAACACTTTCTTATTCAGATATTGTTACTACTATTTTTCCTCTACACTTAATGCTTTCAATAAGTAGGAAAAAGTTTTATCCTATACAAAAAATCACATTAATTCGTTTACGTATCTTTTACTTTTGCATCATCGTCATCAAATGTTTTTCTACGCCATGTTTCTTATTCAACTGCTATTAACCAATAGCCATAATATGTGGAGTACCTCTTTCAGGTTGTATCCTCAGCACGTAGGATCTAATACAACCTCCTAATAGCCCAGTTATCTGTTGTACATTTTTTATATATGAAGTAAGCAAATTCCTGGTACTACTTCTAAAGAGATCTTCCAACAATAATATTCTTTTGATAAAGGATAAACAATCTTCAACAGTACTCATAAACTCCTGCTCCAACCTGTTAGGTTAACCTATAAGCTGATTCCGATTCTAAAAAAGGTTTTTTTGTCAAATTTCTGACAAGTCTGTCCTATTTTTAGTTCCGTTCTTTATTAGAATGCTTAGGAGATGCCTGTTTAATGGTAAGCTTCATCACTAACTCTTACACTATCTCAAAAGCTTTCAGAATCAATGCTGAACCAGCTAGAACTGGTGAACGACCAGTTACTTTGAATAACCCTTTAGAGCTCACTATGTTTGGACACACACACACACATACACTTCGAAATAGCAAAGCAGTATTATCTGTATTGAACAATTGAGAAGTGTACCAGATTTTGTTTAATCTTTGCCGAATCCTTTCCTTCTCTATTTGCACTGTATTCATAACTTTTGTTAAGTATATTACAACACCGTGTCTAACTTCTTTATACTCACACAGTAGTTTTTGAGCGGTTTTATGAAGAAAAAATGGAGAAACGAGTGATTACAAAGCGTATTTTTCGTCATGAGAGTAACGACAAAACTGCGAAAAAAGAATAAGTGAAATTGTTTACACGAAGATCAAAATGGAAAACAAGCAAGAAAAAATCCCTTTTGAGGGCTTAGCAAATGGTACTTAATTTGCGTTTTATATGTAATTTGAAAATAGAATTTTTCACTCCGAGGGAACATTACACAATTCCAAAAATTATAACGTTATTAAACATTTATCAAGAAGTTACTCTGTTTCAGTCACTCATGATGATTTAAATTTTTAAATAATCATGACAGAAATAAACAAGGAAGTAACAAGAACAACTAATGCCCCTAAACAACTTGTTGGCCATATTCTTATTGATATAATTTAGTTCATTGATGTGTGCCACACACCTATTATATAAATATAAACAAATGTGTAACCGTCGATAGAGGCCAAGCTAATCTTTTAATTTAGTTATATCTCCCTCTTTAATAATATAAAAAGATAAAATTACAAATCCAGATGTCGTTATACAAGAACATTTCAAGACTATGATATGAAATTATACTGTAATAAATTAAATTAAACACCTAGGTATATACAGTTATTCACGGAAATGGTGCTTTTCAATGCTTTCGAAATTATACAATTCTGAAAATTGTAGATAGTGCCATCTGGTCCTATTGGTGAAGGGATTTCGGAAACATCGAAAAGTTCCAACGAACCAGTTCTGTGAATAACCCTGTATATACACTACCGTCCATAAATGAGGGATCAGTAGCATACAAATTGGTCACTTTAGTAATTTACCTGCCCAAATAGCCCGAATCTAAATAAAATATATTTGGTACGTTTCCAAGATATTTACAAAGGGAAATTGCATAAATCCCTACAATAAATAGCAAGTTTTCAGATGAGAATAAACAAAGGTCTGTTAATCCATTTATGACCTGCAGAGGTACAAAGCCCGTTCTTATAGAAAGAAATCAGTAAAGCCACTTAGAATACTGCAATATTTGCGTAATTATTCTACGAATGAAGTATTTAGATATTTAGGATATGAAACATTCATTTATCATAGAAGAAGTATTAGTTTGTGCTTTAGTGCTGTCCGATCAACTTGTGATACGAGTACGTAAGATAAAAAATTGTTTATCGCGAAAAAATGGCAAAACGAAAAGAGTTGAGTGCAAAGACACGTAGTGCTGTCATTACTTTACATAAAAAAAATTATTCGTTGCGGCAAATTGCGAAAAAACTTAAATTAACTTACCAAGCTGTCCAAGAAACAGTGAAACGCTATAAGACAACAGGAACAACGCATTCCGTAAAGCGATCCGGAAGACCCAAAATAACGAACCCGGCTGAAGATCGACGATTGGAAGTAATATCCAAAAGAAACCGACGCCTAACAGCTCCACAGATTCGAGATCAACTCAATGAAAGCCGCGAAACGCCAGTGTCTCTTACTACGGTAAAGAGACGCTTAACAAAAACAGGGTTACAGGGACGCATTGCTCCTCGCAAACCGTTACTGAGACCACAAAACCGCCGGAAACGGTTGCAATGGGCTAAATAGCATCAAAATTGGAACATCGATATGTGGAAAAAAGTGTTATAGACTGATGAGTCAAAATTTCAAATTTTTTGCAGTAATCGGAGTGTTTACGTTCGACGCAGACGAGGTGAAAGAATGCGTGATGATTGTGTTGTGGCTACCGTAAAGCACGAAGGAGGTTCAGTGCTAGTTTGGGGAGCATTTTCCTTCGACGGCGTTGGACATCTGCATCGAATCAACGAAATATTAACAAAAGAGCGGTACAAGGTCATTTTAGAAGAACATGCTATTCCTTCGTGGTTGCGATTGATTGGAGAAGGGTTTCATTTTCAGCAAGATAATGACCCAAAGCACTCTGCTCGACTTTGTAGAAAGTATTTGCAGCAAAAAGAAGCAGATGGAATACTTGTTAACATAATTTGGCCTCTACAATCGCCAGACCTCAATCCTATTGAGCTGCTCTGGGATGAGGTGGATAGAAGGGCGAGGGAACATTGTCCACGGTCACAACAACAGCTTTGGGTACATCTTCAAGAGGCATGGAACGCAATTCCAGTAGAGACACTTCAACGACTTGTATTAAGAATGCCCAAAATATGTAAAGCAGTTATCAAGTGTGGCGGTGGATATTTTTCTGAGAATAAATTAAAATAATTTTATTTTTTTATTAAATATTATATGGTTTAGAATTTGTAAATATTACTTTATTTTTTAAGAATTCAACTTTGTTTTGTTAGAGTTATGTAATTTTTTTAATATATGCATCGACTAATTTATTATGTTGCGTTGTATCATTTTCTTCTACTGATCCCTCATTTATGGACGGTAGTGTATGTATGTATGTATATATACATTATGTAGAGTTCAAGTACGCGGTACAGTTTGTATTTGTAATGCTCTGATAAAATTACGAAAATGATTTTTTAAGTTGTCATCTCGAACTGATAATAATGACTGAATGACTGACAAATAATCCTTATGACTGCTATCTTAACGTAAATAATTGTTGAAAATTACATATAATTGTGATCGAATGATTATTAAGATCACATTATATGTGGATTAGATTACTTGACTTAATCTTTGTTTTCCTAATTTGGGAGTACAATTCTTGAATTAAAGTTGATTGAATTAATGTTAGAAATGACTTAATAAATATTCGAAATTTGCATAAACCATTTCCATATGCAGTAAGATATAGCTTCCATCAATATAGCTATTTTTTTGAACTTGAGATCTATATTTTAAATTCAAACCGTGCAGAGTAAATGCTATCGTACTATAAAAATATATATTACATCAACTTTTATAAATTTGTGGTGTAATTAGAGGAATTAAATTCGGATGTCTTGGTGACCATGTAGCAGGTCTTCTTCGACTAATTCAGTTATTACCGAATGGTTAATTTAAATAATTCACTAAGCTTGGTTGTGTATAAAGTATCTCGTTTCAATTTTCGCATAAAAATTTTCGGGATAATTCACCATCCAAATGATTTGCCAAAATAAATGATCTAGAAAGCTCCCATTTATAATTTTTGTCCAAACATTAATAGAATTCTCTATTTGATAATTTCGAGCATGAAGTTAGCTGACCATGTAAATTATGAAAATTAGAACGTTACAATTTAACCATCATATTTCGAAAACAATCCCCATGTAGCAGAGTGGGCATCTCGGTAATATCTTCTGAAATGCTGAGGTTGTCAAAAAAGTTCAGTAAGAAAAATTGCTCATATATCATGATCTAAAGCAACATAAATGTAAATTTTCCATGGTCAGTTTTTGGCCTCCTTGTTTTTTTTCAAATGCGATACTACTATAGTTTTTTCTTCAAGCAAAGGAAATTTCGTTTGTTTACCATATTACTCTCAGTATAGTCATATTAAACAAGTTTAGTTGTTGGAGTATGTTGTCTTATCTTTGCTTCCCACTATAATCAAAGTTTCAAATATTTTGTTGTAGATAAATAAACCATGCTATTTGTAATTAACAATGTGTGATTAATTGAATGATATCATTATTATAATGTTACTAATGATAATAACGTAGCGACCGAATGTTAATAATAAGACATCTCAGATTTGAAGTACTTAATTAGCAACTAACTAAGGATGATATCGATCATGGAATGTGTAATCCGCACATTACGTAGAGTGTGGTAGGATGTGACCTAGTCGCACATAAAATAATAGTAGATCGTCACTTTATCAGCTATACTTCGAGTACGCTAAGAATGCTGTTAGTAGTTTACGCGAGCAGTTAACTACGTTTTGCGGGAGACTACAATCTTCCAGCTCATAGTTATTTAGAAATCTCAACCTTTAAACGCAATTATAACGAACATTTTTTTTTTTTTGTAGAAGAAGAAGATATAGTGTCATGATAAAACAACAGAATTACTTTTGTATTATTAGACAATGGGCATCGAGATTTATAATATTATTGATATATGTAACTACATTATAGGTAGTAGGCACTAGTGTATATAGGCTGTATTAGGCGCGTACAAGCTGCTTTATTTGATGTAGTTTCATTTTCTCGCAAGCATTGCTTTATATTAATGATAATGCTATAAAAGAAAATTGTACTTGGATACCAATCTTCAGTAGAGGAAAATTCAGAGTGATATCATATTTAGGAAAACTAATAGATTAATCAAAAGAATGAAAGAAAAGTTTTATATGGTAGATATAGGACAATGTATTGTTCAGTAGCTAACTTTAATTGGGCTGAATTTTTTATAACCTACCGACCGAAGAGGACAGGTAAATAAGATAAATAAAGTAAGAAAACTAAAATTACGTTTCGAACCAATTTATTGCAATACTTTACTACGAATAGAGCTCAAAAAGTCTTTGCTATTAATTATATTGCTGGTTATTGCTTTTACGAATAGTTGTAAACAACAATTTTATTTAAATCATTTATTTTATTTTATTTCCCTTTTAGATTCCGGTTAGTATTCTGTATTCTATATTTTATATTTCGATTACATTAGCTTTTCGATTGAAATTGCTCCGGCTAATCATTGCAAATAGAATACTAGTTCCGATACTATCATACTACGGTATTAAAGCACAGGTAAAAGCAAATTTCATCAATTTTATTTGATTAAGATACTTTCGTTGCTCAACTACCAAAGCCCAGCATCTCTTACAGCAACTGTCGTAAGTTTACTTGTGATCTGTCGATTACCCAATATTTTGCCGTTATTTTTTTTATGTATGTACAGGGTGGCCAACTAAGAAAGATGCTCGCTCATATCTATATCTCAGAAACGGTTTACAGTACAGCTTCGGGACAAAAATATCACCAACTAAAGTGGCACTGAGAAATATACGGAAATTATTTGCAGAAGTGTAGGATGACCACTAGATGGCGTAACTGAACACAAAAAATTTAATTAACACTAAAAATTTAAATTCTTATTTTATACAAAATTTACCAACTTGAGGTCTATCACAAATATGAAAATCAGAATTTCAGAAAATTCTGCATGTTCTACACTAGAATTTTTTTTTGTATTTGTCAAATAAAGGGGAGGTACGCTTATAACTCATTTATAAATCGAACAAATTTAAACAGCGCCCTCTAGCATGCACGTCACTTATTAGATTGATTGGAATTGGTAAGCACTAGATTGGAGGAGTAATGCTATTTTCAACGAGACTAAATTTGAAAATTTCGGTTCAACAGAATCGGAGTTCCTCTCCTCCCAGACCTTTATTTGACAAAATACAAAAAAATTGTCCAGTGTAGAATATACAGAATTTTCTGAGAATTCTGATTTTCATATTTATTATAGACCTTAGGTTGGTAAATTTTGTATAAAATAGAAATTTAAATTTTTTATGTTCAGTTGCACCATCTAGCGTTCATCATACAGTTTCTGAAATAATTTTCCAGTGTTTCAGGGCTACCTTAGTCTGTGATATTTTGTCCGGAAGCTGTACTGTAAACCGTTTCGGAGATATGGCCGAGCGCATTTCTCAGTTGGCCATCCGGTACATAGTTATGTGTTATATACCGGTTTGTGCAACCAAGATGGGATGGACGATTATAATGAAATGGTGAGGAATTTCGAAAAACTTTTTTGGAATTTTATTGAGGGCTACATGGACTACGTTTTAAAGATATTTTCTTTATACAGGATGATCGAAGCAGTCGGTGACAAACCAAACTTATGTTTTTTAAATGGAACACTGGATATTAAAATATTACAATTCTGCTAATTACTAGAAACAATTTCATATGAATTAGTTGGGTCTAAAATTCAGACGTACGGAGAGAAAAGCGATTAAATTTAAAAAAACGCTCCAATGTCGTCCAGGATGATGGAGTTTGGTAAATCCATTTCGGACTTTTTTCAAATGGAACATTCTGTATATTATTTTCGTATGTTACCCTTTTGATTAACGGCTTTTAAGCTACTGCAAATGCAATATTTTGAGATTTTCTCCCTACTCTAACAACGCGCCATTTAGGTCAAATAGTACGCCTTGGAGTTTTGTATAGGTCAAATAATACGATTTAGAGTTTTGTATAGGTCAAATAATGCGATTTAGAGTTTTTTATAGGTCAAATAATGCGATTTAGAGTTTTGTATAGGTCAAATAATATGGTTTGGAGTTTTGTACAAGTCAAAAAGTACAATTTAATTTTGTTTTGTTAATACTTTTAATGAAATACAAACTTGTAAACTAATAAACAGTAGGATAGTAAAAAACAAATTAATATGTTTATACAGTATAAACCAAAGTATGGCATGTTATTATTAATTTTTGCGAACAATTTTGCTTTTTGTCCTTTAGATCATCGTATAACTCCCATAAGCCATTAACTCGCCGGCAGTGTGCCACGTAATGGTCTATATCACATCGCCTTCGATATGGCGCTTCTCGAAATCCCATTGCTCTACACTAAAAACCAAATGTTTGATGCGGCCCTCTTAACTATGTATATACGCCGGCAATTCCTAGATTTACGTTTATTGTACACACCAAACAAAAGAGTGAACACATCAACGTTAACTTAAATTTGTTTTTTTTCATGTTTTCAAATGCCAATAAAACACAACATTTTATACACGACCGATAAACCAAATCAACGCAATATTAAAATTACACTTGCGTTTTATATGCCGCTGATATAAAAATCACGCAAAAAACAATACAGCACACTGGTTTGTCTTATACAGTAGATTTATTTTATAGTGATCCACTTTGACAGTTCTCTTTCCAAAATTCAGCAAATACAAAGTCTGATTTGTTAAACAGCTCATTTTTCAGTTGCAAAACGTCAAAGTGGACCATTATAAAATAAATCTACTGCATAGATATATATGTATATATATTATGTATATGTAATTGAGGTGTATTAAATATATACATATACATATACTTTATTTATTTTAGTTCTTAATTAACTGTTATGATGACTGAAAGCGGTGTCGTAATGAAACTACTATTTTTTTTATCGTTGGCAAGATCAAGACATCATTTAAAATTGCAAATGTATACGTCAAAATGAAGAACATTTATCACATTACTGGCATGTGAATAAAAATTTATCAAAATTTTCTTTCGCTATTTTTTTCTAAAAAAATTGTTAAAATGATAATAATAAATACAATTCGAACTACACAAAACTCTATAACCGCATTATTTGAACTATGCAAAGCTCCAAACCGCATTATTTGACTGGGTTCATATTCAAAATCTTAAATTTATTATTTGTTTGTAATTTATATTACACAAAACTTTATTTATGCTATACAACACTATACATAACTTTTATTTTACGAATCATATTTTTTATCTATAAAAAATGCATTTTTTTTACGTCAAGTTAGAGTATACCATTTTCTATATTTGTTTAGGCCTTACAGAAAGGTATACAAAACTTTATTTACGGTATAGTAAACTATACAAAACTAAAAGAACCACATAGTTTATTCCAATTTCAGATTTTCTGTTTCGTATAAAAAACTATGAAGTTGGATTATCCCCTTTATGATGTATTGGTCCTTATATAAGAGGTGGTATACAAATCCTAAAATTAGGTATACAAAACTATACATAACCTATACAAAACTTATATTTAGTTCAATTTCATTTTAAGTCATGTGATACTCGCAACTTGACTGACCCACATGTATCAATACTGTACAGCAAAGATTACTTCTGCATCCCTACCCGTTAGAAATATAAATGTGCTCGTGAATCTATACAATAGTGTATATATATTTATGTGAGTTTAATTTAAGTATGATCTAAATATACCTACGTATTTCAATTCATTCATGAACAAGCTTCGTCTTTCCGCGAAGTTTTATATTTACTGTATACGTATGTACATATTTGATTTAATTCAATAAATATTGCGTGGTTAGATTTGAGTTTTAACAAGGTGCTATTTGTTTTAATTAAGTATAGAGCTTTCTTTGCTGAAAATATAAAGATGTACAGTGATGTGCTTTAGTACTGACTCACCGCTCGAGGGCAGTCGGCTTTATATCGTCGTACATAAGGCTTAAATTTGTAAAGTTTTATGGCAGTTTGAGTCAATACTAAAGCACATCACTGTACAAACATGAGAAAGCTTTAAATAGAGCTGTTGATGTAGTAACAAGTTCAAACATTTAGTGAAGAGATTAACAATTCTTACTAGGTGGGTGCAAATTATTAGTAATATAGAAAGTGTTAACCTATGTTAGAGAGAAGGTTGTAGTTAGTTGCCAAAATTTCACACGTGTTAGACAGCACTCGTAAAGCAAATAATTTTGACGCGTTTCTGATTTATTGCTGATGACTTATTGTAAATTTTTGCAATTTTAATTACAATAATTTAGTTTTGTTGCGTGCTGGAACAGAGTTCACAACATGTTACTTTCGTTTGAATACCTACTTATAATCTGCAAACGCTAAAGCTTAGAGCATTTTAAGGGAAATGAGAAAATTATAGATGGTATACTGAAGTTTCATGTTCGTATAAATAAGATAGCAATAGATCAGTTCATAATCCACTCGGTGTATGTATATAATTCTAATAAACGGTATGAATGGAATCGATCTTTTCATCTTGAGCAGAACAGCTAATATATTCTCATGTTTGCAGAAAAATTCTGACAAAATGGGTTTAATAAATTTGAAGGTAAACAGTGTTACGAGCATAACTTTCTTGTGTATTTAGTAGAGTAGCGAAAAATCACCAAGAACATCATATACTAGTTATCTACTTAGTAGTAGGTCCAGTACGCATTATTACGAAGTCTATTATATAGATGGTTTAAATCGTTAGAATGTTACAGTAAGCATATTCCTGGAACAGTACACTAAATAGAAAGATTGTAACTAACTATAATGGAAAATAACAACGCATAGGTTACGGTAGAACTTTAGAAGTAAATTTTTATGCAGCTGGAATATTAGTTGTATTTAATTTGAAGGGACTGTGGGTTTGTTTATTAATTTAAATTTAATTTATATTTGTTAAATTTTAAATGAAAAAAATGTCGCCATTATTTATGTTTAAGCTAACAGTGTAGTGCCTTTTAAAGATACAAAAAAAACCACGCAATTTGATAATATGATTGCGTTATTAAAGTAGCAATAGTTTATTAAAAATAACTGGACTATAAAATACACGTGTCAGTGCTTATAAATAATCATATCCTTCCATTATTAATAGAAAATGAAATAGTTTATAGAATTAGTTCTATGCATTGCAATGATAAACAGATGATAAGGTTTACTGCTCAATTGTATTGCAGTACTATCATAAGTACTTGAATTAACATTCTGCTGTAATAAAGATGCGTAACCGTCAAAGTAATACTTCATTATTAGCTAAACCGTATTTGTAATGTACGAAAAATAAGTTTACTTAAAATAAGATGAAATATAAACCCTAAGTTGCAGGTTATTATACTTTAAGATGAACTGATGATATGAGGCAGCAAGTATAAATTCTTAGGTTAGAATTACAGTATAATTATCATCGTTTTTCCTTAGTATGTTAAAGAAATGCCATATTGCAAAACTGAATTAAAGAAAATTCTGTACATTGTTTTGATAATATCATTTGGTATATACTATTTATTCCAGGTCTTTTACAATCTAAGGTTGTTACTGCTATTATCAAAAGGCGTCGATACTTGAGATATAGGTACATACATTGTAACTGTTTGTAATACAATTACATTACTCATTAATACAAAGTTTTGTTTGTCTGTGAAGCTGCTTCAAATAAATTTATATTATAAAGATAAGTATGTAAGTAAAATAAGAAGAAGCACGTGATAGATGTAAACACGTTATCTGCAGTACGTTTATTTATAACTACAACCATTCATTCCATAACATAGCGTTTGAGATATTCAGGACTGTATTAGCGTAAATCACTTCAACCTAGATTTTCTTAGAAATCATAAGATAAGCATGATGAGATGAAGTAGTTATAGGAAAGTTTCGCTAGTGTTTTGGAATAATGATTGCAGCCATTGGTCAGCTAGTTATAGTCAATATACAACTGGAACTTTTTTCAAACTACTGACAAACACTATTAATCTATAAGTTTAATAAGTTTATATCAAATATAAGTTTAATAAGTTTATATCGAAAATCTATTAAGAGTGCTTAATTATAATCAATTTTTTCGCAGGTTTTTCGTTTTTGTTTTCTACTTTTCGAAACGTTAAGTATTTTTAACTTGCACGAAAAATAAAATTTTAAATATTTACTAATAATAATCATACCTAAATAAGGCTTTTTAAAATTTTTGAATTTCCTAGAATTGTTAGCTTCCGACACTCTCGTTATATTTATTTTAAAATATCTTATCTCCCGTATGAGGTTAAAAGAAAACTACATTATGAAAATATAGGCTGTCATGTTATTTCTGATATAAATATAGAAATAGTAATATATATATATTTCATTCTTTTAACCTTAAAAAAATTCAAAATTCGATTTTTCATTCAAATAATATCTGCATTCAAAACAAGCGCTGTTATATTGAGTATATTAAAATACAAATTTCATAAAATATGAGCCTACATTTTCACGATTGAATGAGCGAGAAAATATCTTAATAAAGGGGCATTTTATACATTTCTTGCTATGTATTTCGATTTTAAATCCTGTAAGGGACGTAAGAAAATTCAAAAGTTTGAATCGGATACTTTTAGCAATTTAATTTTCTGACGTCGCGTCGGTAGCATTGGTAGTTAACTTGATATAGAGTGCACTTTGTCACGCCGCAACAATATACAGTGCGGTTCAAAAGTGTTCTCCCCTCCTGCTAACTTTTGATCGGTTTAATATATCGGTTATATACTACATTCCTGAAGTAAAATTTCTATTTAACTTCAAATATTAACGACAGAGGGCGATATAGTACCAAAATTTTACATGGAATGGGGGTCGAGTGACACCTCATTTTAAAGCGCTCACTGAGTGTAATATCAGGCTAAAATTTCATAAAAACTTATCCACTCATATGAACATAGTTATACAACAAAGTTTTATTTCATAATACTTTTGTGTTTGCAGTTATCTGCTCAATATAAATTTAAAAGTCTTAGATAGCTATAAATTGTAAAACGTGTGTCTTTTATTAAGCCTATACTAGTTCACTACTTCATGTTTGATACTTGCATTATTTAAATATGTCTTCGCTGTCACCCTAAGCACTAATATTATGAAATCAATTTTCATTCTCTTCAAGAGTTACGTTTAAAAGTAGTGCATGTTTACAGAAATGGTGACGTTGAGATCCTTAGAAAAGTGTGGGACGAAACGCTAAATAGGATGTTTTTGTGGCAAACAATTTAACGAATTCATTTAGAGCATGTAATTGTATGAAAAATAGTAGAATATTAGCCCTGTTGTATTTTTTTTAGTCGACAGAATTTTGCAAAAGTTTAGTATTATACTCGAACAAATAAACCGTAATTGACGGTTATCATTTCTGATTATGGCACTTATGTTGTCAATAAAATTCTACTTTGTGACTGTGACATTGATATGGTAGTATAGGCTTAATAAAAGACACACGTTTTACAATTTACAGCTACCTAAGACGTTTAAACTTATGTTGAGCAGATAACTGCAAACAAAATGAATAATGAAATAAAACTTTATTCTATTACTATGTTAATATAAGTGGATACATTTTTATGAAATTTTAACTTGATACCATACTCAGTGAGCCGTTTAAAATGAGATGTCACTCGACGCCTCATTTCATTTAAAATTTTGATAGTATATCGCCGGAATTACCCAAAACTGGAACCTCCATATTAAACTGATCAAAAGTTAGCAAGGGGGTAGGATACTTTAGAACTGCACTGTATATATATATACATAGTAAGGGTAGTTTCTCGACTGAAAAACTAGTTAGGGAAAGGAAGTAAATCTAAATATAATTTTCGGGAATGCGGTCTGTAGGTATAGATAATTTCAATTAATGAACCTGATTTGATTTATCCACAATATTTCGCAAATGTTTATTTGCTTTATCAGTTAGTTCTACAATCGTAAACAACAATTTAGAAAATTAACAATAAAGTACATAGTCCTTATGTACTTTACATGTACATATACCTACACTACCGTCCATAAATAAGGGATCAGTAGAAGAAAAATGATACAACGCAACATAATTAATTAGTCGATGTATATATAAAAAAATTACATAACTCTAACTCTAATATTTACAAATTACATTACATACATTTACAAATTACAAGTTATATAATATTTAATAAAAAAAATATTTTAATTTATTCTCAGAAAAATATCCACCGCCACACTTAGTAACTGCTTTACATATTCTGGGCATTCTTAATACAAGTCGTTGAAGTATCTCTATTGGAATTGCGTTCCATGCCTCTTGGAGATGTTCCCAAAGCTGTTGTTTTGACCGTGGACAATGTTCCCTCACCCTTCTATCCACTTCATCCCAGAGCAGCTCAATAGGATTGAGGTCTGGCGATTGTGGAGGCCAAATCATGTTGACAAGTATTCGATCTGCTTCTTTTTGCTGCAAATAGTTTCTACAAAGTCGAGCAGAGTGCTTTGGATCATTATCTTGCTGAAAATGAAACCCTTCTCCAATCAATCACAACCCCGAAGGAATAGTATGTTCTTCTAAAATGACCTTGTACTGCTCTTTTGTTAATATTCCGTTGATTCGATGCAGATTTCCAAGACCGTCGAAGGAAAATTCTCCCCAAACTACCACTGAACCTCCTGCATGCTTTACGGTAGCCACAACACAATCATCACGCATTCTTTCACCTCGCCTGCGTCGAACGTAAACACTCCGATTACTGCCAACAATTTGAAATTTTGACTCATCAGTCCATAACACTTTTTTCCACATATCGATGTTCCAATTTTGATGCTCTTTAGCCCATTGCAACCGTTTCTGACGGTTTTGTGGTCTCAGTAACGGTTTGCGAGCAGCAATGCGTCCCTGTAACCCTGTTTTTGTTAAGCGCCTCTTTACCGTAGTAAGGGACACTGGCGTTTAGTTGAGCTCGAATCTGTGGAGCTGTTAGGCGTCGGTTTCTTTTGGATATTACTTCCAAACGTCGATCTTCAGCCGGGTTCATTATTTTGGGTCTCCCGGATCGCTTTACGAAATGCGTTGTTCCTGTTTGTCTTATAGCGTTTCACTGTTCCTTGGACAGCTCGGTAAGTTAATTTAAGTTTTTTCGCAATTTGCCGCAACTAATCACTTTCTTTATATAAAGTAATGACAGCACTACGTGTCTCTGCACTCACTTCTTTTCGTTTTGGCATTCTTTCGCGATAAACAATTCTTTCACACAAGTTGATCGGACAGCACTAAAGCATAAACTAATACTTCTTCTATGATAAATGAGTGTTTCATGTCCTAAATATCTAAATACTTCATTCGTAGAATAATTACGTAAATATTGCAGTATTATAAGCAGAGCTGTCAAGTAATTCAATTAAAAGACTTCAAAATGTAATTTAATTACAAGAAGTAATTCAATCACATGTAATTGAATTACTTTTGTAAACACCCAAATGTAATTGATAATTCAAGCACTTTATGTGAGTAATTGGTAAAAGTAATTGGTTTTGCAATTACTTATCAGTTACTGAAAATTGAAATATAGGTATTATGTGTGTGGGCACGTGTGTATGTATATATGTGAAATCACAACTCCTCGATCGACATCGGTAGACGCTTTGTTTAGACTGTTAGTATGAAAGAAGCCACAAAGCCCGGCACCCGGTAAAATTAGAAAGCGTTGTATTCATCGCGAGTAAACATAAGTCGACTGTAGGAGGCCTGTAGGCCTGTAGTATAGTGTTTTTTTTAATTTCATCAAACAGTATCTATGAAGTGATTTATACGATAGAATGCAAGGATGCAATATTGGCTTCTTTTACCATACCAAAATTCAAACTGAGATGGGTCAATAGTTTTGAAGGATTTGATACACAAAATCTGAATAAAAATATAACTAGGCTAGTATTTGAGGCCGGTAAGGAAAAACAATCTGAGCAAGGTAATATAAGTAAAGCAAATCGTACGCAGCCATTAGATGATTTTTTGAGCTAGATGATAATTCTAAACGTGAAGTTACAAATACGTTTAAAACAAAAGTTGAACTAGAGACGTTACAGTATTTGAATGACATATCAACCGATTTTTCCCTTCTCAATAGCTATCCAGTTTTAAAACAATTGTTTTTAAAATACAATACATGTCTTTCTTCGTCAGCTCCTGTAGAACGTTTGTTCTCCTTTGCAGAAGTAATTAATGCGCCTAGGCGGCATGCACTTTCTGATAAACATTTTGAAGAACTTTTGCTATTGAAGACCAAAGCGCAGAGTTACATGTAAAAGTTATACAAATTAAGAATTTATATACAATGTATTTACGCATGTATAATAAAATTTATATCAAAATTATGCTGATTTATTTGCCGCTCTCTCCATCTATTATAAAAGTGCAAGTGCGTTTGATATCTATACAGGCAAAAAATTTGTAGAAAGTATTTGGAATATTCAAAACATACATAATTGTAGCGATCAAATAATAATTCAATTACATGTCAGTAATTCAATTACAAGTTACTAATTCAATTACTTTGCAAATAATTTAATTACAGTATTTGCACAAATGCCAATGACTTTGAAATTGTAACTGGGAATTCAAGTACTTCCAAAATTTGGCTGTGCTTGGTAATTGATTTTTCAATTACTTTATGCGGTGATTTGTAATTGTAATTTAATTACATTTTGGGTGTAATTTTGACAGCTCTGATTATAAGTGGCTTTACCGATTTCTTTCTAAAAGAACGGGCTTTGTACCTCTGCAGGTCATAAATGGATTAACAGAACTTTGTTTATTCTCATCTGAAAACTTGCAATTTATTGTAGGGATTTATGCAATTTGCCTTTGTAAATATCTTGCAAACGTACCAAACATATTTTATTTAGATTGGGGCTATTTGCGCAGGTAAATTACTCAAGTGACGAATTTGTATGCTACTGATCCCTCATTTATGGACGGTAGTGTATGTATGTCTCTGGGAGCTGTACTAGTATTTTGTTGTCATGCCTAGTCTAGAAATATAAAACCCCTTATAAGTAATAAATTATAATGTTACAACATTTACAAGAGTTTGTATGCGTAAAAGATAACAAATGTGTGCACACGCAATTTGAGTTCTTGATTTATAAGATAGTCCAAATTCCACTTGCAATAACAATACGTTATTATTAAAGGAATATTAAAAAAACTGTCCCTGAGATAATTTACAATTTTTTTCTGTTATTATTTGTGAAAAGTGCACACTTCAGAATGCTATTGTAGTTGAATATTATTCCCATAAATGCTTAAGTTTAATATTACTATTGATATTACGAAATATAATTACAGTTTTGAAGGAATGCGTAAGTATGAATGAGAATAGTTATAAATCTGAGGGGAATCTGTTATTATTTTTTATTAAATATTAGCTTTATCAAATACGCTCTACATTTTCTGGAGATTATTTTTCTGCTCATCAACACTTATGTTTTAAGGTCAGTGTTTGAATTAAGTAGACTAGCACATGACTGGGGGACTAAATAGCAATAAATTGTTACAAAAATCTTAAGTTTGTTAAACAAAGCTTAGTAACTCACATATTTAAATATTCATTCAAGCATTTAGTGGTATGTAAATATTTATTTATATATCATTTGTAACATAATAGATGACTTGTTAATACAAGATTTACCGGAATTATCCTTTTGTTTCTATTTATAATAATTTTATTTTGATGTTTTGAAATATTCAGGTCTGACAGCAGACAAGGAATTATAGCAATAAAACTAGATGTAATGAGCATTCATGCAATTTAAGCAAGGATATTTTCAATGTTTAGTATGGCCGTAAATATGAAGCGTTTAACCATCATAGTGACGTGCTAATGATAAATAGTAAGGTTTAGTATTTAGTTCTTTGATTTTTTGGTTAGTTGTCTCTTGTGATTTTTAGTAGATATTACGCTGTCGTTCTAAACAGAAATTTATTTTTCCATTATTAGTTGGTATTTTCGTTAATGTATATGTGAATAAATCCCAGAGAAGAAAGAAAATTGAATAAAGAATACATACAAATATACAATAATATTACGATGTCCACAATCGTAATATATGGCATTGCTATTTCATTTTTTTAATACTTTATGATGTATAGTTCATATATGATACCAGCAAAGAAAAGTGTTAATAAATAAAGTACCAAATTCAAAAATGTGTTGACAGCACCATTTGAGTATTTGTTTAAAATTGCTTGATTTATATCTTCCGCTTGTCTATTTTATATGAAAATCTATAAAAGTGGTAAGTGACTAATTCTCATGGTATTTTAATCGAGGGTACCTACCAGACATCACAATGATTTGCTCCTTTAGTCTCACACGTACGTTTTTCTTTTTTTACATTTAAGACAAATAATAAAATATTGTGATATAAGTAGGTTTTCCTTGAATGTAGCTACAATGCTGGAATTATCAGTAAAGGTGTCCCATACATAGTTTGATAACACCATTAAGATTCAAAGTTATTAGACCTCTTCTTTCAATTTATTAAGAACTCCAAATTTATCAAAATTAATATATTAAATCATCAATGTGTACTTCGTTGTTTCTTCCCAAAACTACTTTAGACCTCGTTTGATCTAGTTATACCCAGAAATATCTATATGCAATGTCTTCTTTGCATTCAAATAGCACTTAGATACACATTAAATTTTTTTTCTAATAATGCAATTCCTTTTATGCCTAGTTGGTTAGAAAAAATTATGAAACGAATTATAGCTGGATATTATAAACCCTAAAGTTTCAGAATTATTATGATTTCTAGTTCTATTGATTTCCCGCCAAAACGATCCAATTCCTTGTTCAAGTAACCAACAGTACAAACTTCAAAATCCACTAATCATTCAAAATCAAACTATCTAGGGATCTATGTATTTCTAATTTATAAAAGATAAATTTCTTCTAAAGATAACAAAGTTACTTGCACAAAAATGACGATTTTGTTGACTATTCACTGGATTTATAACAAAAAATAAACCAAACGTATTTGCTTTAAAAAAAACACACAACTTATATGAATTTTCGTGCGAAGTTAAATGCATATATTACGTTCACGCAGAGGTGTAGGTATTTAGTAACGTTTACTTAGAGAAGTGTTAAGAAGATTGAAAACCCTTGTTTTGTATACAATATATTTGCATTATATAAAGGCTCAGGAATCCAAATCCTGAACAGAAACAAAATAAATATTATGCCAAGAAATATATTGGTTCGACACAATAATTGCTAAGTTCACAGTATTATTACAATCTCACAAAATGTGTAATAAACAAGGTTACCGCTTAAGAAATTAATAATAAGAGTTCGATAAACTCGCATAATATTTCCATATATTATTAACGTTATCGCTACACAGCTAAAAGAAGAGCGATTGTATTTCGCCAAATCTAACTACCTCAACGAAATTATTTTCATTTAAGAATAAATACAAATTTAGAGTTTGGACGTGGTCCAATATAACTCAAAATAAGCGAGTGCAACAGAATGCAAGGAGAATAATATATTATTTACTTACTATATCAAAAGTGGCGAACTTTTCAGATTAATGGGATTATTCACTAGCACAAAAAACTATCTTCCTTATTCACAAAACAACTCGAGTAGTTAATACCGCGATGTGTGATTAACTCCGAGACGGTTGTATTAACTACTGTCGGATTTTAAATGCGATATCGCAGTAATACTTGCTTTCGGGACACCCACTGATGACTCTTGTTTCGAAATGAACGGATGATAAACGAAATTGTTACAGGACGGAGTACGATATTATAAAAAAATCTCGCTGTCAACACAGTATTAGTTGGTTAGCGGTTGTCGACTAGCAAACATCGCGATGTGCTGATTTTGGTCTTCTTTCTTTCGTATCGCGTCAACCATTTTTTGAATCACTTTTTATCGGCTGACTTCAATACTTTAATGTGTTTCGTAATGTTGAAGGAGAAACGATAGAAGTCGTCTAATGATAATTACAAATTCGTCATGTATGGATTGCAAATGAATGAGTACTTATGAATATTATTTCGGTTCAATGTGAGTTGTGAAAAATTAAATTTAGAGTAAGGTACGTTAATGTTGAAAATATAACATAATATATATGTATATAATATGAAGTACAATGTTTTCTTAATAATATGCGTGCAATAAACTTATATTTAATAAATAAATACATGTTATCATTATCAGACATTACTTACATATTTGTTGTCCAATTGAAAAACCTAATCAGTCGTAGAGCGTTTTAAAGTTAATTAAAATTAGTTTGTATTTAAATTTTTCAAGTGAAACCTTTATAATTCAGTTATACTAATACTTTTTTGTTGATGACATTTAAGACTAAAGTAAAATCGTTTAGTATAAAAGCTTTTTAACTGAATACATCTTTTATTAAAGTTCAATATAATACAGGCCGTAAAGCGTTTGTAATGTTTCTTAGCATAAAGAAGAAAAAAAGTATGTAGTATGTATGTAATTTCACAGACGTAGGTACTGAGTTATTGAAATAAAGAAATGCTAGGGGAAGGCATAAGGAAATAAATTAGTACTTATAACTCAGAAGGGATATCAGGCGCATTAAACGGAAGGCAGGTTCCCTTAGAATAGCTGTTTTCTTGTATGCGGGTAGCGTATAACTTCTTAACAGTATTTCTCTTTTCTATCATTAATCAGTTTGTAGCTTTGGTTTCCAAGTTGACATTTCTTTGTAATCAATCTTTTGTAAATCGGTTTTACAGCATTGTTTTTATTACATTTTTTAAGTCCGGCAAGTTTAAATGTATCCTTTATACGTTTTCATTGTTTGCTTCTTCATGTTTAGTAACAAGCATTATGTAACAGGAAACTTCCAATTTTTTATCTGCGCTGTACTTAATATAATATGCTTGTCTGTACAAAATATAACATGCTTGGGTTCTCGGCCTATTTAGCAGGTTGTAACACGCTGAAGTAATATAGTTACTTCTTTGTGTAGGAACATAGGAAGTCCACGAAATTGACACTTGAAACTTAAAAAATGAGTAACAAAATTGATCATTTACAGCCCGTTATCGATTATCAGCTATTTCGCTCTAGACGTCTGTGATTCCGTGCCAAATATGCGTGTGGCCAAATGCTAAAAGTGTTAAAACTGATTAAAATTAATTTTATACGCTTAAGCCACAAAAACGTTATCATCAATTAAATAGTATTACAAGTTTAGGAATGATGGTCAACCGCTGAAAGCATTAGAACTTCTTATGTATCTCTAATCTAAACAAAATCGAAAATCAGCACTAGTCCACCCTCTCAAAGTCTCTGAAAAGTGCGACGAACTTTAGACACTCTGCTATATGTAACTGTTCAATGTTGGAGACAAGTTAACTGGTGATTGATCAATTGTTGATGATTTTCGATATTTTCTGACTACAACAATGATATAACAAATTGTAGCGTTTTAAGCGATTAACCGCCTCTCAAAATCTTTGAAAAATATGATGAACTTTGGATACTCTGTTACGTGTAACTTCAAGGTCGGATAAAAATTAACAGATGGGTGATGAAACGATGATTGTGATTTTTTTGCTTTAGAATATATATATTTCAAATTCTTTTACCAAATAACACCCTTATATACCTCTCGTCAGCTAGGATCTTGCGTAATTTGTTTATTATTATTTATATTGGTTAATTACTATTATTAACAAAACGATTTTGAGAACTTAATCATTATTAGACTTACACTGCTGGAGACTTAAATAAACTTGCTGAAGAATTGTGTGAGTCGACTATTTTACAGATTTCAGGTACCTATATCTATTTTTTTATTCCAATGAAATCAGCGTTAACTTGGAACTAGTTTAAATAAAGCAATTTATCACTTAACACGACTTATTAGGTTTTGATCTTTTTGCCTACCTCTCCAAAAATTTCATTATTTAATATTTTAATTTGTCAATAAATTGGTTTCCTAATATTTTATATACATAGAATGCACTATTTCTAAAAGAAGTACACTTCTGCAAGTTATTGTCGAATTTCCTACAAAATGTACATATAATAAATATTTCCATTTAATTCTAGTTTTACGTTGAAAATTAATTAATCCTATATAATTTGGATACATCAAAACTAAAAACCGCATAAATGACGTAATAATGAACAATAATCTACAATTCGCAAACTTGAAAATTCTGCTCAAATCTACCGTTTTGCAGAATATTTTTCTAAACGGAACTTAACAGACGAATCTGATATATATTTCGGTATCAAAGCCTGTCAGTTTTATCAAGCACGTGAACTTTATTAATGTTATTGTGGGAAATGTTGATTCACGTAAATAGTACATCAAAAATGGAAGTAAAATACTAAAGGATTTGTTTGTAATTGAGGAGTAAATCCTTTTCAAGTTTCCAAACCACCAAAAGGAAATTGATTCTGTATTTAACGATGAACTGGAATAAATATCAATTAATCTTTTTTTGATTTCAGTTTTATATCAATGCTAAATTAAGCACAATTTTCGTTAACAAAATAGGAACATTCAAATATCCGACATGTTGGAAATATAGTACATATATTAATTACGCAGTCGATCTCAAAGTTCTAGAAACTTGTTTAGAACTTTATCTCTGACATTTAGAATGCACTAGCAACTCAAAACGGCATATACACATTGTTCAAGTACGTATTTGTTGGGTAGTGAATGCCATGGAAGAAAAATTAAAATTATATCAGCATATTTAATAACTCTCGCTTATATTCAAAAGTATATTGAATATATACCATTAAAACAATTGAATGTATTTTCTCATAATTAGGAATGAAGGTATCCTAAGGAACTCTAACTAATTAGTCTACTTTGTTATGTGCGAGTTCAAAGCTTTTGGGCAACTTTAGAGTACCTACTACACCTCCAAATATTTAATTAAAAAGAATATCATTTATTATGATTATTATAGGTGATTGTGATTTTAAGAGTATATCATCAATCACGTATAAATTGACTGAATTGACATTTAAAAGTTGTTTAATTCATTTAGGACGGATTCAGTCCATAGAATTGTCAATGAGATAATAATTATTCCCAGTTTGAAGTTTTAATTCAATGAAACTTTTAAATCAGTTCAAAAACAATATAGTAATTTTTACAATAAAGTAAAGCCGCCTATTCATACAGAAACAATCTTTAAGCGATATACAGAATGACTTACATAATGGGCGACATAATTCTCTTGACATACATAGGTACACTATTTTTGATTAGCTAGAATTAAAATTAAATTATATTAGTAAATTGTCATGGAATAGGATATAATGATTCTGTAGAAAAAAAGAACAAATATTTAGTCCTAATTTTTGTTGTTTTGTATTAATCTATTTTTTAATATTAAAAAACCCGTTATGAACTCTTTGGATTATAATCGTAAATTTGTCACGAGTCTATTCTACGCGCATGATAAAGTGCTGAGTGTAAGAATTAATGTTTATGTCATTTCGATAACAATAAATTATCTACAACAAACAAGATATTTAATGCGAAATGAATATAAATGTGAACCAAAATAAATGCATTGCTAGGTTTCTTAAGATAAGACTACAAGCAATTGCCAACTTTCTTCTAAGAATTCAAATGCTACAACTTTTGAACGGTGCTCTCTGAGACTAAATTTTAAAGATATACTTAGTACGAGCATATAATCAAAAATAAATAATAATTGTAGCTTCAATAAATTAATCCTGCTAGTAGTGGAATACTATTTGCGTCAACAAAGCGCTATAGAATCTATAGTTGTTACAGATCTGACTTGCTGCTCAGAAACCTTTTCATAAGTTGAAGGAAGTACTCCCCATACTAAGTTAAGGCAAATGTACTTGAGCAATATATGGAAGAAATTAGTGGCGATTGCGGCTAGCTATATACATCTGTATATATACGTACAAAATTTTTGTAGGTTTATGTGAGAACAATGAAATCAACTCCTGGAAGCTTAGGAACTACCTTTGAAATTCGGAAGGAATCACCCGTCCATGAGTTATGAGAAATACTAGGGTTCAAAACCGACACCGCCGGACTATGAAGCCAGTGTACTAGCCACTATGCCACTAACCCTGACAAAAATGGTCGTAATGACTCTATTCTACTAATATATACCATATTAGTAATATATACCATAAAATTTGGTTAGACAAGTATGAGTAAGTATTTATCAAACATGAAAGGAACCCTTTTGTTGGCATGTCGTTCCATTTTTACAACAGTTTTAAAATTAACGTACTACTATAACCGAACAATACCTGTAATAGCCGCCTATGGTTTCCCTATATTCCTTCTCTATTTTCTCTGTCTGGCAAGGTTAGAACTACCACCACAATTTTTGTAGTAATTGCTTAACTATAATTTTGTGATGTTTGTATTAACCACAATTTTGGTTTTACTAAAAACATAATGTATCGAATACTATTTAAGAAAACCACAATAATATTGTATTTCTTGAACTAAACATGATGGTTGCTACTATAGTAACCATTGGTTCTTGGTCAGCTGAACTAAAAGAACTAGTTCACAGATTCGAAATAAACGAGTTCGCCCGAACTATTAAGTTTTCCGCATTTTTGTAATTGTATTTCATTCTATTCGAGTGCTATTGCTCTTGCTCACTGTCACTGCGGGACCAGTGACCAACATAAAATGCACGGTTACAAATACAAAAACACCAAAAATCCGCATTTGTGCAACGGATCTTTGTGAATCAACGAAATTGAATAATCGGAAATATCAAATGCGTTTTACGTATACGCAAAAAAGAAACGCACCATGTGAACTCAACTATAGACAAGAAATAACTTCTCACAATTATTTTTAGTAGTTTCAGCATTGAAATTATTAAAAATAAATGATAGGCTAGGTAATGATTCATTTGTATGTATGTACTACATTTATAGATAGTTTAAACGTTTAACTTGAGGTGACCGATATTAATAATTGCGGGAAAAATTTTTGCTTACAATGTTCGGAAGTAAAACTAGAAACATATATATAAAATATATTTATTGCAACTCTGTGAAAAAAGGAAAATGTTAATTCTTCTAAATAAATAATGACAATATATATATATAATAAAACAATATAAGAACAAAAAACAATTAACTAAAATATAAATATTTAACATAAATACTTTTTCAATAATTAACAAAATGCAAGAGATGTTCTTGGATAACTTATACTACAGATTTATAGATTATGGTTTAAGAATACTATCTCGTGCACTTTTCTTGCACTCAGTCTGGTTCTCCTATCAGTAAGTATTTGCCCTGCTTTAGAAAAGATTCGCTCACAACTCACTGATGTTGCCATAACACATAATCTTTTCATTACCATTTCAAACAAGTATGGATATATTTTAGAACGATCTTTCCACCAGATCATGGGATCTTCTATATGAGCTAAGAGGGGTTCACTAAAATATTTGTCTAATTCAATGATTCCTGCAGCACGTATATTCTGGAAAGCTGATAAGTTTTTTGCTTCAAGATCAAAATCATTCCAAATATCGGATTTTGGAACATTCTGAACAGATGTACATTGTTGTGTATCTGTCATGTTGCTCGCAGCAGTAGAGAGTTGAACAGTAGCTATTTTTTTCTCCAGAATTTCATACGCGGCTTTGAATTTGTTTTCATTAAAAAATCCATATTTTTTGAATGGGGCATCTAAAATAGTAGCCTGACATGTAAGTTCATTTTCTTCTATGTACTGAAATCTTTGATCAATTTGATCCTTTAGTTTTTGCACCATTCGAGTTATTTGTTCAGGTGTACTTTCATTAAACGAAAGAAGGTGCTCATTTACTTTTTTCTTCATAATCTTAACAAATGGAATGACTTTTGATAAACCGACCTGCTTTTCAGAGCTGATTTCATTTGTTATATCGAAAAACATTTTCAACACTCGTACCGCATGCTCAATTATCTCCCAATCACTTGAGGTCAAGACAATTTGTAAGTCATTTTGTAAGAGTGCGAGTGTTGAAATTACGGCCTCTTTAATTTCTATAATACGAGACGGCATTTCATATGTTGAGTTCCACCGTGTTATGACATCCTGTTTTAATTTTAACATGGGAAAATTCATTTGTTCTTGAGTTTTTCTTAACTTTGAAAGTCCTTGCGAAATGCGTTTAAAAAACTCGACAATACGCTTTACTTTTTTAAGCGTGGTTGATATTTCCTTAATGCTGTCCTGCACGATTAAATTTAATGTGTGTGCGAAACAAGGCAAATGGCGCCATTGACAACATCGCACTGCTGCAATAATATTTGCCGCGTTGTCTGTTGTACAGGCTGTAACTTTGTTTTCTAAAGCAAAATCTTTCAGGAGGTTGAGTAAAAACCTCGAAATATTCTCAGTCGTCTTACTTTCCTCAAAACTAATACAGCCTAATAATACCGATGAGATTTTAAGATTAGCGTTGAAGAAATGGGCCGTAACGGCCGTAAAACTTTCATTGTTAAGAGATGTCCACGCATCTGTTGTTAAAGAAACGCTGTTTATCTCTTGTAGCGTGATTTTTAACGATTGAAGCTGAGCTTGATATAGATTAGGTATTAGTGTACTTCCTATAGTTTTTCTCGTAGGCATTTGGCACCCTGGATTTAGCATGTTAATAAATTTGTTAAATTCTACGTCTTCAACCACTGAAATAGGTTGATATTTCTTGACAATCATCTTAACCAACTGATTATCTAGGCTTTTAGCCTTTTGTGTGGAAACGGGCCTGACAAGAAAGTCTTTCATTGATGGGATAGCTTTAATTTTAAATCCAGAATGTATGTAGGGTTGGTGGCGCTGATGATGTTGATGGTTGTGGTTGGGTCTCCGATAAATGTGATTGTATTATGGATAGGGATTGCGTATTTGATGACTGTGGCTGTGGTTCCTAATTCCCTGTTACTGTTGAAACTTCTTCGGGCACGCTCCTTTCGGGATTTATATTCAGTAACGTATGTTTTGTGGCAAGATGCCGCCGTAAATTGCCCAAAGATCCACCTGATGTACTAACAGTTTTACCGCAGTAGATACATTTAGCAAAATTTTCTTTTTTTTCAAAGTGATTCCATATAACATTTCTGCAACGCCTATTCATTTTGAAAATATTGTTACCGTGAGAAAACTTAATTATTATTTTTTTAAACTTAATTTAATACGGTAATGCAATTACTTAAGACCGTAGATAGAAAAATACTAATCGTTTGTAAAACGGCAAAACACATAAAGCGGGCAGTTCGCATGTACCTAACATGTATGTAGATTGATAGACACTAGTTTAATATTTGTGATTTCTGATGTTTTGAATGATTACGTGTATTTGTGTATTAGATATAGTGGGTTATTATAATTGCCAGTGTTTTTCAATCTATTATTTAGTCTGCTCTTGAACACCTGCAAAGGATTATGGTTGTATGTAAACATCTGTTTACCGCATTTAGCGTTATAGCGGCCTATGAGAATGCTTAAGGACACGTGCGGATACGGGCGCTGCGAGTCAATTCTGTTTCTGGTGAACGAGGCAACCCATCTCTGTATTGTAACTTCCTATGGTGCCATGCCAGGTGAACCTACGTGTATATAATACAACTGTAGTGTATTTTGCTAAATATTTCTTTCAGTGTAATAAGTACCCTTGCAGCGAACGAACATGAATTATGTCCAGTTTTTAACGCGAATGATTTGAAAACCTAAATACAAATGTTGAGGCTAAGAAGCTTGTTATATCTAAAAGTAAAGTCAAAATAGCAATTTAAATTAGAGCCAAATGTGAGACACATCAAGCTATAGTTGGAACACCTAATAATTATAGTAGTTATTAAAGTTGCACACAGGAAGTAAAATAACAGAATAAGCTACATAAGTTTGAAGAAGGAACAGAGAAATCACTAATGCTTCCTCACTCATTTCGGCAAAGCTGGTTCTACATGATATTAGGTAATCACTCCAAAAGAATAATTTCAAACTTTTCCACTATACTGACCATATACTTTGAAATATCCTGTATAAAAAGAGGCAGAGTTATATTTCAGAGATAGTAAAAGCAAAGGATATAGGTATGAAATAAAATTTAGATGTTCTATAAAAAAAACAATTTGCGTTTAATGCGGTGTTGTGGGACATCTGTACAGAAAAAACATATAAATTAAATATCCTAATTAGGTATATTAAGATTTAAGTATGTCAATCCACCCAAATAAACGTTACCAAAAATTGTAGAAACTATAAAGTTCATGTGGTTGAAGTTTAATTCATATTAAATTAATAATAAGTAAGCATAAATTGTTATACAAGTAATGAAGTTTTGAAGCCTTAGATTAGCTTAGCGTTTTGTCAGAAGATTGTCGATGTATTTGTAATAATTGCTGATAATATGGAAAACATCGCTATCAAAAATGTGATATCGTCCAGCTTTTGCGCAGAGACAGTTCGCAACATAATCAAAATTAGATGTATGATATTAGCTCTTTGTGTATTTGATATGAAGGTTTTCTTCAATGAATACAGTATAATAATTGTTTGAATGCAACTAACTACTACAGTTGAAGTGAACAAGTTTCTTTAAAAAAGTAATAAATGAGACCGGCACATGATTGTTTTATTTCCAATTTATTATTCTTTCCCACTTACTACGTACTCCTAACATTATTAGTTTCCAAGTTATATTTCTTCAAGTTACATCCTCTATTGCTTCTTGGAAAATAATTGGATTTGATCACATGGTTTATGCGCAAAAATGCGGTTATTCCATTAATTAAGTTGAAAGCTGAGCCCTTCAGAAACTGCCAACGGTATTAAAGAATTTGTGATTAAAATATGTATGTCAGCGTTGCTAAAAAAATTAATGGAATTCTGACTGAAGTGCTTCCCGATAATTTAAATAGAGTTTTGAAAAAAACGCGAAGCTGTATTACGCGAACTAAGGTAAAACTCCGCTAAGTAGGATTTAATTTGATTTGAAAGTCCTTGTTGAAACAATTACGTATTTTATTGAAACGTTAGCAAAAAAGTTTTATTTTTTTCTACCTAACAGGTTTGAAATAACTCCAAGACGCTTTTATGTTCTAAATATGTAATAAATATAAATATTGCGGAGTTTAAGGTTAACCTTTCTTTGGAACTGTAATTAATATTAAGTTTTTTATCATCTTTTATAAAAATTGTCTGAGACTTGAACTTGCAGTGTGTAAGTGTGTATGTGTGGTATTTGCTCTTCTTATACTAGCAAAATTAAATTAAATCATTAATTTTAGCGTAAATTTTTTATGACTGCAGACATTCAGCTGCAAATATGGCATACGCTTACCTTATTCGTGGCAGGAAATACTTCGAACGTTATCGGGTTTGCAATCGGCCAGCGTACAGCTGAAGAAAGACAACTTTAAATTGCAAATTAGTATGCAGTCACGTCGTAAGTATGTAAATATACCACGATCGCTGAGCTCACTTAACCATCTAACGGTGAATACAGCGCGTAATTTTTTCTTATAATTTAAATTAAATGCAAAATTGCATGTGTAAGGAGCTGGCATGTGTAGCGAATTTGTTTAATTTATCTGTCTGTCTTGATCATACATCTGCTAACTCTTAACCAACAAAAAATCATATTTTAGAGAGAACTGCCATACTTTTACAAGGCAGGAAACAAGCTTTGTTTAGGTCTAGGTTTTATACTCTAACTTTTTCATGTTACCCATAATTCTAAATATTGCCAAAACAACGCAAAGTCAAGTATATATTAATAAAATAGTGAATGATATATACAGCTTTCTATTTACCAATAGTGAGATTGAATCATGTCTTGGTTCTTCTTTATGTTCTCCACTTTTATCTTAACAATTCGCCTTGAAATGTGAAAAACGAATTGTTAGCAATAATTCTCAATACAAGGAACTAACCAAACATAATATATCATATTTATAAGTTTATAAAATATACGATAAAAATAATTATCAAGCCGTAGTTTCCTTTTCAGAAACAGATCTAAGTTGGACATGCTTTTCAATGCTATAAATAGGTGGCGGTGAATACCTATTGAGTTTATGAAGAATAGAAGGTGATGGATCCTCATGATATTCATCAGATGGCGCTGACTGCACACATACATACTATCGACAGCAAATGATGGTGGACACCTTTTTATATTAGTAGAGTGTTAGTGCTTTCAAAATATCTACGTTTGAGGTTTGCATTCAATATAATTTAGTTCACAGAAGAAATAAAATAAAGCCTTTTAATGTTAGAGCTATAGTAGTATTGCAAGTACCTTTTGAAAAGCACTGTTTAATGAATTGAGAACTGGTCTAACATCATCAAAAGCTCGATAGTAACGCTTGTAACTTAATTACCTTAATAATACGAATAGGTATAGAGTATAAGTGCCTCGACAAAAATGAGTTAAATGCTGGTAATCAAGTTAACGAGTTATATGAGAACTGGTCGCGCTAAAAGGCGTTGGATGTTAGTTTTTACATAAGTCACTTAATAATTTGCCTGCTAACTTAATATCTGCACCTCACTTCTTGCTACAACAATATGGCAATACATATAAATACGTACTACAACATCTTAGCAATAATAAATTGCATTTGTACTAGTTATATGAAAAAAAGGATATTTTTGATCAAGCAGCTACTCAAATGGACTATACGATCTTGCATCAACGGTATTTTCAATAGCTTGTTTGATCCTAAGCAGTTAGAGCTGGATGGATAATCTTCAATGTAAACGGTTTGTCTTATTTATTATTAGTATATACGGGTGAGTCACGACTATTCCCTCGGTCTCTTGTGTCTAAACGCTAAAAGATATGAGTTTCAAATTTTAGTCAAATATGTAGGACGATAAGGAGCACATTTTAAAATTATTTGCAAGTATACAGGGTGATTCAAAAAAGTACAGCATATCAAAGTTAGGTTATTTAGGTTTTAATGGAACACCCTATATTGTATACCATTTTTGGATTCTACGTCATAAATTAGGATAACTTTGTTCATATTTTCCTATATCTATCTGCTGCCAATTTCGAGAAAATTTGATTTTTACGAAAATGTCGGCATTCGCGAAAAAATTAAAAACAGGATATCTGTATGACTTGGACGATTTACATTTGTAAGAAGTTATTTTGACAAAGCGTGCTTTCAATAAACCGATAGAGTATTATGATATTGTCTACATGGCATTAAGCAAAACAATTTATACTTTATATTTTTTCAACCATCAATAACTCTTTTAAGTTAAATGGAACACCCTGTATTAATCAATTCTATGTGAAAGCACATTAAACTCTCTACCAAAAACTATAAAGATGTTTATATCTAAATTTAACGATTAAAATGTTATTAACGAAATTCTTCAAAAACCTCATAAAACCGATACTTTTTTCAACGAAATAGGAGGCCATGCTGCTTTAAAATTAGCATATGTTCAGCTAGTTGCGATTGTCATTAATTCCTACGCATAATTAAACAGTTATTACGTCTAGTAAATGAAGAATAAAACAAACAAACAATACCCCACCTACCATTCTCGAAGATATGAAACTAAAATAAAAAATAATGTTATTTCAGAGCCTGTGTTCTCGTATGATACAAATAAAAAACTACCTATTAGCCCGTGAAACATGTGTCCTGAATGAATTAATTAAGGATTGTGGTGTTGGCGATACCGATTTTTATCTGTATTATAAATAATGTTAACAAAAAATGTATTTCATTCATTCATTTCAGGGATTTTACGGAAGAAGATTCTTCTTTTGCCTATAACATGTATATAGAATAAGATCAATTTGAATATCTACTGGAATCTTTTTCATTAGATAATCTATTTATATTTATTCAATTCAAACGAACATTTAGTACAGTAGACATTTTTTTGAGAACTTATTAAATTCATTTCAATAGAATATGTTAAAAATGAATGTGGTTGACAAGTTTATATCTTATTTACTCGTTTTTTTCTAACATATTTGTAATTTGTTTATGATATCGGTTACTTATTACTTTATTTTCAATTCTACCATAGCATAACTTACCAACGTGCAGTATATCAATATATTATAAACTAACATATTTGACTAAAATTTGAAACTCATATCTTTTAGCGTTTAGACACAAGAGACCGAGGGAGTAGTCGTGACTCACCCTGTATAAGAGCCCGTCTTTTAGACAATTCAAAGTTGTAGTCTAGGAAAGCATTGCATGCTAGAGATTGGGCGGTAGTTCCGGCTGTCGACGTCCTAGATGTCATGGGACATTTCGATCCCAAATTCGTTACCCAAATGCTGTGCAATCGATTCGTCAATTACTTCACTTATATTGTTAACTGTTTCCAATTTATATCAAAAACAGTATATAAAGCATATCGATGATGGTTGTATTAATGCTAAAATAATATTTATATCTGAAATGCAAACAGCTCAATTGTTACTTCATTCGTATGTTATTTCTCCAAAAGACAAGTTTATATAAATTTTCCCATTATTTTTGGAATCGCTACAGTTTTATGACACACAATTGCGTAAAAATTTCATTAGCTACAAGAATTAGTTAAATTGGTTCCGCTAAATATCTCACGTGCTGGTCTTTCTTCAAGGTAACCGTACAATCTGTATGCATCAATTGTAAATGTAATAATAAAAATATTGCGACGAAATAATGTTTTATTATTTGTACTTGTAAAAGAACGCACACGCAATTCACTACAATTCACATGTTCGCCAAATTTTGATTATTGTTATTATTGATAATGGCTCATTTTCATAATAATACATAAATTGTTATCATGTTGTGTTGGCCATTACAGAATCTCTAGTCATCGTCAAAGAAATTATTTGTGTTTTACGTAGAATGAAGGCCATTCAGTTTCAATTATTGTAGTTTATGTATTTGTATCAGTCGCAAACAAATTTTCATATTTTGTAATATTTTTTTATTGATTTTAACGAGTTTTTTTATGCAGAGGGCATTTTGGATTTGTAAACTGTGAATTTTGGACCAACCACCTAGAAAACTGCAAGCATAAGAATTCATACTTGACAGCATTCGTCGATATTGATTTATGGATTTTTGGAAGACAATAAAGATCGGCTAATTTTGGATTTTTATATCATGAAAAAAGCAAGACGTGAAAAAGGATACAGGTTGTTTCAATTTGTTAGCATCTTCCCAGTAATCCCTGTTACACCTAACGTAGTACGCTAGTACTTCCTTCCTTATATAAAAAAGAAGGACGCCAATGGTGGTCATTAGAAAGTTATTACAGCTAATGCGGTTATCAAAGTTTTTTAATTTGAAATTTTCTTAATATTCTAGAGACGTTTATACAAATAAATCTAGTTATATTGTTTGCTTAAGTTTTAGCTAATGTTTAGAATATTCTCCGGTTTATATTTCGCCGAAGACCGGTCCTATAAAAACATGATAAAATACATAACTGAATGTAGTAATTACGTGTGTAATTATGTACATGATTAGAGTAGGAATATCAAGAATAAGAAAATTATGCAGTTAAATGGAGTGGGTATATAACAGCATATTTAGATTGCTATATGATAATATCTAATCTTAAAACAAGCCACTTAACATTTCTTACGCAAAAGCTAATTCTTTAATAAGCTTGTACGAAGGTGGACTTTTAACTAGAATCACTTAATCACAGTATATGATTATTTCTTAGATTATTTATGTATCCTAGTAAGATATCAAAGAATGAATAATCAAGATTCATAAACATAAGAGCCGTCTAATACTGTTCACTTTACGATGTTTTGTAGAGTGCGTATATATGTAAATCCAATATTGATCACTTCAATTTCAGCGCGTGAAATATATAAATCTTTGCCAAAATTGGAAAATCGGTTTTTCGATATACCCATTTCCAATTTGATTTCATTTCTGATAGTGGTTTCGGCTATACTTTCTGCCCGGATTACATGCTAACGAAGGGATCACAAAAAATTAACAAAACTATAAATAAAACAAATGCGTTGCTATCCATCCATCGCAGAAAAATTGATATTCATTTCACAACAACCTATTTGTCTGTGTGCTTTCATGAAATATACATATTTATATGAAATTTTCAATCTCAAAGATGATAGAGTAAACTAAGTTACAACTACAATATATTTAGAATATTGATTATTTAGATATCAGCATTAGTATAAGCTGCATCATGGATCTGCTGAAAACCATATTTAAATAACTATTGCGGTCTAGCAATGCTTTGTGATTAAGGAAAATAGTTATAGATTTAGGTCAACCAGATTTAATATCCATTCCTACAGCGAATCCTACAAAGTGTGGAAATTCAAAACGCTTTTTTGAAGTTATAAGTAAATGATTTAGAGCTTGCATCGAATTTTATGAAAGGAGATGATAGAATAGCTTGCAAGCAAAGAATATTTTGGCGAAGGTGAAAAAGCACCAACATAAAACAGCAAGCTTGTATTTTCAAAGGTCACTAAAGCTAATGCTATTGTAATTTTAAATGAAAATGATTATATCGATTTAGTTGAGTAAATGCTAAACTCAGATACATATAATTTACTGATAAAAGTCTTATAAACAAGTACATTTCCGATTTTAATAAAACCGTAAAAAGTGCAGTAAATTAATAGACAAAAAATCTTGCATTGTTCATGTAATAAAAATTCAAATTAGCGGATCTTTATTGTCTTCCGAAAATCCATAAACCGAGCAATCAATATAGACGAATGTTGTCAAGTATGAATTCTTGTGCTTGCAGCTTTTCTAGGTGGTTGGTCCAAAATTCACAGTTCATAAATCCAAAATTGTCTCTGCATAAAAACTCTTTAAAATCAATAAAAAGATATTGCAGTTACAAAATAAACATATAGATAAAATTGCTTGATCGTCGCTTTTGACATTGTATCTTTGTTTCGAAGTGTACCCATAGACGTCCAGAATTCCTAAAAGTCCTTTGAAATTCTAGCAATGAGGTGTAAGAATGTACAACTTTCGCTAATTTGTGTATGCAACAGAGCGCCTTTAGCTTCGACAGTAACCTTTACATCCAGACTCGTGGTGCAACCATGAAAAGCCCAGTATCGTTATTTCTTCCTAATTTTCTTGAATAACAGAAAATAATATAAAACATCTAGTACCGATGGTGCGTTTACTGTGGTTGGGAAGAGCTTGGTGTGAGAGTTTTTGTAAATATTCTGAACTAGAAGTATAGTTCCAGACTTAGGAAGTAGAAACTGAGAGTAGTGTACCATACTTAAATCTCTATTAGATCAAAAAACCAGATTAACTTCGATATGTATAGAAAAATACACTCAAACTATATCCGCTATGACTCGTTATCATTTTATAAGTATATGGTTTCAGTACTCAATAGCTTGTTTGTCAGACTATCATCAATGTCCTTTTCTGAGAAGAAAACTTCGAGAAAGAATTAAACTAAGAATTAAACTAAACTGACCGATACGCCTCTAAATTTATTAATAAACTAAACAAAAATTCCTATTAAAATCAACTACTCAGTTAGGTTGAAAAAAACGAGACAATGTCCAATGGACCACTGCCTACTTTTCAAGAATAAATTGGACAAAATTAATATCTGAAATTAGTGTCGTCATGTCAAAGCTACCTTGATTTAACCAAATTTTTAGAACATAATCGCCATTTAAAACACTAAATTGACTTTTACAAAGAAACTATAAGAGATAGCTATAGGGCACCTTGATAACATTTAAAAGAGAAATAAATTTAAAATCGAATGACAATGTTAGATACAGGATGTCCTATTTAAAATAAGCAAGTTTTTAACCATTAATGGTAGCCACAGTTAGAGGTAAGATTTTAACCACCCTGTATGATTTTTAGAAAACATCTTTACTTTAGCATTAGATATAATGGTTGTACTAATGAAATAATACAACTTGAAACACGTAACTTAAATACGTACGCCAGGTACTCATTCTAAATATTGATCTACATTTTCAAAAATTGTTAAATATCTCAGAAAATGTTGAACTTAGGTATAGGGAATATAACAGTAACTTGCCTTTATTTAGTGCGCGTCATCGAAATACGCAATAATATACATGGTGTTCCATTTAAATTTTGATAACTGATGTGTAACTTTCTTTTGGGACACCCTGTATATTTCAGAATAATTTTAGTACGTGCTCCCAAACTCCCAATGAACCTACACATGCTCCAACAAAAATATTTTAAATATGTGTTACCGTTTTTTTGTATATCAACCGAGGCGAATGTGGTGCCCCATCCTGTATATAACGAACATTTCTGTATTAGAATTTTTGATATATTTGTCAATGGAGCCATAAATACGTCTGGAGCGAATATAGTCTGAATTCCTGATGGCCAGTAATCATGGTCAATAAATGATCAATCTTTTTGGTAATTTTTCAAGTTTTTTTATTAGTTTCTTGTAACACGTTTGCGGCGATGACACATATTTTTTCTCCTCTTTCGAGAACGATTTTGTTACGAATATTTTTAGCAATATAAAAATTTTCTGTATGTTTACAGAATATATTTCAAATTCTTTTTCCAAACAGCACCTTTTATACAGGGTGTCCCTTTATTACTAAAGATAGAGATTTGGTTAAATGGGCAATGTTTTGCAGTTTTATGTGCAGATCTAGAATCTGTTTTAAAAAATTTAAAATTTCGAACCATTCAGAAGTTATGTCAAAAAAATCAAGTCCAATATCTTCATAAGTCTAAAAGTTACGAAAAAAGTTTCCTATGAAAGATAATGTTTGATACGGATAATTTAAAATCAATGTCAAACAAAAATTCAAGATGGCGGCTCTCGAGATATCCATAGCAACTTTCTTAAGTTAAATTGAATAGAGTTTTTTACTCTTTCTTCATTCATATAATATAACCTATAATTAAATAACAAAATACTAGTGTAATTAACAATTTTATATTTTAATCAAGTAGCCTTGCATGATCTAAAACAAAATCACATGAAATACAAAAAAACACAAATATCAATGTTAACTATTCACAGGCAATGCTCAAAATCCTAACTATGGTTTGCTATACATAATTGACAACATTTGATAACAGTTCGAGTAACTTTCTGCAATGTACCTTTTCCATTAATAGTTGCGCACGCTTCTAGCACTGCTTCGGGCAGTTCTTCAACATTATTATAATATGATGACTTCCACATACCCTATTTTTTTACACGCCGTACAAAATAATCAAATGGTGTTAAATCTGCTGCTCTGGCTGCCCATCTAACAGTAGTGTTGGCGGCAATGACCTTATTTTCAAAGCCATTTAAATAATTTATTGCATTTCGGAGATTGTGAATAGAGCATCCATCTTGCTGGTATCACAATCTAGCCCTATCTGCCAAATAATTTTTAAAGACCGCTAAAAGGTCAATGTTCTGTCGAAGATCACAGCTCCAATTAAATGACTTCCCATTACACCGCAAAATACATTAAAACCGAATCGAAGGTGATTTTCTCTAGACCAATAGTGGTCATTATGTCTATTAAACATTCCACAATTAGAGAAATAATATCCATCTGTCCATAACACTCGGCCTGTGAAATTATGTGTTTCTGTACGGACAAACCAGCTACAAAATGCTAGCTTGCGGTTATAATCTTGTAGTCTTAAAGTTTGGGCAACGCAGATAAGAGTAAAACTCGAGCTTTTCAACATTCTGGATGCTGTCGATTTAGATACATTAACCTGTGCTTCTATTTCTCGACTTGAGATGCTTGAATTAGCCGCAACAGAAGCCAATATTAATAGTTCACCATTACAATTACCATCTTCAACTACTAAATTATTTTCATTAGAGTTACTTTTGACTTTTTCAAACTTATACTGCTGCATGTTCTTGTATAGTCGTTTGAACGTTTTGATGTTTAGTTGCCTTTTATCCGGAAAGTTATATAAATAGGTTTGATTGGCAAAACGGGAATTTTTATAGCACTTTATAAATGTGCAAAACATATGGTAGCAGTTTTTAGTTGAATAATTCGTCATATTATTTAAAATTTAATATCTACAAGTAATATATTAGCTTGAATTATCTAAATAATATTCCGCAAATACCTTCTTTCTGAGTGGTATTCTATTGTTTTACTTCGTGGTCAGTGCGACAATGGTCAGCATTTTGAGCATTGCTTGTGAATAGTTTACAATGAGATTTGTGTTTTTTGTATTTCAGGTGATTTTGTTTTAGTTCATGCAAGGCTACGTGATTAAAATATAAAATTGTTAATTACACTAGTATTTTGTTATTTAATTATTTAATTATATGAATGAAAAAAGAATAAAAAACTATTCAGTGATATAAAAATACAATATGGCGCCCATTTAACTTAGGAAAGTTGCTATGGACATCTCGAGAGCTGCCATCTTGAATTTTTGTTTGACATTGATTTTAAATTATCCGTATCAAAACATATTATCTTTTATAGGGAACTTTTTTCGTAACTTTTAGACTTACGAAGATATTCGACTTAGAAGAAAATATCGATTTTTGATTTTTTTACATAACTTCTGAATAGTTAGATATTTTGAATTTTTTAAAACAGATTCTAGATCAGCATATAAAACTGCAAAACATTGCCCATTTAAACAAATCTCTATCTTCAGTAATAAGGAAGTTGCCAATGCAATCCCACCCGATTTGGGACAACCTGTATACCTCCCGTTAGCTAGGATCTTTCGTAATTTGGTTATTACTACTTATGGTAGATAAATACTATTATTAACAAAAGTTTTTGAAAACATAATCATTAGAAATGTGTGTAAATACTAGAGACTTAAATAAATTTGCTGAAGAATTGTAAATTGTCTATATTTTTATTCCAATGAAATCAGAGTTAATTTGAAACTTCTTTAAATGAAGCAATTTATCACTCAACACGACTTAGTAGGTTTTGATAAAAATTTTTATGACATATTAGGTCGGTATTTCTGCAAATAAGCTTCAGGAATACAAATTCAAACACATACCCTGTCCATTTTTCCGCCTAACATTCCCAAACATTTCATAATCTGAATTTGTCAATAAATTGGTCTCTTAAGAGTTCATATAGAATGTATTACTTTTAAAAGAATACACCTCTACAAGTTATTGTCGAATTTCCTTCAAAATGTATAATAAATATATCCTTTTAACTCTAGTTCTACTTAGAAAATTGGATAAATCAAAACTAGAATTCGTCTAAATTGCAATTCGCAAACTTGAAAATTCTACCCGGAAAATTTAAGGTAGAATTTTCAAGTTTTGCAGAATGTTTTCCTAAACATGTCCTAATAGAGGCATCTGACATATTTCAGGACCAAAGCCTGTCAGTTTTATTGAGCCCGTAAACATTATTAATTTTATTGTGGAAAACGTCGATTCACATAAATAGTACACCACAAAGGGAGGCCTTGTTTGCAGTTGAAAAGCAAATCCTTTTCAAGTTTTCAAATCATCAAAACGAAATTGTATCTATTTCAAACATGATGAGTTAGAATAAATGCGAAATTAAGCACAAGTTTCGATAGCAAAATCTACCTTCTGCTGCGAATATCCCATGTATAACATTGACTATCATTTGTTGTTACGGACTTAAAGGAAGAACTCTATTTAGAACTTTATCACTGATTTTTAGAATGCACTTAAAATAAATTCTAACTCAACAAAAATAAGCTGCATAATACCGGTAAAAGATCGATTATTATTAGATATTATATTAACGGGTCGATAGCCGCAGTGGTTATTGAAATCGTTGTGGCGGAAGAATCGAGCTTTCACTCCGGACTCGTGACATTTTTTCGGAGAATTGAAATCGGTATCGGCAAACTCGCTGTTGGTGCGGCATTATAAAAGGCGGTATGATGTTGTCACAAAGCTATTTGAACACAATTTACACACACAAAACTACACCGCGAGCGTTGTAGTGACAGCCAGATAAGCGATACAGCTTACGGAGTCACTGCAATTAAGCACCCACCACAATTTAACATAAAACGTAAAATCCTTTAAAATTAGCTTATCAAACAATTTTTTTATGGTGTAATGATATAATATTTATAGTACATATAAGGTGTACATTTTCTGCGTTTTAATATTTAAAAAACGAAGTTAGTTTAGTTTCTATAGAGCATATTCACTTTATTTAAACTCAAGTGTTGCTAAAAATAATGGCAGGTCTTAATTCGGGAACATATTTTAAGTTCTCCAACTGTTAATTTTCAGCGTTATTCAAATAAACAATTACATTTGTTGCTGAATGCCTTCATGATATATCGTTTTGAACATTAAAATGATTACTTTATGCTAACAGGAAATAAGATGCTATTTAGTAATAGAAATATTTCAAACACTTGGCTTGATTTTAACCATCATGCAGTTATAGACGTCCGAAATATATAAATAGATGTCCGTTACGTGAACTGCATTTGCAAAATAATGCGCGAATACATACTGAGATGAAAATTATACGAATAGAATAACCTTAAATAAATGTTTAGTTGAGTTGAAATCATCATAATAGCAATAAATTCATATTTGGAGAAATTATTAGGTTCACTTAATAAGATATTTTGCCAATTATTTATAGTTGAGTTGTGACATATAGACGAACCGTCATCTGAGAATTTTACAGTGTCGATTGGACAACTGCAGACTGAACCACTAACTCATCTGCGATATGAAAATTTATATGACTTTTTTTTTCTTAAATTGGACTACAAATGTATTTATGGAATTTTGTGTCTTATTACTTCTTTTATTACTTTATTTACCATTTATATTGATAATCAGCTAATCTTTAACAAACATAGAACCAAAAAAATATATAAGAAAATAATCTAATGTCTGGACGACTTGAACTGCACTTTTTAAATTTAAGTATAATTCATAATAATTTAATTCATACTTTTATTTATTTTATTACCAATGGTTGCAGTGTATGTAAATATTTTCCTAAGTCATTATTATACGTTTTGGCATTATTTATCAATTATTATTCTAAATTTGCCATACTGAAGAAATATCAAACGAAATTACATGTTACATATTCTTGATTGTTGCATTATTGTCTTAAAAAGGGATAATCACGTTTGCTCTTAGCTACGGTCTTGTTGATTTTATATTGCATTTTTCAGTATTATGATAATTGTTAAACGATTTACTTTGATTATGAGTATGACTGTGACTTTATTTTTTTGATTTTCTTTTGGTCTCTGTTTCTGTTAGATTAAATTACTAAATTTTACTTATTTTCTTGCAGAACTTTTTACTAATGCAGTTGATACTAATTATGCAATCAGAGATCATAAGTTCCAAAATTACAATTTTAGTTCTGAATTTATTGCTAAACGTACTGACTATTCTTCTCTAGGGCAGTTTTGAAATCCTGTGCTGGTCCACCAGATGGAGACTGAAGCTGAACGAATACCGGGCAATTGGTTTTATGAGGTGTCTTCGACCGGTTCACGATCACATTTTCGTCGCCGAATATCGTTTACCATAGAGTCCGGCTCTTGCATATCTTGGTATGATTTTGGACAAAAGATTCACACTTGGCCAACACATCAATAGAGTTATTGGCCATTTTGGGGTAGCCCGATCCATTGTTTACTCATTCCTCTCCTCCAAGAGCCTGTTATCTCTAAGACTTAAAGTTGTAATATACTGCGTTTTTCTCCATCCGACCTTAACATGCAGAGCCTTAACATGGACGTTGATTGCCAAAATCCACCTGAAAAAACCGGAAACTCAGCAAAATAAGACCCTAAGGATAATCGCAATTGCCCCCTGGTTCGTGCGCAACAGGACCCTGATTTGAGAAATGTCCGAACTAAGCTCTGACAGACCTCCAACACTCATTATCGTCCGGAAGGCTCAACACGAGCTAGCTCTCTAAATTCTGGAAGACCTTTTTACCGTAGAAGTCGTTTTACGTCAACGTCAACCATCCTGTAGATTGTAGGAGCTGCTCCACAAGAAGATAAGCGGGCCCAAAAGTTTCGCTCAGCCCTAGGAATAGAGGAAAAGACCATTGACGACTATTCTCCATTGTGGCTAACTTTTGTCGTTGATGATTTTGAAAATTGGAAAGATTATATCCTATTCAATTCTTTCACTTGTGTATATTATTAGTATTATCCATAGTTTCAACCTTAATTTGGTATTTTAATTTTTTTTCCTTACAGCTGGTTTAAGTTATCATTTCTTGATAATTAGCGACAATATATTAATTAAGAGAGCTAAAAATATAAGGTATTACTACGTATTTGAATACAAAAAATAACAACAGACATTTCTAATTTATTGTCCATTTAATTTGTTATCTTATGAAGTCCCTTGAGAGATGACATTCAGACACCATTTGAGAATGTAATATGTTGTCATAAGAACAATTAACATTTTGCCTGTAATTACCAAGAAAACAACAATAATATAAATTATTTATACTTACCAAATAAATGGCTGTTTTATTTATGCAAAACGACACAAATAGACTAAACTGGAGAAGAGTACCTTGTAGTCTGTACATACTCAAAAGTAAACTGAAACGTGTATATGTATTGTCTCCACTAAATACACCTTTATGTATTTTGTGTCGTCAATTGTTAAATACATTCGTTTGTTTATAAGAACAGTTGAACTACCTAATATCAAGGCCATTAATTAATTAAATAGGTCAACGCTAAAACCACACCACCACCAGTAGAGCGGTTAACTAAATCAAAACGCCTGTCATACCTAACAATGTTATGTGACGTTGATAATAATTCCGAGCAACTAAGTGATTCGTCAAGCTAGCTCTCAGTATAACGGTAATCATGGTAAGAAGATACACATACACTAATCACAAACGTGTTTTAGTTTGGAGACCTTTAACATTCTGGTAATATATACCTACTGACAAAGGAAAAGTTATTGTTGGAATTCAACAATTTGAAGTCGAAATAATGGATGTCACACATATTATACTTGACGCTCCAATTAGCTACTTCCTGAATAGTCTTTTCAGAATCCAAAAGCAACAATAAAGGAATCTTCCAAAAAGAATCATCAAGATATATTATATGTAATATATTATATGTTATTATAAAAACTTACTGTATCCTGTAATCCTTTTAATTAAAATGAGTGAGCTTCATTGATTATTGAAAAAATTAAATCTATATACTTGTTATATATGTATGTAGCACATGCATTTGCAGCGTATATGGTAGCTACTAGATATTGATTTTACTCTTAAATGCGGAGAGATACGCGTTACTAACGGGGTTAAATACAATCCAGTTTTAAAAATAAAATCATGATTTACGTTCAACCACGATACGAGATAAACGCTGCTTGCTAATGTAATTGATAAACGGGTTATAAACTCTATTATACATTGGTGCGAAGCATTAAGTAATATCGTAACTAATTTTGTTTCGTGACTGCTTTGTACGGTAAGTAAAATTTATGTGGAGAAAGTAATTAAGAAATAGATATTCTTAGAAACGCTTCAGTGTCTAATACAGGTAACGGTAGAAATTGGCGTTCGTTGGCCATGATGTATACATTTCAGATGCAAAATTAGTTTACTTAACGATGTTGCTTTCAAGGGGATAACATTTCAGTAAAATGTTACTGAAACACTAACCAATTACACAGCGACACGCAAAATCTTAGAAAAACACGCTAGACATCTTCTTTCCATGAAAGTATCTATACCTGGAAGAAAATGTGTTCTCTTAAGATAGACAGAGGTAACTGTAGTTGTACTATTATTGTAGCATTTTGAAAATATATAGCATATGATATTATTTAGATCCATCTTTCGAAGCAAAAATAGAGTGATGTAAGTGGATTCGCTACCATATCTTACGTTTAATATATATGGTCTGAGGCAGGCTCTACCTTTTTTAGAGAGTTTATTAAAATCATGACAATCATCTAGTTGTAGCTGATTTAAAACAGACAGCATATTGAAAGGTCTAATCTTTGGAAGGGTTGAGACAGATGGAAGGGGGGAGTGCAGTGCTTCGAGCTATTACAACAAACTTTCATTTGGTTCTCCATATTGAAGACCTGAATGTATAGCGTCAGTTCTTGAAGTCCTTCTTAGGGTAATCAGTAAATTTGTTAGAAAATTATACTTTTCTTGTTATTTCAGGTGTCAACGTGCATGCGCCGACATTCTTCCGCTTCGGCATGCCGTCGAATATATTAGACCTTATATGGGCCGGAAATTTTTCATCTCATCCCTCTGTTCAGTGTATTCTAGAGTTAATCTTGGATCATAACCTTATCTTTATAGTGTTTGCAGAGAAATGGTAATTTTCTGCAGCTTTGCTTTGACGGAACGTCTATTGGAGTAAGCAATTGAGTTGCTTCAGAAATCCATTGTTCAGCAGATGTCTAGCATTGATAGTGCTGCTGCATTGAAGAGTGCTGTGGTTAGAATTCTGGATTCTATCTCGAATACTCTTTCTGCCTGTCCATCCATAATCTCTCGTCTTCTGTCTAGATACGAAGGCCGAGGAGAAAGGTACACGTCATTCCGCCGATGTTGCAAGAGCTTTCTCTCTAGTTGCATATGTTAGCAGAAAATCGAAATCTTTTGGAGAGGAGGAATGGTTGGTGTTATGTCATTTGTTACATACTGGTTTGAGCAAATTGCTTTCGCAATTAGCTAGAAATTTGAAGCGGAGAAAGGAAGTAGTAGCGATGGTTTCACTTTAGGGTCCTACTTGCATTGTACACAGAATAAACAAAAGAGTAGATGCGCTTGCGCATCATAGGCGAGACTCCAAGTAAACCCCAGACAGGTGGTTTGCAACCTGATGTGATGCATTTGTTGAGTCTGGGAAAGGCTGAACAAATGCATCACATTTGTTGAGCCTTTCCCAGCCTTAGACGCCACGTCAATCCATAAAGTAGCTTTAGGGGAAAACATCCATACAATTAAAATTTGCAAGGAGATGGAGGTTCCAGGATGCTATACGATCACGAAAACAGGCCTTAAGAGACCGTGCTCAGTGGTACAAGTCTGGATTTTTGAGATACTAAATGCCATCCCGGTCTTTCGTAACTAGAAAGCTGATATTTGCAGTGCAGTCCTAAAAATCTGTTGTTTCACTTATTAAAGACCATCTTAAACAGATAAGGAGATGAGTTCCTGGATCTGAATATCTTTCCAGACGAAGAATTCGGCTTCAGGCTAGCTCTACCGACGGATTAGATTTCGTGTGCAACGAAAGTCTTTGCGTATAAAATCAACGCTTTCTAATTGGTTAGAGATATAGATTTGCAAATTCAAATATTTTAGTTAGATTTGTTTTCTCGTATCATACAAAAAAATCGTACTATATTGTCTGTAGTAGTAACTCAGTTATATACAGAGAATGGTTTATGCTTTGGCTCTTTTGCATATTCGCGCGCTGTATTGAAGAAGGAAAACGAGAACCGAAAGCTTTATTTCATTCCTAGTACGAGCATGGCATACACTACACAATATTAATGTTTCCAATTGTGTTCTTCTCGAAATATGTCTGTCTAATGAATATGAGAATAAATATCTTGGTAGCTTCCAAAATATAAATTCAATATGCAAATGAAATTTGCGACGAATACATTACATAGTTAAATAGAATTTTGGTAGGCCGAGATCGAATTTGAGAAATAAGCATTGCAAAAGATTATAGAAAGGGTAAACTGTTATAACTGTTATAATATATGAAACAGTTTTTTAATTTATTATGTATTCTCACAGACGATTTCTTATTTTTGCTATTGATTTATAATGTCTTTCAGCAAAAACGTGTATCTGGATATAACTGCAATTTATCAGTCATAAAATACTGTATTAAGCACAATATGAAAGTTGTCCAAATTATGTTCTATATAAAGTTAAATCATTTAGAAAAATATAATTTTGCTATTATACGTTTTTAGAACTCGTTACGAACTATCAAACATATTCCAACTGTAAAATGGTTAACACATCAATTATTCCTCTCTCCAGCTAACTAGATTGCAAGATATTTATAATTAATTTTTTTCCTTTTGGGAATATCTTAAACAACTTTACGTAATAAATCTCCACAACCTTCCAAATCGAATTAGTAAAGACTGGCGGAAATATCTTCCCAAACTTTACAGAAAGCGTGCATAAATTTAATACGAGAGGCTCAAAGATATATTCGAAACGAGGAATAACATCGAGCAGAGCATAATCGAATCCACAAGATCTGGTGTTGCCCGTACATTTATTTTAACTCATCGTTGTTGCGGTGCCTGTAACTGTGAGTCTACTTTCTTTGTACTTTATTTTTATTAACCAGGTCTACTCTACTTGAATAGATATCTGCTTGTTAACCAGATATATTTGAAAAAAGCTGCACATTGCTCTTATAATTTAAGAGAATTGTATAGTTGGAAAGTACAGATGTTACATTTACAATAACATTTTTTGGACTTTTCTGTTTCGAGCGGTTGCAGTTAATTCCTTTTAAATGTTTTTTTTTCTGTCAAATATAGGTACTTTATCGACATGCAAAATCAATAAATTGTATAGATGTATTTTGAGCCTATAACTTGCATGGAAGGTTATACATCGGAGAAAGAATACATTTAGCTAGTATAAACGAAATATATCTATCTATAGTAATAATTGCGATCACAACTGATACAAGAGGTGTCAATAAAATATTTATTCATCGTATACTTAAAATGGCCTACATTTGCCAAAATTTTTACATGAGTTGGTAACATATTAAATACTTGAAAGGATGAGTATTTCACTAACTTTTCGGGTTTCGTTGTTTTGTGTAATGGAGTTCTGAACTCGTCAGAGTTATAATTTACGACTCCAAGCAATTACATACATTATATCTGAGATGAAAAAACACAATTGAGTACGAAATACATAGTTAAAAAAGCGTCCAACTATAAGCAGTTTTTTTTTAATTTCAGAATTACTTAATACGCGGCATACTGGTTTGTTTTTTACCAGAAAATCAATGTGTTTCTTCCAAATCGGTCCACTAACCACATACAATCTCTGGCCAAATTATTAGGGCTACCTTATAAATTTAAGTTTTTCTGTGTTTCGAATAGCATCATTTAGAAATATGATTATGACATTTATGAACATAATTTATGATACCTATTCAAATACGGTTCCTAAATATTTATTTCTAAGATATTGAGATGGCGCGGGTTTATGACCTTTTATCTGCTATTATCCCTCTCTTTGGTCAGTATTATACATATAGTAAATGGATAGCAATGTTTAAAGGCACAGTAATTGTTAGAATATTATTTGAATCCATTACTATTGTATAAAAGATATTTATCTGCTTATGCAAGCACGTTTTGTACGTGTTTATGTGTTAATGTTGGACTTGAAGTTGTTGTTTGTGGGCGCCTTATGTTTTTTCATTATGGGCAAGAAAAAAGACATATCAAATGAGAAAAACCGCGTGTTTCGTCATTGTTGGACACAAGAACGTATTTTCAACGTACAATTGAAATGAAAGAAGAGGTATCTTGACAAACAGTGCAGCGAATCGCCGCTTGAATGAAGGAAAACATACCCACCACGATTTGCGGAGGAGAGTTTTGTGGGAAGAGAAGGATCACTACCTCTCGAGAAGATCATCATATCCTGGGAACAGCAACGGTAAACCGACTTTTTAAGAGTGTATTTGAGGACATTTTGTTGCCATATCTCAACGATTTAGATCCGAATGAAGGCCCTTACACATTCACTCACGACAGTGCACCGTGCAACACGGCCAAATCCATTAAAACCTTTATGGACACAGTCGGTCTGTCAGTGTTAATGCAATTGAGAATGTCTGGAGTGTTTTAAAAGCACGCTTAGATTCCACAAACAACTCACACTTATTAAAAAATATTGAGGATGTGTGGAAGAAATGACCCCAAAGTTCGACATACTATTAAGGCTTGCATAGACAGTACCCGAAAAGAATAAAAGAAATTATAAAAGCCAAACGAAGCATGACAAAATATTAGTTTTATAGTTGTGACGGTCTTGTAAAAGAAGTTGAATAAACTTGGACTTATACAATACGTTTTTCATTGAATATTGTAATAAAATCGTTATTTTAAGAAGTGGCCCTAATAAATTGGCTAGGGATTGTATATACCAACAAGAGCTTTACCGGCTTCAGGTTCTCCAACACTATCCAACATATCTGATGAAATATCGTTTAAAGCAACGTAAAGGCAATTATTAGGTATTCAGTGCAGTAATCTGCGATTCTATTGTAGATAATTTTTCTTGGTATTGTACAAGCTACAATTATACAAATGAATATATCTTTATGTAAGTAATGACAAAATAATACAATGGTAAATCGAAGAAATGTTAACAAGTTTTTTCTAACTATATAAGTATTTTATCTTGTTATGTATACGGGGTACGATATGTGGTTATCATATGCAATTTGGGTTTATATCGGAACACATAAAAGTAAATATACCGAATTAATACCGCATTTAGAAGGGACAAGGATCTGTTTCTGGAGCCATTAGGTCACCCCTAATATTAATGTAGGTATCCAAATATCCTGTTTGTAACACATTCATAATCATAAACGTTGGCTTGTCCTAAATTGTTCGTGACTGTAACCAGATACAAGGTAAACTAATGTTAATTGTTAGTAACGTATGGAATTATACTGACATTTTCCAACAACATTATTCTGTTTGCACTAACAAGGATATTCGACAGTTTTATAATTACAATATTTACAAGAAAAGCTTAGAAAATAATATTTGTGCAATTTGCGTTTAGTGTAACTAGATTTTATAAATTTCACCAGATAGAAACATCACTCAAAATTATACACGAAGTGCGCTTATTAAAAAGCCTGACTAATGATGTCTACAGTATACATTAGCTTCGGCATAACGAGTAAAAATGCATATTGCTCTGTTTTGTCTACAATTTAAACATCAAGCTTGCGAGATTGGCATAAAAAATAGGAAATTTGAATAAAATTAGTATAAGAGATAGATAGATAGATACATTTATTTTATTGTGTATACCATTAGGATACAATACGTCAGATACCTATGTACATCATATAAATAATAAATATAAAAAGTAGGTACAAACATAAAATCAGTAACAAAATAAATAATAAAATAAAGGTATAAAATGTCGCAGTTTAAGATTTTTCTAACAATAATGTAAATTCATTCATAGCAGCGATTTTATTTTACTTTTTAATACTTTAAAACTAGTTTCTGACTTCAAGTGTTTCGGGAGCCTGTTGAACAGCTTGATACCCACTGCATCCGTAGTACTATTTGCTAGATTTAGTCTATTCTTGGGAAAGACATAATCATGCCTACCCCTTGTATTATAGCTGTGGTTGTCGCAGTTTCTTGAATAGGTATTTTTGTTATTAAATATATAACAATGTTTCCATTATATAGATAGCAGCTAAGAGAAGAATGCAAAATTGCTTAAAGAATTCACGACATGACTCCACAGTATCTATATTTGCGATACGTCTTACAATGCGCTTCTGTGCTAAAAACACATCCTTCGCGCACACTGAATTTCCCCAAAATCTGACGCCATACAGAAGGTGAGAATGAACCTCTGCATAGTAGAATGCCATTAAGTAGTTAATGCTTAGGATATATTTCAAATTTCTGATTAAATAACACGAACTGTGTAATTTCTTAGTTAAGCTATTGCAATTCTCCTTCCAATTAAGGTTTTCATCCAACCGATGTCCAAGAAATTTAACCGAGGGCCGTTGATGCAATGCCGAAGTACCCAAGGCTATATTCAGATTAGGTACCTTAGTTTAGGACGTGTGAAAAATAACAGCGCATGATTTGCTAGTATTTAAGCTTAAACCGTTGGCACAGAACCATCTACTAAGCTCAGTAAGGACCGTCTCAATATTGTGTTCCTACTAGGAAAAATCTGGAGCAGATGTATCATCTGCGTACAAAACAAGTGAAGTATTAATAAATGATACAATGTCATTCATGAACAGCAAAAAGAAATGGGTTCAAGAATTGAACCCTGTGGAACACCCAGTGTCACTGGCAGTAAGGAAAATCTAATATTTTCGACACATCCGTTTATTGATTTAAATGTAATTTTAACAAATTGAGTGCGACCTGAGAGATAAGACTGAAATCACTCCGCCACAACGTCCCTGACACCACAACTCTCCAGCTTATCCATCAACAACTCATGATTCACACAATCAAATGCGCGCGTCAAATCGCAGAAAATACCAGCCACACAATTTTCTCTATCCAAAGCTTGTACGACTTCGCCAATGAAAGAGTGAATGGCGGTTATCGTGGAATAATTACGTCTAAAACCATGTTGCCTAGAAGTAAGAACACCGTGAAACCGGCCGATAGTTGGAAACATCAAAGCGAGAGTTTTTTTTTGTACAGCGAACAGACTGTCTATACTTTCAATCTATCTGGAAATACACCCTAATCAAAAGACATGTTAATAAGCTGAGTCAAGGGTTTAATAAAAATTGGAGCAGTTCTTTGTAACAGCTTAGACGGAATACCGTCTGGACCTACGCTGCTCTTTGAATTCAAATGCTGTATTACCGTTAGCATCTCTGATTCGCTATAAGGATACGCACACATACTACCAGAAACTGATTTTTTTTGTGTGGAAAATGGAAACCGCGAAGAACTACAGATGAAGTGTGAAATAATTCTGTTAGGTTCGCTGACAAAGAATTTATTAAAAGTATCTGCAACAACAAACGGGCTCTGAGTTTTAATACAATCGACTTCCAGAGATATGTCAGGATGATTTTTAGTTTGATTTTTAAGTTATTTATAACCGCCCACGCAGTCTCCAATTTATTTTCGGAATTTAGAATCTTATTTCCATAATATAATTGTTTTGTCCGTGTGACTACAGTACTATGGTTACGTTTAGCTTCAGCATAATATTCCTTAAAAATCGGATGTTGCAGTTGCAAATAGTACAGATCCTTTAAATTATTGCTCGAGTTTCGCACCTCATCCGAAACCCATTCTTTAATGTTTGATTTATTGCTTCCCATAGTTACACGTCCCTCTGGGAAATGATTATTAAAGAAGTATAGAAAGACATTATAGAAATAATTGAACGCTTCGTTAAAATCGTCATAATCAACAAAACTAGGCCAACTTTCGGATAACAGAGCCTCCTCGAAACAGTTTGTCGCCACAGTCATTACACCACACCAGAAGGCTATGTAATCATGGTCCGGACAAGGAAGGACTCGCCAACAGGCTCCCGAAATTTTACAAGAATATTGTCAAGTACAGCTTCTCGACGAGTTGGATGACTTATAATACTGCTTATATTGAACGTGGATAGCAAAAGTGATAAAGCTTCACATCTAGTGTCAGTATCTAGTAAGAGGAATCCAGCTGATTTGTCATACAGAGTGTTTCAATACTACACCGAACAACTGGCTGGCAATCGTTCATCTACAAAGATTTAAGAAGGTTCCGAGAACGTATGTCAAAATTGTTTCGTTTCCAAAATACAGAGTCTTAAAATTTTAACTTAAAATATTTTTTTACACTTACTTGATGCGTGTTTAAAGGTTACTTTTTTAAATTCGGTACATGTATGACATGTCAATAAAATAACTATAGTATGATTAACATATTATTTACGGAGCGGTATGTTTTCCAGAGTCAAAATTCAAACTCAAAATCTTCTAGCGTGATCCCTCGCTTGTTAGTTCTCACATTGTGAAATTAATCGAGGTTCAATATTTATTCTTGCTCCTTGGATTTGGTTTTGTAAATTTTGTTAAGGTTCAGTATTGCGATCATTTTTCTTTGTTAGTTCTACTGCAACTTAATTTAGTTAATAGTCTAGGTTTAAATCGAAATGAGAATATGTGGGCTATAATGTTTCACAAGGAAAACTAAAAGAAACAGATCTAAAACATAGCGGCCAGAGGTAAAATATACGTATGGTATATTGGAGAGGATAACATGTCTATTATATCAGCTATAAAATAAAAATGGTTAGAATATCAATCCGATTTTCCAGTAGCTATGCTCGTATCTGGCAATTTAGAGAAAAAATGTTTCTGGAATCGGCTCATTTTTTATAGTGGAGGGGGAGAGGTCGGTTGGATAGAAATACGCACGATTCCTTAATGTAAAGGAAAGAAAGCATTCACCTCTTCTAGAACCAAAATCAGAAATAGGCTCAAAGAAGAGGTAAAGTGGGGAAATTCATGCTGCAGAATGAAAATCTGCAACTTTTGCTATAATTCGAAACAATTAATGTGTCATCTGCGTACACATAATAATTACAACTTGAAAAGCATCTCCCTACAATAAAGAAGGTCATTTAGCAGCAGATACATGACCCAGAATACTGCCCTGTGAAACTCCCATTAATATATCTGTTCCTTATCCCTAATGTGGAGCTAACTGAATTTTAAAACTGCAATCTGGAAGCTAATTAGAAGTCCAGCGCAATAGATTCCCTTACTCCACAAGACTCCATCACCTCTAGGAGTAGATTGTGATTTATCAGGTCAAAAGCCTTAGAAAAAATCAATAAAAAGACGTAGCACATGTTTATAATGGTTTAGTTTTCCATGAGGCAAAACGGCAAATTTAGGGGTAATATATGAAATATTACTAAATTTTTAAAGGCCTTCCGGTAAAGTTCATTAGATCAGGAAATGAGGATTATTTATTCAACCACGACGATGAAATCCGACTGTAAGAAATATGAAATTACTACTATACCCATATATTTGTTCGCTATCGTGCATAAAATTATTTGATTCTTGGTTGTCAATTTATTTCCAGGCACTTGATGTGTAATATAAAACTTATCCACGACATGAAAATTCGACACGCTAGTGTCATGCGAAAACTCAATATTTTATCTATCGTGCAACATGTAGTGCACAAACCTGCAAAAATAAGACCTTCTATTGGTAAGAACTATGTAGTTCAATGTAACAAGTTCCATTTATATATACACGTAGAAAAGTAGAAGATATTATGAAAATGTTGTTTTCCAGTTATAAAGGTGTGCTATTTCTTATATGTGGTAATTATTAGTGCTGGTTAGAGAAACATAAAGACGTTTTGTCTTTACATGCTCAACATGAATATTAAATTACTGGAGATTGAATGTACTGGCGTCGTATCCTGTTTCTCATTAATTAGAGAATGAAATTTTAGTACATCCATCTGAAACAGTTCCAATGTAATTTTGACAGCGTTACACACGGAATTACATCAACAAATTATCAATTTAATCTACCGATGTTTTTTTTTTTTTTGTAAACTTTTATTATTTGATTAATCTATAGTATTCGACGTAACTTCGAGTTATTTCACTTTTCACTGCATGTTTGCAAAGGATTTGTTAGCTTTGTTATATATACAATCTTAATGCTATTAACTATATTCCAATAGCCATTTTCAATAGTTTCCGACTCTCGCATCGTTTTCAGACAACCTGACTCTTAAGTACCAACATATATTTCATTAAATTTCTTTCCTGTAAAATTACCAACAGCGAAAAATAGATATAACTCGACTTTTTTTATCACCTGGCTATTAGACCTGATTTATTTATTGTGACTCTAACAAACATGTTACATAATAAATTGGCCACCTGCCATATACGATTATACTTTATATAGCAGGATAGCAGGTACATACCTGAAATATCGGAAAACGTAATCAAGTGATTGTCAGTTCACTGAGCTTTATCATTTTTATAGCTAAACAACAACGAACTTCTCATTAAATCTGACATATAAATTTGGTTTGAAATAGATTGAAGATAAGTTAACAGAATGCAATTACCTACTTGAGTTATGCATATTAACGACATTCATGTCAATATTAGTTTTCTCTAAAAAAAATTATGGTACTTCTCTTAATCAAGCTTTCTCAAGCAAAGCAATTATATTTTGCTAGGCAGTATATATTTTTTCATACGACAGATACTACGATAACAACACAAATTATTTACTCGTCAATGTAATGAAATATTTAAGCCTAAGTTTGTTGAACATTGTCTATTTTTAGACCTTGGCTGCCTTTTCCATATAAAAGATTCAGTGACGGATCATTTTTAATATTTAATAAGCCATACCTTAGGAGCTTTTTATCTACAAGCTGCAAGTATAAGCAAAAAATGTAACGGAATATCTCAAGAATAGAGTAAATGTAGTAGCCGTACTGTATAAAGTGTCTGTGACAAACTTAATCTTAATCAGAGAACAAAATTATGCGTACTTTTAGTTTTGTTTAGGTCCGAGTAGTTTCATAAAGAACATAACCTTAGCGTAACTCTGTAATCTATGTTAAAGCGAAGGCGCTTTCACAAATTGGCTATAAAGTTAAGGCTTAATGTTTATTTTTGGAATAACGTTCGTGACATCGCACCTCGATTAAACGAAATAGTATAGACAAAATATGCAAACTTGTAGGTGAGGCTTAAAATATCTTAACTTTTGAAACAAATATAAATATTTATTCGTTCTGTAAATAAGAAATTGCATAGATATTGAGAAAGAATTGCATGCTCTTGATGATTTTGTTTTCTACTTTTCTAAAATTTAATATCCTTCTTTTTGAAAATATAAGATTAATTAATGGGCGCAAGATAGGACGTTGAGTTCACTTTGCAATGCTGCAATGCGCCAGAAGTGCTTCTGCTATGTATTTTACATATCTGCGTTTACATCGATGGAACTTCACTATTACCAATCTAAGTGTCACTTGCGACATATTCCTATATATAGTATCAAAAATTCTGCAATTGTGTTGAATTGCTCCACATCCAAATAGAAGTAGATACTGGTAGAATTGTAAGTATGATCCTATCAGTTCGTATCTTAGAATGCGATTTGGAAAACATAAATATAGTAACAGAAGCAAAAGATTGCTGTGATAATCGTGACAAATCATATCCGTTCCTAAAATATGACAGGCACTAATAGCAAAAATAAATTTAGATGAAAACTTTTCTTAAAATAAATATTTGAAGTTATGCTCTTACAATTCATTATCCACTCACTATTCTGATTTTGGTATAAAACTGGTAACACAAACGTCAGTTATTGTTTGCAAAGGAAAAGAGAATTATAGAAGAGTAAACAACAAGTTACCTAATACTTTGCAAGTATAATATAATACTTCTATCTATGCAGTTTCTAGACAATTTCTCTCTGTGAATTGTAAATAGAATCCTCCATAGCAGTTTTCCAATCTATTTATAGACCGGAAAAACGCTTTATATTGAAATTTGAATAAACAAACAACGTACTAACACGAAGCTCCTATGAATATGCATATAATTCAAAAAGTGTCGACTTAAATGGTTCGCAGTTACAAAGCTTTAAATAAATACTGTATTTCAGCATACAGATGGTACGATTAATCTAGTTGATACCATATCGAGTCCTTGCGTTGCTTAAGTGCGAATAACAATTTCATACTTTACAATCGGAAATTTCCGGAGAAATTTCTCTTTCCTGTTGCATACAAATGGAGATTTTCGTATACTCGTGCCTGCAATTTAAATTCAAATATTAACACAAAATTACCAAACCATTATTTTCTAAAATTTATAACACAAAATTCACCAACGTTGCTATAGTAAACATAAATATGTGTGACTGGCGTATGCATCGGTTCAATGCAAAGTTTATAAATACACGAATTTAATGAGTCCTTGCCAACGATGAATTACTTCGCATTACATACCTTCTTGTTTAGGATTTTGTCAAACGTACATACAAGGTTTGTAAATTAAGTAATGAGACTGAATTTTCCAATGTTTTTATTCGAATAGAATTACAATTCAACATTGTTGGTCTGTCTTGGAAAGCTGTACAGTGCTGGTGACGGTTAATTCATCCCTTATAGTTACTGGAACAAGTTTTCACTCTCTGGAATAAAGACAAGTCATAGAGCTTTAAGTCGGACGAATAAAGAAGTTGACGGGCCATACTTGTTTGTCATCCTTTTTCGAGATCTTTTAAGAACCTTTCAGTGCTGTATTGTTTAATCGTTTGACCTTGAGGCACAAATTATTTGTAAACGATTCCATTGTTATCATTCTTCTTCTAGATTTTTTTGGCCTGGTTGAAATGTCATTTCATGCTCTGATGGTTGCTTTCTCTCCTGATGTCCCTTTGCTACTGCAGGAAGGTTTTTCGAACCATTTTGCGCAGATTCTTCTCATCCTCAATTCATTAATGAACGTCTGATGAACGGTGGCATGATTTAAATTCAATTCTTTCACGACAATCATAGGTCTTCTGTTTTGTCTAAGGCTGGAAGAGAGGTTCGTTAACCTTTTACTTTTTTTAAGAACACGGTCTCTCTAACTGTAGGGTTTGTAATAATCAAGGAACTTTATAGATCTGCAACTAGACGACCAAATTGCAACCATTGATAAGATTCTGCTAGTCTCCACACGAGGAGGGGTCTGTCGGAGTCTAACTCTCCCAAGTGGTGGATAAACGCTCGCTGACCGAGAATCCCTCAAGAGTTCCCCTGGCCAGCGACTTCGCCACGACGCTGCGAATCGTCTGCTTCTGGTGCATGTTGAACCTTTTAACTTGCGATTTACTGGTACTGTACCAGGTCACGACACCATATGTCAGAATCGGGCGGAGAAACACCGTATAAATCATGAGCTTAATCTTTTGACTCAAAGAGCTCTTCCACCACAAGAGAGGAGCCAGAGCCGCGTGTGGACCAAATTTGTATGCAATGGTAGAAAAATGCTGATTAAAAGCCAGCCTAGTATCTAGTGTTAAACAGAGATATTGCACGCGCGTCTCCCAGGATAACCTTTGCCCCCAAAATTGTGATGTTCGTTGGGGGGCAGGGGAGAGAAAGGATTCGGTTTTCTGGAGAACCTTATCGCGACACATATGACGGTATTGGTGATAAGACGCCATTTAGTCGCTCAGTCGTAGATCTCATCGACCGATCTTTGGAGCCTTTGACATACGAGCGCGTCGTTTCTCGAAGACGTATGCACAGCCGTGTCGTCCGCATACACGGCCAAACAAGTGAACAAGAGTCTAGCTATATCGCTCGTAAATAAGATGGGCCCAAGAGTAAACCCTGCGGCGAAAATTCTCTTGCGGTCCGGGGGTGCACCGCTCAACATGATAGAAAACTTATCAGCTAGATAAGAGCCGATCAGTGCGATCATACTGGGAATTATGCCAAAAATGCCCAGTTTGAAAAGTAGACATTCGCGCCATACTAAATGTTGAGTGGTTCAATTCCAGCGCGTTACGAATTTCCTCCGTCAAACGGAGGAGCTGAAAGTCAGTCGATAAGCGCTCTCGGATTTTCACGATAATTCTGACTATCAACTGAAAATATAAACGCACCACATCTAGATTCTATCGAGATTATTAGCGACCTTCTACTACGAGGTTCATTTTCAACTAATGCCTTTCTTAGAGAAATACTTTAAATCTTGGCCCTGAACAAACAGAAGATTTCGAAGCTAAGAAATATCTGTAACCCACAATTCACTGAGTGCATCTGGATTAATTTCATAATTAACTATTCAGTAGCTAAGGCATAGTAAACAAAATTGAAAATTTGGCCTGCAGATAATTCAAATCTGGAAAATTTAATGCAACATAGAGTTCAGTAGTAGTATAACAATAAATGATTTTCTATATACATGAATTAGCAATAAAGGTTAAAATAGCATTATTGTTTTAATTCAGCAGGTTATCACTAACAGTAAGACTGATAAAACGTAGATTTCTAATTAATAAGTCCAAGTGATCCATTTGTGATTCACCTTCTAAGAAGATAATGACGTTAACACATATTACTAATCAATTAGTAGTAGTAAATATCTTGTTGTTTAAGTGTTATCTTATAATACATATATTGCATACCAATTTTAAATATTGTAATATTATTCTGAGAAGTTGTTAAACAACGGCTTCCAATAAGAAATAGTTTCGAATGTACAATTACTAATACTCAAAGTTAACTAAACTTTATAGATAAGTATAGCATGTTGAGACTTGAAAAGAAAAATTTAATGTTTATGTTTAAATTCACTCCAAAACAGTAAGCAGCTAGTTAAAAGTAGATGGAAATTAATTTCTCTTAATTTTACTGAGTAGATAAAATTTAATACGAAAGTATGTAGTATCATGTCGAAAGCTCGTTTTTTATCAAACATTAATGTCATATCAATCAGATCATCATGGATGGTGAGAAACAATACATACGTATCGACAAGAGTTTACCACTGTAAAAGTGTTGGTATATTTATTATATACTGATATTACTTACGAGGACAATATTAAAAAATTATTACATTATTAATATATGTTGGCGTTACATTTACATGTTAAGAGCTTTCTTTTTTGAATTTCCTAAATTTGAGTTATTTTCTACTTCTTGTTTTATCGTGTTATATTTATTATTTTGATTGCTCTATTTTCATTTTTTGATAAAACAATTTTCACTGGTGGTTTACTACTGAATGAAATGAATTGACATGAGTAAGGAACGCCGAGTACAAGAGTTGAGCGAGAAAAGAAAATAAAGGACAAATGCAGTGCATTCGACCATAATGAACTGTGTTCGTCAAGTCAGAAATTAGGGCAAGTTAGTATCTCAGTAATTCTCCATCATGTCATCTAATTAGTGTAAATAGTAGATATTTTATTTATTTATTATGGCTATTTATACTGTTCATAATTTATACGGGCCATTGTTTATGCTGGTCGTTATTTATACAGGTCATTCTTCATACTGGTCATTGTTTATACTGGTCATTATTCATACTGGATATTATTTATACAGAATATTATTATTATGATTATTATTATTTATCTTTCAATTCCTGAAGTATTTCCACTTGTAGGTCAAGACAGCAAATTAATTAACTACCAATTTAATCCAGAACAAAGAAATCATTAACATATCGAATTATAATTACATCCTTAAATAATATATTAGTGTAAGTTTAATAATAATAAAAATAAAATTGATTTGAATTATTCGTACATCAATGTATTTTTTGTATTATTATTATCATATACATTTATTGTCCTTGTAAAAGATGCATCTGCACCTTTTACTCGCGTTAAACCGTTAACATTTTTGCAAAATGAAATACCGTCTTCAGTTGAAAAATACTGACAGTTCTTTCTGGCGATTTCGATATACGGAAATATGTGTACCCGGAGCTAACAACTTCCATACTTGCAATCTTGATTCTAATATTTCTGCCTGAGTTTTTGATAAATTGAGATCTCGAACTAGGTCATTTAATTCCAATTGATTTATTAAATGAGGCGTGTCCTCTTGAGATGGTAAATATTCTTCATTTGCGTCCGACAACTCTGAAATGTATTCTTCTATCTCGGTTTCAACATGTTCTTGGTTAGAAACATCCATAGGACTTGGTAGTGGTAAAGCTTCCGAATGAGGAACTGGACGAGTGGCAGAAGGTAAATTAGGATAGGTAATTTTATCCTTATTTTTATTAATATATGTATTTTTTGACCTTTGTGTACTTATCTTTTAATTCCTGATTTATTCCCACTTAGAGGTCAATAAAACAATAAATAATTAAATACCTTTATTTTATAATTGGAAATAACTTCTTCAGTGGAAGAAATTGACATTTTATGTAAAATACAGCCATGCCTATCAACAAAATTATCTAAAAAACAAACAATTCATTGATATATCGAATTTTAATTATATTCAGTAATAATGAAGGAATAGTGATATAATACAACATTAGAAATTGAAATGATTTGAATTATTCGTATATCAATCTTTTTTGTCAAGCTCTAACAATTCTGTTGAAGGACTAGGGAAAAACATGGCCCTAGTCAAGAGCTTAAAATTAATAAAATTCAGGCGTGAATTAAATTGTTATATATAACGCTTAAATTATCAATATCTTCTAAAATTTACCGTCATCTTTTTTAATGTATATCATTTCGTAAATTAATCTTTTTTTATAATTATTTTCAAAATTTTAGTGTTTTGAAAATCAAAATTATGTCGTCTATCTTTAGATCTTAGATAAAGCAGTTTCAGCGGTGACATGACAGTTATTGATGGTTATAAATTCGTTTCTTTAAATATTGTTTGGTTTGTCCGATATAACATTTATTACAATCTTTGTCTAATTTATAAACGATTTTTGATTACCATTTTAATGGGTGTTTTTAAATTTGTGAATAAATGTCTATTGTTGGTAGGTATGAAAGTTATGTGAATGTCTGATTTTTATTAATTCGTGTGTTATTGTGTCGCTTAAATTGTTTACATATGGTATAGAATTTATTACTTGATTTTGTACCTGTATTATATATTTTATTTATTCTTTTTGTGATTAATTTAAAAACTCTTTAGGATAACTATTTTTTTCTAGTATTGTTTTTACTTTGCTTAAATTTTCTTTTCTAAAATCAGGGTGAGCTAATTTAATAGCCTGATCCACTAAACTGTTAATTACGCTTTTTTAAAATTTACGTTTTGAAAAATAGTTTAAATGCCTACTACTACTAGTGTCTTTAATGTACCAGTTTGTTTTTATTTGTGTGTTATCATGTATTATCTTTACATTTAAAAAGTTTATAGAATTTTGATTTTCTCTTTCAAAAGTAAATTTTAACCTATCATGATATGTGTTAAATGTGTATGCAGCATATACAATCATCTACATACCGCTTATAAAATTGCATGATAACAGTTTAGTTTGTCAAGTAGACCTGCTCTAAGTCCTCCATTACTAAAATTTGCTATAACAGCAGATAATGGAGAACCCATTGCTGTACCGAATATTTGTTTATATATTGTGTCATTGTACTGAAAATATGTTGAATTTAAGCAAAGTTTTGCAGCCAACATGAATTCATTTTTTGGTAAATTTGTATAATTTTGAATTAAATTCCATTTTTTGTTTATAATGTTTAATGCCAAATCTGTAGGGACATTTGTGAATAAAGATACAACGTCTAAACTGATAATTTCATGATTATACGGTACGGATTTTTTGTTAATTTAACAAATTCCCACGAATTTTTTACATGATAATTTCCTACAACATTACTGAGAATTTTGGATAAAAATTTTGATAAATTGTATGTTGGTGATTGTATACAATTTACAATCGGCCTTAAAGGAATATCAGTTTTATGAATTTTAGGGACGCCATAAATTCCGGAGTTATCGATATATTTTTAAATGTTTAGTTACGGATTCGTCTATATAATTGCTATTTAACCAACTAGTGATTAATTGGTTATTTTCACTTTGAATTTTGTTAAATGTAATGTAAGTGTTTTGATCAATTGCTATTTTGGCTAATTTTTTTGTACATTATTATACTTTTTTCTCCTTTGTCTGCTTTAGTTATTATAATATCTCGGTTATTACTTAAAAACTTTTTTGTTTCCTTTAACATACGATTTAAATCAGTATCTTTGTGTTTGTTATTACGTCTGTTTTTGTAATTAGTTATGATGTTTACTAATTTGTTACGTAATGTGTTTTGCTTGTGCGGTACTACAGAATTTTGAATAATGTATTCTATATTACAGATTAAATCATCTAAAGGTATCTTAACATCTACTGATTTAGGGCCTAAACTAATAATTAACTTTACATTTTCCGGAATTATTATATCTGTTAAACATTATCCAATCTTCTTGTAAGATTGGATAATAATTCTTGTTATTTTCTTTTAAAAGATTTTCTATCTTTTTAATATTACTATTTTTTATTTTATTAAAATTTCTTTGAAAATCTAAATTTACTTTTTCAAAAAACTCACCGTAATCATGAGATGACATTTTACTAAATTTCCATAGTTGAAATGTCATTTCTAATTTTTTCAAGTGTAATGTAAGTGTCCCGAATACATTTCAGTGTTTTTTGAAATATAGTGTCTTAAACTTACTAACTATAGTGTCATTTGTAATCGTTATGTTAAAGGATTTTTTTATAAAATTCGAATTATATTTTTATTAAAAAAATTTTCCTGTTAATTTGTCGTGCTAATTTTAATTTCAAACTATGGAACTTCTTCTGAACCACCAAACTTCTTGAATATTCATACTTCAAAAATGCAAAAACCAAACTCTAAATACTCCTTGTCTAGTGGAAGCTAAGGAGAAATACAATTAATATATGTATTTTTTGACCTTTGTGTACTTATTGGAGAACGATTTTGACAGCAAAAGTAGCAGTCTGTCGAATGATCCTTTTGTTCTCGCCAAATCATAGGCCCAAACCTTTTGTCCAGCTCCTCAAAGTAACAGCAGATCGTACACAGACATTGTGAGGGGTCCACAACTTGTCTTGATTTTTGTATTAACGGTGTAATATTTAGTCTATGCTGTTGAACGGTGAATTCTCCATATACATAACAAAAACAGTTAGGATTATTTACACACCTACGGGACCTTGCGAATTCAAAAAACGTTTAACGAATGTTACTACCATACATTGATATAACGGTTTTCGATAACAGAAATGTCTTGATGAAATCTGTCACCGTGTTCATTACTGACGTCGCTGACGGGGGAAAGACATCCATGTTAATAAATGTATTTTAAGGCCCATTTTACAGCCCAGTTCATAGTAACTTCTAAAAAATTTATTAACAATTGCTATGTAATTGTCAGATATTGTGTATCCTAGAAAATTTTGGGTCACACTATTACAAGAATTCCGAGCACCACGTTCTAAGTAATTTGAAGTTTCTTTAAATTGTGCATCTTGTTGTAGACATTCATTTCGCTGTCCTACAAAAATTCCCTCTTTCAGTTTTGCATCTGAAATATTGGAACATTTTTGTTGAAGGTATTGGAATCCACGACCATCCTCATCCATCACTTTAATGAAACTCTTGATTTTTGACGTGCAGTGGCGGTAGAAATATTTTATCAGGTTCCACTAGTGCCTTATGAAATATGTTCTTTAGTCCAGGAATATACTGAGCGCTGACTGGCCAATCGTTAACAACGTAGTGGGAATTTCTCTATCAACTGTCCTACTCACAATGGCAGTGCTTTCTGTACCCCGGTTGTAAATCGAGTAGAATTGCTACAACTTTGAGGTCAGATATGCCATGATATGCTATTCGTACACTTAATGTTAAATTAAAGAAGACAAGTCATATTTTCATAAGTTTCCTTCATATGGACTGCGTACCCGTGATGACCTAATGTCAGCATCAAATCATCGACATTATTGCAGAATGAGAAGACCTTTTTCGGTTAAAAAATACTGTGACAGTTCGTTCTGGCGATTACGACACATATGTGTGTCCGAAGCTAACAGCTGCAATTCTGGAAGTACAAGATCATTTAATTCTGATTCATTTATTAAGTGAGATCTTTAGAGAATCTCTAGAGACGGCAAATATTCATCATCACTGATTGATAATAACTCGGAAATTTCTTCTTGTGCATCTGTAATAGCATATTCTTCACTATAAACACCTATAGGTCTTGGTACTGGCAAGGCTTCTGAATTAGATACTGGACGAGTATCAGAAGATACACTCACGTAATAATAAAATAGAATAGAACACGTCAGGAAACGGAGTTATAATATTGAAGGTGTAATGATAATTTACACTGACATGAAAAGTCTTATGTAAAGTATTTACAATCAAAGAATTCTTGTATTGTATAAAAACAGTTTGCTAATACGTGTTTCCTAAGTTTTTGTCTAAACATTTTATATGTTTCACTTTTATAAGAAATTGATACATGATTATAAAATCTTAAATAAAAATGCGCACCCCAAAACATAAATACACGGCTTAGTTACATACATAGTACACGTAACCTACATATGTTGTTCTTATTTTTGTTGGCGAACCCGAATGTTTTCGTTTTACGCTGTTCTTACATTGTTTTTACAGTTTGACCAGCTCCTCAGAATAGCAGTACACCGCGCGCAGCAAATGTGAGGAGCCCATTCCTTGTCCAGATATTTAATTTTTAGATCAAAATAGTGAATATATAAATTTTCTATTAAAGGCATAATACACATATTCCGTTTATGTCGTTGGGTAATGAATTCTCTACATACATAACCGAAGCTGTTAGTATAAGTTGGTGTATAAGAAAAGAAAAAGATTATGTTAGACAATGTAATCTACATAAATTGTTTTACAAAATAATTGAAGCTGCTAATAGTACAATGCCTGAACTCCAAAAGAACAAAGGTGGATTATTCTATTACCAGTTGCTGATCGATAGTATACAGTTTTTTTTCGATATTTATTTAATAAAGAACAGTAGAATGGTTTAATATATTGTTATCAATGGATTACAAGATGGCAACAAACTGTTTATCGTTTTGGCTCTTTTCTTTAATGTGTGGTGGGTGCTTAGTTATAGTGACTCTTTAAGCTGTACTGCTTGTCTGGGTTTTTTATTAAGTGTGGTGGGTGCTCAATTGCAATGCCTCCGTGAGCTACTGACTACAACTCTCGCGGTGTAGTTTTGTGTCTGTAAATTGTGTTCAAATGCCTTTGTGACAGCATAATATCGCCTTTTATAATGCCGCACTGTTAATCACTTTCCTCCCAACAGCAAATGGTAGATCGATCGGAACTCCGTCTCTTAACGTTCTGCCACAACGATAGACAGCTGCCTAACCACTGCGACTATCGACCCGTATTTAATATTTATACTATTGTCAATGTATGATGAAATACATTAGTTAAAATTATTGTATAGGCTTCATATGCTCATAAATGTTTTTCTAAAGTAACTATGAAACTGTCAATATGTTTATTATGCTAACGGCTTCTATTTGCACTTGAGTGTTTACTAGAATTTATTAACGCCTACATTATTATGAAAGTAAAGTTCGTCCTATGTTTACTAACGTATTCATGAATAGTGACAATGTTTTATTTATGACGAGCTTCATAATGGTATTATGTCACGCAAATCTATTCTGAGAGCTTTTTGCGGTAGGTGCAGCGTAAAGCAAAATATGTGGTTCTTATTTTTGTTTTAAATATTGATACGGAAGGCTATATTTTATCTCAGAATAATAGATCGTTCGTCCATTCAACGGATCTTCGTTAGCTTTTCAGAATCAGAAGTCCAACAGACAATATACTGACCAAAATGCGTTGAACAAGCAATAGTTGTATTAGTTATGCCAATATGGACATATGTATACTGGTAGGAAACTATTACATAGGGTGTATTAAAAATCATTATTAGAAAACAAAACTAAAACGAAGTAAGCTAGAAAACGCTTACTTAAATAAATATTATAACTGGCACAAATTAATAGAATTAAACTAGAGTTATCATATAAGAAGAAAGCAATTTTTCCAATTAGCAATTCGAGTATAGTTTTAATAAGAGCTCTATCACACCACTATCACCACTCATGGTAATAAATTGCTCTTATAATTTGTATTTTTCTACACCCATCAAATGCAAGCAAATATTTTATTTTAAAAATATAAGCGTCTCGGCGAGGATACGAACCATGAACTTTCCGGTCACCGGACGGACGTGCTAACCAATTGCACCACCAGAGACATAGTTCGAATACCTGTAATACCATCGCAAATATATGTGACAATCCGGTGGTGCAATTGGTTAGCACGTCCATCAGGTGAACGGAAGATTCAGAAGGAAGGGTGTAGAAAAATACAAATTATAAGTAAACGTCAAGAAACACTTCGTTGTTAAAATAAATAGCTCTTGCTTATGAATACTCGAGTATGAATAAACCCTGACTAAACTTGACGTTAGCTTCCTTTGGAACGATGACCACTTCAACGTTTATGGAACACGTACAAACTGAGGAACAAAAATAATTGCAAGATTTTAGGAGCCTATCAATCAAGTGGTTCACCGTACATCTCCTAAAATGAAAATATAAGCTTCGTTTGGAATTTTGGAAATTAAACACGTTTTGATGCATTTGATTGAATTTATGTCACTTAATTTTAAAGCATTGTCTTGTTATTTCTCCTTCTTATGAAGATTTGCAATTTTTACGTCGTGCTATAAAAACCAGTAACTGTGAAAGAAATAATAGACAGTATCTTTAAACAAATCCAGATATCAAAGATAAATTTGTAATTTGTACACAAAAGTACAAATACTGCAGTTAGATATAATCGATTAGTTGATACGTTATTCATAATACGTAGCAATAAAGAAGTTAAAAACATGATAGAACAATATGTCGCAAAGTAATAAAACTTTCGTTTCGCACAAATTAAAAAACCTCTCAAAAAAAGTATTTTACTAATTAAAGATACCATTAAGGAATAACTTCATTTAATTTCAATTGTACTTCATCATTGATAATTGACTTTGATAACATAACGACACAGTTTCTTCGGCCTCAATTCGGTGCCTTTCTAATGATCCGTAAAAGTAATTGCTTTAAGTGTATCGGAAAGCTTTGCAGTGGTTCATTTGTCAATCTCAAAGCTTCTGTCCGTAAAATATACAAAGAACGACAAGCGAGCTTTTTATTGTATATGTACATAAAGATCAAAGAGAATTTATTCGTCTGTGCATGGTGTTGCTTACCAATCTGTAATTCAGTCTTTATTGTGGAGTACTTAAAGTACAGAGTTTTATTGCATCCCCTTTAGATTTATTAGCTATATAAGTTTATTTTCTGTGATTATAAGAATTCTCATTTAAATTGTAAATTGGCCTGCCATGATATAAAACTGCAACATTACTCGATATAATTTAAAAGTAAATAGATCGCTAGTGTTACAAAGACATTTTTGTCATTTTTTTATGTACGTTTTGTCTAGAAATGTTTATTACGCATCTTCATAAAATTCATGCATGATGAGATTTTATATTTTTATACCCTGTAGTAGGTTCTATTGTAATAATTTTAGTTACCAGAAACGTATCTCTACGCTTCGTAGATCATAAAGGAAACAAGCACTATTCTCAGATTATCCTATTTATATAATTTACTGTTTCTAAATACAGTTCTAATTGATTTATTTTCTTTTAACAAATTAATCTAATTGTAGAGCTTTTTTTCCTAAAAGGAAGGTCTTGGCTTCCAGTAAGCTTTAGCTTGTAAAATACTCCTTACTTAAGACATTTAACAGTATATACGCAACACAGACACATCTAAACTCAACTTCTCGACAATAATATTGTCAAAATTAGTCATCACTCATGGACACATCTTTTGTGCCAGGGTTAAAAGTTGGCACTGGTACTACATAAAGTTGGCACAGTAACAAGTCAAAGAGAAAATAATAACGAATTGCGATTCTAAGATAGATATCTGTAACTTATTTCTCTGATAGATTTATGAAAAACCAGATGATACTATGCAAAGACATATTTGGTATAGAATTGACAATAAAATCAAGAATCAATTAGTTCAAAATTTCAATCTGAAATACATCAACCTAACCCATTAACACATCGTTTAGGTATAAGTATCATCCAGAAAAAGAGGAATCGTTAACTTAGGATGGAGTTATCCAGAAAATTGCATTTTTTTTTTAAAAAAATTGGTATTTTTCATAAAATGACTTAATCGAATTGTTGTCAGTGCCATCTCATTAATGTCAGTAGTAATCGCTGTTACTACCTATAAAAAAACACACACAAATTAACAGAGAATCTATTTTGCTTGACCAAAGCTTTCGGAATAGTCATTAGTTCTGTTAGAACAGCAACACTATCCCTTCTGTAACAAAATTCTTGTGGACAAAGTAAACAAGTATAATCTAACTCTTACGATAACATTTTGGTGGTCACCGTCATGCGTATATTTCCCCGCCCCTTTGCTGAGTACCACTGGATATTGGTTTGCATATGTATGTACCCTTTAATGCAAGGTAATTTTCATTTTTGCTAAACCTAATAGGAAGTGGTACGATACAGAACACACTAGTGAGTTATACAATACAATATGACGAAGGACAGTTTTTGTGGAGGATCTTCGGAAGGAAGGAATCAGAGGGATTCGACCATTAAAGAAAGTAATAACAAAATATTTCTAAACTAAGATAAAACTGGCAAGCACATTGGATCCATATGTTTCAAGAACACTTACTGGACAGACTTCGTCACCTATTTTTGAATTAGAAGTTTTAAATTACACCGAAGCGGATTGATATACAGTCTGATTGATTTTCCGTGTCCAAGCTTATATGTTTTTTAGTATAAGAGATAGAAGAGCTTGACAGGTGCAAACGATGCAGAAATATGGCCAACTATCCGTCTTTTGTTTTCTTTTGTTTGTATTTGTTTTCTAAAGTTAAAGCTAATAAATTGTAACGTTGGTCAAAACTTAAATTTAAAAACAGTATGGTGCTGCAATTTTCAAGGTAATGATAATTTTTTTGGTATCATTGTAAAGACAATTTCAAGCTTTTTAAGAATATTTGTGTAGAAAAAACATACCCCTTGTATTAAAAAAATAAAACTGTTTTGCGATGCGCTTTTGTTTTTGTGTAATTTGTATTTTTGATTACCTACGTAACATAGTTAATAATTATTATAGATGTAGACTATTTTTGATTATTATTTCACTTTTTCTTAATCTTCTTTATTACATTTATCTTTCGAAACTATTCTGTTAAACCTTCCGTTCAGCCATATAATCAATTGTATTCATTTTAATTTGGAATTTCAGTCAACTGTAAAATTATAAAATTTGTATTTGACTTCAGGAGCATAAAAATATAAGAGATAGAATTGAACTTTTTTTTATTTCGCGTGTCTAGTTTTCTCAAGATCTACAAACCTAAAATAATGCCGATTATACAGGGTGTTCCACTTCCTCTGCACAGCAACTTTATATTTTTATATATTTTTTATAATTTATTTTGAATTTTATTTGAAGCTACTTTATGTATGGTATTCATATGAAAAAACTAACGGTCTTTGAGATTTTTGGCTTACTATGTTTCTCTAGTTCATTTTTGTCAATTACAATTATTATTACAACTAACAGAAAAGCTATTTTTAGATCAAATGTTAGGCAATAATGGTTCTTCAAAACACCATGTCAGAAACTGACCTACAGTATAAGCGGAGCCCAGAAAATGTTGTCAAACTCGACCTCTATAAAACAAGGATAAAAGCAGACAAAGAATCATTGTATAGATGTAGCGATATAGTAATCACAACATTTCTCCAAACACTCAATCCATTCCTTTATTCCGTTTTGTTCCAATTGTAAATAGCAGCTCAAACTTTAGTGACTTTTCAATAAATGCTTCTTCTTTATATTTTCATGACATCTTCTAATTATTGTTGAACCCACTTGGCACAGTTTCTCTAGTAACTCAAGATTTGAACAATATTCTGAACTCTTGCTTGACTACTGTCTAATAAACTTTTTTTTATAAGAGAAGGTACACGAAATTATCTGTTGCAGATTAGAACCTGCTTTTATCTCCACCACTTAAACAATGGCGTTATTGGAGTCCTTATATATCAATTTTCATTCGTATATACAAAGCTTTTAATTAGACCTTTTTTTCTACCCCGTAAAAGAGAATTTGAGTCTCCAATGGGAAACTTTATGTATTAAAGAGAACAAATTCCAATTCTACATAGTAATTGAACAAAGCGAGGTTATTAATACTCTTCTTTGTTATTTAGTAAAGACTAGATATTTTGAGAAGAAATACAGGAACTATTATTAATAACACAATACCATGCAATCAATAAAATCATTCATCTATATTGATTTCACATAATGGTCCTTTTGAAATTTGAAATCGATTCATAATCACAATTGTTTTCTCAAATTAAGATAAAATTAAATTACCAATATTCTGTAGGTAAGCTTTATTTTGGTGTTGCTTTTTGCAGAAAAGCGCGAAAATGTCGCTTTTATTTATTAGAGCTTGCGAGATCACACATATTGTTTCATATAAATAGAATTCGATACTGCCTTGACCTAGCACTATTACTGTTGTGTAACGTATAAAGTTAAATGCCAGTGTCTAACAAGATAACTTATTATAAGCCGACAGGTTGTGTTTGTCCCACCAACTAAATAAAAAGTTAATAATATCCTATAATAAACAAAAACTTGCGTATATTAATAGATGGAAGACATAAATAAATTAACAAATATAAGAGAAACTGCACTAGTAAAATAATGACTAGCACATTTAGAAATTCGATTTTAGTTATAAGCATTAATAATTGGAAATCTAGGTAACACTACCTTTCAAAATTATGTCATTATTTAAAAATATTATTCACTTTAAGAAACGAAAGCATTGACTCGAATTATATCTTATATTTTTATGTTTTTAAATAATATATTATCAACTTGTGCATATCTTGCTATTTTTATGTATAAAATATAACGTTTCTTGTGTAAGCAATTTCTGTAAAATCTAGTTATACAACCTCTCTGTATAAACAGTGGTGATAGACTTTATATCGATGGAAAATCAAATATTATCTATGCGTATGTGTACATGCGGTTTTAACAAGCAGAGTGTGTGAATCAAGACATCCCAGACTGGATAAGAATTTCAATCGTTGCCGTCATTAATCAAAAATCTAGATTGAAAAATCATTTTAGAAAAGTATAATTGCTAAGAAGTGACAGTCTCAGTCTAGCACTGAACGAATAAAGATGAAAACCAAATTATTATTTGCGATATACTAGGAATGATTCCCTAGACAAAATTTGCAAGTGTAAATCATATACAATCATTAAAACTGGAGCACATCATTGTTTCATTAAAAATCATCATCGTAGGACAGCCTGAACCACTGACTCGCTACAATCAACGCTGACAAGAATCGGGTTAGCACGCGAAGATGTGTAAGCGTCTTCTTCAGGAGCAAATCTAGTTGGGAGGCACCACAAGGTCAGTATAACTCGACGTGTAAACCACGCTAGAGGTGATAACCTTCTGACAAGGGCAAAAACTGGGTGAGGGGCTCCAAAAGGTCACGGTAACTCGACATGTCGACCATGCTAGAGGCGAAAACCTTCTGATTTTACTTTCGTTTTATTTTTGTGTTGTATATAGTTGCTTTGCTATGACGCGGTCAAAACCCGGAAGCCCTCATAACAGAGACGCAGACCATGGACGCTTTTGATATAATCATATATCGAAAGTGTCATTTAAGAAAGGATTTTTCGAAATACTACCCCTAGGAGAGTGAAAGAGAGCTTGTATTGCAAGCTTGATATTAATGATTTTTGACACAATTAATAAATCACTTGTTTTGGCGCTTTTTCAAATTCAAACCCTAAAGCAGTGAACGAAGGTGCCAAACTTCCATAAAAAAATGATATTTATTATGGACAAATTTACTTGAAACTTGGTATTCATGTTCTTTAACACAATTTTTTCAGAGTGATTAAAGTAGCTGAATACAAAAGGTTAACCTCGTTATGCATGTCTCAAAATCGGTTTCAAGTGAATGGGAAGTTTTACGAACAAAATGAAGGCACTGCGATGGGTAATCCGTTATCCCCTATCATTGCTAATTTGTTCATGAGTAGTTTTGAAACGAGCATGAAAAGAGAGAATCGATATTTTCCGAGAATCTGGGTTAGGTACGTTGATGACATATACGCGGTGTTTGACACTACAAAAATGAGTGTCAGCGAATTCCTTATCAAATTAAATTCAAGATGCAATACTATTAAATTCACAGTAGAAGAAGAAGTGAACAACAAACTTCCTTCTTTGGATACTTTAGTTATTAGGAATGAACATAATAGATTAGAAATTGACACTGAAAAGAAACAAATACGAATAGATTCATTCTAGCTGATTCGAATCATTGTGATCAACAGAAAATGTCCGCGATTAATTTTTTAATTAATAGATTGGTTAAATTCCCACTAAATAAAGTGAGATTTCAAAAAGAATTACAGGTTATTAAGCGAATAGCGGTCTATAATGGTCTCTCTTCTGCAGATGTTGAATGCACGCTTAAAAAGGTCTAATGTAAGAATCACGTCAGACATTCCACTACTTTAGTCTCATCGAATAACCGCCAAAAGAAATTTATTAAGTTACCGTTCCACCCCATAACCAAAGAATTGAACCGCGTTTTTCAACAATTCAATTTAAATGTTTGTTATAAGACCAATTAATTGTACGTTAAAAAATCTTTTAGGCAACCCGAAAGACAAACCTGAGATGAGACAGTCTGGAAGTCTGGAATTTATAAAATTGCATGTAAAGACTGTGATCAAATTTATATCGGGCACACAAAAAGGTCAATAGAGACTAGATATAAAGGACATCCAGCTCATTTTCGGTATGGAAGAAAGGAATCTTCCACAGTAGCGCAACATTTAATTGAACAGGAACATCATATTGAAATAGACAGACTCACACTATTAAAAGCCGTTGATAAACCACGAGAATTGGACGCATATGAGAGTATTTATATTTATAAACACAAACAGCTCATGAACAGAGAACCATCGATTTCTTGGAAAATCGGTCTTGTTCGATAATTTAAGAAACGACGGTCTCTTTTCAACACGTGTTAGCGATTAGTTCAGTTTAGGTAAAGAATCGCATGCAATGCCTGTTTATACTAGAAGAGGGGGATGTTTATAGAGACAGTTTTAATTTATTTATTCAGTCGGTATTCGGTTGATGATGAGAACCCACGCGTTCTTGAAACACGTGTCCCGATTAATCAATCAAAGTTGTGGCGTTTGGTGATACCGATGTTATATCCGTTTACAATTTTTTCAAATTCATTTTCTAAGAAGGAGAAAGAGTGTGGCAAATTTTGTATAAAAAAATGCTCTCTAATACAATTAATACAATACAATTAATACAATAATGTTTCAGAGTTTTTCAGATTTAATTGCTAAGAGAGTAAAAGGGGGTGGTAGAAGTAGTATAAGATTTATGATCAAAATTACTTTAAACTTGACGCTAATGCAGTTTGACACAATTAATGAAACACATATTTCAGCATTTTCAAATGTAGCCCCTGGAAGAGTGGCGAAGTGTGTAAGGGAAATAACACTTTCCTGGTGAACATGTTTGTGCAATTTGTTGATTTATACATGAACAATGGACGTGAAAATACATAAATTTCATTAAAATCAAGTAAACTGTACAAATCTTATAACCTATGTGAGCGAAGCCGCGGACTGTCAATGACATGTGTGGAAGTAAGGTAGGTGAAAATTATAAAATATCGAAATAGGCTTATAACTTTTTTTCAGTACAAGGCTCATATGGATAATTCATCGCGGAATGAGAAATTTTCAAGACCAAAGGATAATGTCAATGAATACAGATTCATAATGAATAATTAAGAAATATTTTTATACAGGCTGCAATCCATTTCCGAACCAATGATTACTGAAGAAAATACTATTATTATCTTATTTATTTATATCTTATCTATATTTTTCTCTCTTTAATCCCGGATCGACTTGCCATTCGCTGTTGGGAGCAAATGATTAACAGCGCGTCATCATAAAAGGCGATACTGCTGTCACAAAGCCATTTAAACACAACTTACACACACTAAACTCCACCGCAAGAGTTGCAGTGATAGCCAGGCAAGTGATTTCAGTCACTCAACTAAAATTATATCTTATCTATATTTTTCTCTCTTTTCTAACGTATTCCACGAATCAGTAGAAATGTACTACTACAATATTGGTCAGGGACTTGAATAAATTTCACGTCATAAAATTGAATTAGTTTAGGTATCCTTACACGACTTTCCTGGCAGGGAATAAAAGAGCAAAATTGTTTGCGTCTTACATCTTCCATCTTCGGCACGCTGAGTTTTAGAATATTGTACTTCTTTGCCTACCTTTTGTCGATTGCGTTAACAATCTTGTCAAATTTAAAAAGTAAAATTTCACCGAGTAAAACCATTTCAGGTATATTTTAAATATTACCATTTAATGCAAATAATTATGTCAAATAGGTTTAAATCTAGAGCATTTATTTTTCAATAGTATTACAATAAAAGTACATATTACAGAATATGCCGGTGTGCTTTTCCAAAACGGTTCTTCATTAAAATGTAGTATTCACTGCACTCATTGTTTAAGCGGACGTAAAGCGAAGATAAAGAAAATATAATAATAGGTTACAACTTGCTTTTGTATTAAATGAGTCAGATATTTATTATTAAAATTCAACAATGGTTTTTATGCAAATGTACTAAAAGGAAAGTGTGAGAAGATATGAATGCATTTTAATTTAATTAATTTTAATTTTATAAAATCCTTTATTGACAATTAAATTATTAACAGGAGGAATTAGGTGTTGAATTTATAATATATTGTCCTAGAAAAGTATTTTAAACATATGAGACAAATGAGGTCGTTTACACTGCCTGAAAATCGTGATACTAGTATAATTGTGGAGAGGAAACACATTGGTTATGTGATTGTACTCACAAGAGTCTCAATTTGTTTTCTGGAGGAATTCAATTTTTATAATGAAATAAAATGAAATATCAAACATTAATAATATATTCACTAGGCGCTACTTATTTTATAGCAAAAATCCAGGACATATTTATTATAACATATCTGTGTTTTATAATAGATTATTAGAAGTTGTACATTTATAGAAAGCATTCAACAATTGTCTATATCAAAACACACCGACTTACCTAAATAACACTTTTCCCGCAGCAACAGTTTACCTATAGCACATAATTTACACCGTTACTGTAAATGTGTTTAAATTGAACGTATTAACTCTTCCTTAATGCAATAACACACACTGTTTACGATTAAAAAAATCGATCAAATCACGTCAACGATCATTATTTACATTCTGCAATAGCGTACATGCGGTAATCAGTAATGAAATAATAACTACGGCGTGTTACTCATACGTAAATCATTTAAAATAAATCCGTGTTTAAAATAGACTAAATCGATATCTTCTACTATTTATGCTTTAAGTTAAAATCTAATGTAATCGTACTGGGTTAATTTACTTTTAATAATTTTTATTTTCTTACAGCAAATATGAAACCATCGGGTTAAATGTTTGGTTTTCATTGTTTATTCTGTACAACAATATTAGTTGAGGATATAAAAAGAATTATACATAGATTTTAGGAAAGAATACGGAAGAAGAAGATGTTGACAGAAGGCGTCGAAAGTGAGTGATAAACGCGGAAAGTGCTGCCGTACGACTGTGTGTAGACAGATGGATTTTCCGTAGAGTGCCGTAGCACAATTACTTCTGCACTGTTTAGGATCACCTCTAGCCGTGGAAAACCGCGCTTGCGCTATATATTGATCAACAACGGTGGCGTTGTTCAAAATCGGCTTGACGCTCTCGTTGTAGGTACCAAGTGCGAATAGTCCGAACTCTTTGGACGGAAATGACGTATTAACACTCCGGGCGTATGTGCAAATGGGTAGATATAGTTGTACGGCGAATTTTTTGGGTAATCTCCGCCGGGAACGGGAGGTCGATTCTTCGAAAGCTGATGGTGTTTTGTTGGCAAAAGTTGCATTGCTGGAAGGAAACTGGTAGGTACGGCTATCAGACTGAAAATTGAAACAGCGCGACGCGACTGGCAAACGACCTGAGGGCACTGAACGCCAGCTAGGGGTTACATGCGGGTATTTCCTTTTGGCTTGTAGTATATGGAATGCATCACAGGTGCACCGTATCTGTTGGATCCATACCTCCCTTAATAATAAGGCCTGAAATAAAATGTTAACGCAACATTTTATTTTCGAATTTTTTACCCAATTTAGCTTTTCTTGTAGACTGTACTACATCTATATACAATTAACTCTATGCGCTCCGTATTTCTCTTGAAACTTGATCTAGATGCGTATATCAATGTCAGTGCGTATATCGATTGTACAAGACTCACTTTCCCGATCTAATGTCTTATTCTATATCGATTATTCAGAACAGAATAGTATACACAATAATTACAGCAACTATTCTGGTACTCTATGCCAGAAACGTTACTGTGATTTGGTAAATTCCGATTATAGCTGAACTGACTATTTACAATTTTGCAATTTATTATACAGGGTGACATAGAAAAAACTACAATGCATAGCAACATGTGATCGAGGACTAAGAAATAACAAAAAAAGTTCCTATGAACACATGTCCGACTGCTTTTTGTTTTCAAGTTACAATCCGTTTTTTATATTGTTCTTGCTTATTACTTTAGCTAGGCAAAACTTTCTGCCATTAATTTTGTTTACCGATGAAACAGGTTTCAGTCGTGATGGCATTTTGAATATTCACAATATGCATTATTGGAGCGATGAAAACCCTCAGCACAACATAATACGGAATCACCAGCATTGGTTTTCCTTTAATATGTGGGCAGGTATAATCGACAATTATCTAATTGGTCCATTTCGAATGACTAGACGATTGACGGGCAAACTTTTTGGAAAATGAACTGAATATTTTATTAGATGTTCCATTGAATATTATAAGAAGAATGTACTACATGCATGACGGAGCGCCAGCTCATTATTCTAGGAGAATAAGGGAATTTCTGCAACGAAAAGTTGGAAATAGGTGGATTGGTCGTGGGAGACCTATACCATGGCCAGCTCGTAGTCCCGACCTTAATCTCCTCGATTTTTCATTTCGGGGATTTATTTCAGTTATGGAACAGAATTGTGGAGTCTGATGATAGATTTCGTAAAAGTACTAACATGTTTCAAAGATGCCGTCAGTCGGTAACAGGAATACTGGAACCAATTTGAACACCTTATGTAAAACTAATATGTATCTTATATTTTTTAATGTTGTTTTGTTTAATAAAAGCCTCTTAACTTCAACAGCTTCTAACTTGAAAACAGAAAGCAATCGGACATGTGTGTATAGGAACTTTTTTTGTTATTTCTCGGTGCTGTATCACATGTTGCTATGCATTGTAGTTTTTTCTATGTCACCCTGTAGTCTGTGGATGTAACTTTCTAGATAGAATTATAGTATGGATATGAATTTACGTTTTGAATTTGTAATTGCAATATTACATAAAATTTGTTTGGCAAAATGTAGTGAAGGCAGATACGGACATAATGCAATTGTCGAAAATTATTGGCCGCTCACTGTTTCTGTGGATTGACAGATTACTATCCAAATGACAGTTTTGTGCACACTGGAAGTGTAATTTATTAATTTTTAAACTGACTAAACGAAAAATATGTTCTACTTAACAAGTTGTTAATTGTTAAAGGGAAATAAAACAATTTAAATTATATTGCAGGCTTCCACGGGCCGGGTCTCTACTATGAAAGCTTCCGGGTTTTGACCACATCATAGTAGCACATATATTATATACAATACAAAAATAAACTAAATACAAAATAAAGTAAAATTAAAACACAAAAAACTACAAAATCTAGAAACTAAGTGGATAAAGTGTAAAAAGTGGATAGGAGACGTCAGAAGGTTACAGTAAATCGATGTGTAAACCTTCTGACTATATTTTCGAGTTACCGTGACCTTCTGGTGCCCTCTATGCACTTTTTTCTCCTAAAAAATTATATGTGCATCTAATATGACTAAATATTTATATAATTTTATAATTAATACTATTAGTTCTTAACGAGTGCCATATTTCTTGGTTTTTGATAAAATTCAATTGATAGCCAGTTTATATTTCATAGGAACATTCTGATAGTAAATTTTCTTTTACATGGATCACATTTAAAAGTGAAATCGTTATCTACTCGCCCGTCTGTGAAGCATGATGGCGGTAACATAATGGTCTGGGGTTCATAGAATAGAAACAACGATGGATAGGTTTCTTTACTTACAATTAGACATTTTAAGGAACACTATGTTGCTGTTTGCAGAAGAAAACATGCCCTTGCCGTGTATCTTTCAACAGGATAGCGATCCAAAACACACCGCAAGGGTAGCTTGCGAATGGCTTAATACGAATAATATAGTACGTCTTACATAGTCAGCTCAAAGTCTAGACCTCAATCCTATAGAAAATCTATGGCATGAGGTCGATACACGAGTAAGACAGAAAAGGTATAAAAGTAAAGCACAATTATTTGAAGAGACGCTTAAAATATGGAATGACATTCCGGAAGATGTCATAAAACAGCTAATTCATTCAATGCCACGAAGATCTGAGGAAGTTATATGCAATAAAAGATATTGGACTAATCAATTAATACAATAATTTAAGATCTTTGTAAGGTATAAATCAATAGTTAAGTAACAATAAAATAATTTAAATAAGTTTAAATCAATTGTTGCTCCATTTTTGTCTTACTACAATAATCTTTTTATCTTTATCTGTGTTTATAAAGGTTCACATTATGCAGAATTTGATAACTACATATTCAGCAAAATAGCTCAGTGTACGAATTTAGTAAAATCTATTATAAATATTCACTGTCAACATATGTTACTCCATTTATGTCCGATAATGTGATAGTTAGAGAAATATAAAATCATTATAGTTGTATAGAGAGGAAGTAACCGCTGTCACAACGTTAACTAAACGTAAAGCCAATTGGCTGCTAACCCCACTAGCTCTACGAAAGGTAAAATCATTACTTCAATATTACTAGAACGAAATCTAAAACAAAAATATTTACAATGAAAATTATAACAATTTTAACTTTTTACTATTTTTTTTAATTGATACCGTTCTAAAGTACCAAGTATTTACTAAAACGGAAATAATTTTCGTAGATGATTTCGTTCAAACTCCTCAAAAAGAATTTTTATTATAAGTATTTTAATTTCTTTCTTTACATTCCATATCAACCGGCTTTTTGTACAGGGTGATGCATTTTGGCGCTACGAAGAATATCTTCGCTTTTTAATGGAAAATCCTGTACATGATGACATTTTTTTGTAGAGAAATGTAAGCACTTTTATCGGATATCATCCCTTATCAAACTTATTGATGAATAAATAAAATATGATTTGATATATGATTTATATTCTGAAAGAGTGGCCTAAGGACATAAAGCTATCTATATATAACCTAAAAAAGAAAACTACCAGAAAGGTTCGATGAAACTTTTATAAAAAAATTGAATAAAAGATTTTATTGGAAATTGAAAATAATCAGTAGATCAGTGTGTCATATGTATAGATAGTACAAAACATTTCGTTCTGTGATGAAATAAGATTTCACACTAACGGAACTGCAAATCAAAATACATTATTATCCTGTTTAAAATCCACATTGGATCAGACATGTAAATTTTCAAACTGGGGGAGGCGGGTATTTTTAGGAATGACTTTCATATCATAATAAAAATGCTATTTTTTCCTGAAGTTGGCGATTATTTAAGCACGTAAATGCTAATTCAATGTATAGGAAGATGAAATGCAAACCTTTGAAGAGCGATATGTCAACTACTTTTATTGAGTTATACAAGAAAAGAGTAGATGAAATCGCTTCTACAACGCGATATAAAAATTCGCGTAATAAGGATCATTTCGTAACATAAAGGAAACGATTTTAATAAGCGTATAATATACATTTCTCCAAATATGAAATTCTTGTGCTGCAAAAATAAAAGATGGGATATTTGAAAATAAAATTGTTTGCTTGATTTCTTTATTTAATTTATTATTCATACTGTAACTTAAATTTTTTATTGGTTTTATCATTTTATTTTCTATGTAATGTGCTCTAGCATTATAATTTCGTATTAAAACAGCAATGTAGACGTTTTGCGCCTCATCAACAATAAAAATTGGGTGTAACGTATTATATATGTTTACATTCTCTATAAGACAATGCTATCATATACATATATTATTATATGCAGTTAGAAAAACGAGAAATTTTTCATTGCGCTAAAAAGAACCCTCTGTATAACAGTAAGATTGGGAAGATTTGTAGTGACACAAAATTGATATGCTGCTAAATATATTTTATGCTAAACGTAACGAAACACTTTTAAACGGTACATACATATTTCAGAAAAAAATATCGAAATATTTTTGAAAAGTTTAGACTACTAATTGGTTATACCTTTTTTGAAGAAGAATGATACCAATCTAAAAAGTCGACAATATACAGGCGGTTCCATTAAAGAAAATACAGCAGTGTCAATTGCTTGTGGCATATCTTGTATAGTTTGATATAATTCTGGTCTGTATTCCTCTATGTCATCACACACAAATCTGGGAAGATATCTCACTGCGAGATTTTGCAATAGGTATTGCGATTCTAATATTTCGAATCGCAAGTAAAAAATTTCGTGCGTAGTTCAAGTTGAAAAACTAAAAATAATTTTAGATTTCTATTTCTTCCGGTTACACCAGAAATGCATATCGACTTCCTCATTTTAAACGGAATTAACTGTTTCTTTTATTGAATTGTGTTGGCGAGACAGATTTAAGAGGACTGACTACTTTATCTAATGAACCTTACCTTTAAAACTTATGATTTTTGAATTATTAAATTTTTGTAAAAAATATGACAGCTGTGGGTTATTAAAAATAACTACGTTTCTAAAAATTGCAGGTATAAAATGCAGTATTATCATCTTTACAAACCAATATCCGATATTTAAAAAAAATCCTCTTTATGCAGAATTACTATGTAACTAAAAAAGTAGATTTATTTACAAAATATATTAATTTTAATTAATATATTTAATTTAATAAAAACCAAAGAAGTCATTGTGTAATAAGAATCCAAAACATTTAACTCAATAGCGTGTGATATAAGACCAGGGAATTTTCTCCAACCCCTCCCCTATCTCACCCTTCTCGGCAGAAGTCGTTAACTACAGTATAACTACAATAAAAATTTTACTAAACACCAATTATTCGAGTTTGATTTGTTTTTATTTATTTATGCTTACTTATATGGACTAGACGTTCTTAGAAAATACGAACTTGATTAAAGCCATTATTGCTCGGTACTGTAAATCTGTAAAACATAATTAAAACACTTTCTGTTTATATTTTATACTGTAGTGCGCTGTGGAAAAGTAGCTATAAAAAATTATGTGACTGTCATTACCCTTTATTTCAAAAAAAACAAAACAAAAAATTCAAAACTAATAAATTTCACAAATATTGTTCGAATTGGTTACCGTCATACTCAATACAAAAGTGGCATCTCCGTATAACACCGTGGGTGGCATTTAATATAAAAATTATTTGGTATATCTTGACAGACTTCGATTATTCGGTTCCTTAACTCGTTTATATTCTGTGGCACTGTTAAATATACCCGATCTTGAAGATATCCCCAAAGCCAAAAATCCAAAGGTGTAAGATCTGGCGAACGCGCCGGCCATTTATTATATTTTTTTTGGTGAAATAGCTCTAAAGCGGTGATATTTAGTTATAGCAAAATAAATATATATGCGGTTCCCAATTTCAAACGTATTGAGCAATAAACAAAATCAGATTATATAAAGCTTTGTATTGTGGCAGTTTACTTACCATCAGACGGTGTACCATGCGGCATCGGATGGATAAGAACACTAAATATAGAACACTAAACACTTCAACTCACAAAGCACCAAAAAACGTTTTACAAAAACCCGACGCGTAAAGATGGCTTTGGATTCGACAAATTTAAATGTAAAAACAGAGCTGTCATTATCAAATTGCAATTTAATAAAACTAAATTGGACTAAATTTAGACTAAATTGGACTAAATTTAGTTTTATTATCGCCTTGATAGTGACAGTTTTGCTTTCGAAACGCGTCGGGTCTTTAGTAAAAAGTTTTTTGGTGTTTTGTGGGTTAAAGTGTTTAGTGTTATTTATACTTCTATATCAAGATATCCAGTGAAGAACTTCACTAAATATAGAATTAAAAAAATGCAGAACTTATGCTATGCATATTCAGCTTTAAAAAATGATTAAGTGTCTTTTACCTGGTGAATTCAAAAACTTTCCTTTGAAAACGTTTAAGTTTAAACTGAAAAAATTATAATTGATAAATGCTTATACAGAATGGGGCACCACATTCGCCTTGATATACAAAAAACGGTAACACATATTTAAAATCTTTCCCCTTCGTTCTGGGTTTCTAGGAGTTTGAAAATCTTCTCCGTTGTTATTGTCCCCAGAAATTCCTTCGGGATCCAGGTGACGACTTTCGTGGTTTTGACGATGTCCCTCGCCAGACCGACTCTTAGAACCGCGTTCCCCACTGCGTCTACCTTAGGAATAGTCTCCATTAGCCATGACTTCGACTTCTCGTTGCCACAGGTGAAGTAGACCACTACCTTTTCAGCATAGCTGTTCCTAAACTATGTCTGGCTCACATTTGCAGATCTTCCCCATTACAGCCATCTGTATTTTCTTGGACTACTCCTCGGATAATTTCTCCTCCGGCTACTTGTCCAGTGTTACAGTCATCTTTACAGCGGTAAGTGCTTGGCTGAAGGTTGCCCCAGTAGCGCCCTGTGTGGACGTAATGGGTTTTGCCTTTACTGACTCGTCACTGACAGATTTCTGTATCTTTGAGGGTTTCCCTCAGATCTTACTCTTTTCTGCGTTGGAGTTGCGGTATATTGCATGGCATCTACAAAAACCTGGGTCTTATCGGTTCCCCAGCAGCTTTCGCAGCTTGTATGGCCTGCTTCCGTTTCTGTGCCAGGGAAAGCTCAGGATTCATGCGGTCCACCGTTGAGGCCACATGCTCTAGTGCAGTTTCTTCATCTTTTGGGCTTGCAGATCTGCTGCTTCCCCGAGATACTTGCTGCCACTCAGTTGTTTCGGGGCCAGTGATTTGAGAAGTCGTGCCTTCCACTAGTTCCATTTTTGGGCTTCGCTCAACTGGAATTTACCCGGGTTTTTTTGTTTTTGAGTCTGTCGGTTCCATAATGTTCCCACGAGTAAGGGGGAAATGGTGGTCCGCGTCCATGGTGCCCCCTCTATGGACGTAAAGCTGATTACTCCGGAAGGTCGCCCTGTTTTTCAGAGGTCTGACGAGTAGAAATTAGTCTTCTATCCAGCCACGCATCCTCTTGGCCTAGTCCGCCACCTTAGGATTTAAGTTTTTATTGAGGTTGTCTCCTCTCGGTCCGGGCGGTTAAGCCAAGACCCCCCACTTCAACCACCTGTGAGACGTGTCCACAACAAGGAGTATGGTTTAACAGAGACTGTTCACTCAGTGATCCAGAATCCGGCATCGTTATCCCGAAGCAAGCCCTTAGCCACGACACTACAGCCGGGTCGGAAGGTTGGTCCACGGAGCGGTTTTTACCTTGTGTCATATTGCGGGTTTAATCGCTCAGACGTACCAGACACTCTCCGCCATGTTGCGGGACTTAGACCGCTCAGGCCTTCGAGTCAATGTGTCCGGCAGGGTTATGATCGCTCATCGCATTACACCTGTTCAATCGTGACAGGTACCATGGGTCTCCCTATTCACCACCTGGGAACGCGCTCGATAGGTACCACCACCCCACGGGAACATTGTATTTACTGAACATAGTATATATGCTGCTTTTGTTTTCTTTGACGCATTTCGTACATTATGTACCATGAAATAAAGATTATTATTATTATTATTATCATAATTAATAAAACACGTTTTTCGACGTTTTTTTTTTAATCTTTTGGGGATTGAATTGAATGAAAAACGCCAAAAAGATGAAGGAAGGTGGTAAAGTTTGTATGAGAGATGAGAATTTTTACTCTATGTGACCGAAGCTAATTCGTTTGATAAAAATGGTACAGATTTGTAAAATAAATATGTTAAATATGCAACTGCGAAGAGCATTGCGCCAATAACTGTGTTCAGAAAATTTATTTACATGTTGCAATGCAATTACCATTGTAGTAAAATAGGCGATATTTTAGTAGCTGTTGTAGTTTTTATTTTATGTATTTATACCATATTTACCAAATATGGAAAAATTAAGTATGTGGTTGTGGGTAATATTCTGGTAGTGGAAATGATATTTATATTTTAAAATCCGCTATTGCAAAAATAATACAACAGTTACTAAGATTTTTCTGGTATCATACCTGCAATTATTACTTTTAGTGAAATTTGTTTGTTTTTACTTATACATTTTTTTAAATTTTATATAATCCTTATTTATAGTTGCATCTACGAAAATAATTTCGACAAAAAACAATCTGTTAATTATTATTGGCGAACAAACAACAGTACGTCTAGTGTCGGAGCCGGCACCCTTCTACATGCTAATCGTATGAGGGCCTATATAAATATTGGATAATTGATATTCAATATTTAACAATGTCCAATCCGGGTCGAAGTTATTTATATCACCGTTAAAGGTATCGAGTACATGTCGTTGTGTGAAAAAGATTAAAAAAACAGTTAAAAAATTAATCAATGAAGGAAACTTATAATGGAAAATTTCATATTTACTATGAAAATATATATCGGCGTAGAATTTGCAATAAAACTTAGAAATCTTCCTAAAATTCAGTATTTCATGCTGTACAAATTCAATAGGCAATAATAATATCATTCATTAAACAATGCGATCGTAAACACAACCCTGGCCCTTTCAGATATATTTATTTATCGGTTTTATTTATTTTTTAATACGTATCTTTGGTTTTGTGATATAACTACATACATATTTTTGGTTGATTGAGTTTAAGAAGCCAAGTTTTTTTTAAACAAATAACAAACACAGCAATCATTTAAAAATCCACGCCATACAACAAAATAATATATCTATAATCGTTTAACTTTTAATAAGCATAATCTAGGTAAACTAAATACTGCAGTAGTTATTAATTTATTTTTACAAATTACTGAATCACAATGCACATTTCGTGTTAACGTTTTATTACCAGTAGATATTATAGATTTATCACATTATCTTATTTACAATAATAAGCATACTCCTCATTATGGCAGATATCATAGGTCACTTTATAACAGCAATCATGATACTTCGTGTGACATCTTCTGGGCACTACCACTTTCTGTTCGCGGTAACCTCGCGTACAACACAAGGTGGCGCAGTTATCCTTACTACTACAACGCCTACCTGCAGTCAGGTTACAGAAATCTGTACTGTTATTCAAGTAGAGCAATCTGTCAGCATGCTGCTTCCTCCAGCTATTTTTGCGTAGTAAGTTCTTCGAATTCACATCGATGGCGCTGTGATATCGATATTGTAATTTTTGTGCAATGTTGACAAATGGTTGTATTCGTTTCCAGCACAGTTTTATTGCACATGTATCTATAAAAAAATCAACCAATAACAACAAGTATCAGCTAATGCCGGAAACTGCATTGTTTTTTTTAATTTAATTAATACAATAAAATAAATAGAATAAGTTTTTATGTTTAGCTAATTATACAAAGCACAAATTTATTGTATCTTTTGACGGGAGTACTGCAAATAATATTTTCTTTGAAATAATGCGAATTTTAAATTAAATCCATTATTTTTAATATTTTCAATGTAAATAATAGAATGCAATCCACAAAAATTACAATTTATTGAGGGTCTTGGATTTCGGAAGTAATTATTCTTATTAGATTGTAAAAAGTAGCTACTTTTTTTTAGAGAATAAATATGAAACATTAAAAAGAAAGAGAGTTTCTATTTTTGTCCTACATTTATTACTTTAGATAGCATGGTTCTCATTACTCAAACTTATACTTACTTCCTCCTGGACAGTAACAATGCGCTTTTTCATTTTCTACAACAGTCTTAATACCAACTTCGATACTATGGTTCAAGACATCTCTAAATTTCGTATTTGGATGGGTCACTTGCATAAATCTTCGTGTTATATGCTTGGCTTTCTTAGTATTATCACCACAGCCTCCCCATTTCATATCGGGCCTTTTTGGAGGAACTTCATCCGAGCAGTGACATTTTTGTAGTTTTCCATCAGTACACGCTTTTGCTGCTGAAAACATTATAGCAGCTGTCGCTAAGGATTGCATAAAAACTGTTTCTCTGTACGCCTTTTTGAACATGTCTTTGTCGTAAGAACAATTCCAACGATAATATCTAGAAAATTATATAAAAAAGTGAGGTATTCACTTAAATTGGAAACATTTTGCAAAGACTTACCTGAACTGTTCTTCGCATTCGGATATCGCGAGCTTTCTGGCCGTATTTAGCACTTCTGCGAAACCTTTTCTTTTTTGACATTGTTGCTTTTGGTACTGAAAGCCTCTTAACCACCGACAATTGTCTTTGCTCTTCTCAGTAATGAAAAACTTTTTTGAAAATAATGCAGATATTAAAATCCGTTTCTTGACGTGTTTAGGTGTGATGGTTCTGGAAACAAGAAATTAAATATTAATTTGGAGTTATGTGTTTTGCATTAATTTATGTATATAGGCAGTTAAAAAAGGATTCGTACATTTTTGCATTTGGAGAAATCTGAAACCAATAGAAGACGGATAATAGTCGTTTATTTGGCAAATGGTTTATTTATATTAAGACATCATCTCTTTTGGTGCATTTTCAATATTTTCAATTAGATATTTACTTTGAGAATTATCCATGAATGTGTCAAATATCTTTAGACATCCTGCGTTTGTATATACAAATGTAAGTGCAGCTTATTGTTGGTTGAGGTGTGTACTTTTTATTACTTACTAAGAAACGCATTTGTTCTCATGAGAAATCACATAATAGGCATACATACGTACATCTGTGAATGGTAAACAAACTTATCCAGTGTACCTAAGTGACTAATTGTGAGTGACGAAAAAAACCAAGAATTATATATGCATTTAAATATTAAATCACAGATGTAAACGAAACCTGATACGTTTGTTCAATGTATCTGAAATTGCTAAACGCTGTTCTCTATGCTTCATTGAAGTTTGACATTGTAAATACTTATTTCTTAAAGTTGGACGGCAAGAAATTTAATACCTGTATTGTTTACTAAATGATTCACAGATGTTTTTGTTACTAAATGATATGAAAATGAGATTACATATTATATATTTTTTATTTGTGGAGGGTGCTTAGTTGCAATGATTCTGTAAGCTGTATTACTTGTCTGGCTATAACTGCAATTGTGTATAAATGGCTTTGTGACAGCATCATATAGCCTTTTGTAATGCTGCGCTGTTAATCCCTTTGCTCTCTAGAGCGAATGGTAAGTCGATCCGGATTTCAACTCTCTGGAAAAATGCCCTCGTCCCTCCAAAGAATTGAAACTTGGCTCCTACCATCCCGCCACAACGACAGTCAGCCGCCTAACCACTGCGGCGATCGACCCGTTAAAATTAAGAAGAATAACATATTTTTTCTATCAAAAGTTTGATTGATTATGGGATGGGCCCAGAGGGGAAAGGCAGTCCACTTATTTTTGTATTAATTGCAGCGTGGGAAGCCGGAGGATGATCTACATCTGAGCTGTAGGCGTTTGTCGCAAAACATTGGTTGGTTATCTATAACAGTGACACACTTTTATGGCACAACGACAAATGATAAGACTCTTTTAACGCCTGCGTTATGGAATGGGTCTTAAAAATGAGTTGATTTCACGTTACAATATTGTTCGAAAAATGACGTCCATGCCAAGCGACTTGAAGAGTTAAACGATTCAAGTGTCCGTTGAACTTTGAGGTATTGAATTATTTACGTGTAGTCTACTCTATGTGCTCTCAAGTCAGGTATCTGAGTAATACTCAGTCTTGTGTATTCATTCTCAATCTGAGTTTGGATGATCATATCCCAGAAAGTGCATTTCTGGGATATGTTGGTCTTCTGTTTCGACCTTGTTACCGCTTAGCTCGTCTAGGATTTCAATCTTGCATGGCCCTTCTTTTGCAACAACTTTGCGTAATTTACAGCAATTAAAATAAGGTCGTGTGATATCATTGGACTTCTACAATATGAAAGTTGAGGTCATATCTAATGAAACAAGAAATATAATTAGATTCATGTAACACTAAAAAGTATATTAGTAATTGTATTTGATAGTAAGAAGACACTTCGTTTAAAAGTTAAAAAAGTATGTGTGTGTGTTTAAGTCAAAGTGTTTCCCTTGTTTATCTATAACTTTCTTTCATTGTTGCTTCAAAATAGTTTGAGTCAACAATGTGTCTAGGAATATATTCGCTTAACTGACATCTATATGAAACAGAACATTTTCAATTCAATGGGAGTTTTTATGAACAGCTGGAAAGAACGGCAATGGGTAACTCCTTGTCGCCCTTTTTGGCTAACCTTTTCATGAGCCGTTTTGAAAAGGACTTAGAATCTGAGGGCGAATACTATCCTAGGGTTTGGTTGAGGTATGTGGATGACATTTTCGCTATATTTGATACTAAAAAATGTAATATTGACGATTTTCTCAATAGATTAAATAATCGGTTCGAAACCATAAAGTTCACTTGTGAAAGAGAAGAAAACGGTCAGCTACCCTTTCTAGATACTTTAGTAATTAGAAATATCAATAGATCAGAGTTTGACGTGTATAGAAAGGAAACCAGTACACTTCTCTACATTCCTTCAGATTCCCATCATTGTGTTCAACACAAAATGGCAAGCCTGAATGTTTTGGTTCACAGACTTCTCACTTTTCCCTTGAACAAGGCGAGGTATGAGAAAGAGCTTAAAATTATAAAAGATGCGGCCAAGTGTAATGGTTTCTAGCCTCAGCATATCTATAAGTTAATTAGGAAGTTTAATTATAAGAAAACGGTGAAAGAATCTACGACTTTTCGAGAGGATGTTAAAGCTTCACCCATTGTGACCCTCACTTACGCTCTCTTTATCACTAAAGGTTTGAGTAAAATCTTCGATCTCAGAATAGTTTACAGTTCTGGGACTAGTTTACGAAGTCTCATCGGTAACCCTAAAGATAAGATACAACCTTAGAAAAGTCAAGTATTTACGAAATCAATTGTAAAGATTGTAATCAAAAATATATTGGGCAAACCAGGAACTAGATTTAAAGAGCATATGGCTAATCTTAGATTTAATAGAATTGAGAAATCGAACGTTACCCAACACATTTTTGAAACAGATCACAACATTGATCATACGAATGTTAAATTAATTAGACAAATAAACAATTGTAAGTTTCTAAATGTTGTCGAAAGTTTAGAAATATATAAAAATATGTCATGTGTAATGAACTGTGACAACGGCCCTATCCCGCATTCGTCATTGTTTTCGTTAATCGGAAATTAATGATGCGTATCGGATTGACCGTGCATAACATTTTAGGTTACCTGTTATTTGTAGATTTTATTTTAATTTAATTTTATTATCGTCTTGATAATGACAGCATTGCTGTTGAAACGAGTCGGTGTTTTAATTAAAACTTGTTTGGTGTTTAGTGGGTTAAAGTGTTTAGTGTTATAAAAGGAAGTAATTAAATATTTTTTCTATCAATGCACTGTTGCTTGACGTATTATAATGACGAATAGTTCACCTGTTAGACCGCAATTTAGATCTTTCTTTTCGCATAGAATTTTATATATTAGTTATTTTTAAATGGCTTAGCAGGGTTCTGCTTATCTCATATCGTGAGTGTGGCAGGCTTGTTGGTGGAGATTTTTACATTGAAGGCAATTTCATACTCCGCAATAACTTTCGGCATTTGATTGAACTTGCATTGACGTTGCAATATTCAACAGATTCTGTTCCTATAAATATTTTTCATACCTAATTCTTGAATTAAAGTTAGACTGGCGGTGTCTCGATAAAACTACGATGTTTTAGTTATCAATCGCATTTAACTATTGGCTAGGTTGTATTGCAACTCATACTCGCAATCAAGTAACGTACATTATTATGGATTTTGACTTCAGAAGTTATTTGTCTCGCCTTTTCGTATATCTTTGGTGAATCTCATATGCCATTAAAATACATCATTTCTTCATAGCATTTTCACCACATGCCAATTGAAATAATTATAATGTTGTGGCAATGTACTTGACAATTTTGTTCATTTAACATTAACAGCTATCTTTACATTTCATTGTTACGCAAACTGCACTTTGCACGCGCTCTTGGTTCAAATATGATTTCGTATATGATTTCGATTCATACAGGAGTATATACATATCGATATACAATTACGTCACGGCGTGATACAATCCGCCCATTCCTTGAATGAAATCACTTTTGGTTGTTTAAACTTGTATTTCGATTTTTTGTATAAACATTATAAAATCTTGTGCATTCAATTATTCAGTGTATGGAAACTAAGGCAATAAGTGAAGGCTTCGAAAATAGCAACAATAACAATCACAATTTTGTACATCAGATATGAGTGATTAACTTCGTCAAATATTTGTTACTGGAAATTTCAAATTTAACATAAAGTTTAATTTATTAATATTAACCCTATATGTAATACGCCAATGCACAACTTGATATGAAGAATTGTGAAAATATCAAATTTGGTAGTACTTATATGTAGTATCTGTATCTGTAAGGTGAAAATATACGTTCTCTAAGATAATGTAAAAAAAGAGGGAAGAAAGTATTAAAGCTATAAATGTACAATTAATTTGAAACTTTCAGTGTATTACGACATAAGATAGAAAGAGCTGCAAAATTTGCAACAGCACAAAATATATTGCAAAATCTGAACAGATTCCTTAATCATTCAAAGTATTAAATAATTATAATTAAGGTAATGCACTCACCTATTCGTAATGGTATCCGAAATCGTGTAATTGAAGACAAGAACAAACAGAAGAACTTTTATCATATTTAAACAATACAATCTCTATTAATTAACATGCAACTGTCAAACAATTAGAAGTAGATCTATGTGAGTTCCACCTCCACGGTACCACATCGCGCATGTTGATGGCATATCTTAAACTCAAATATTTAACGTAATTTCTATTTGTCTTGGGCGTTTTGCTGGTGTGACGTACGTTAAACCACCTCTGAGGAAATCCTCATCTTGTACAGTTCAATTTTTCAACACACGCGCTTTACACTGGTGTTATACTGTGAGAGAATTCGTGAAAACTGAATCCTCTGTTTGATATTAGCAAATATTATACGCTCATGTACAAAGAGCACAAGCCAGTTGATTGCAATTGCGTTCCTTGTGATTTAAATAACTCTTTTCTTCGAAAGTATCATATTAAAATCACCATAAATGGTTTACTGTCGATCATGCAGGTGAGGTAATTTTCAATAGGAATAATGATATAATGTGACCTAATAATGACGAGTACGTCTATTGCTATGCAGGAATGCAACAGATTTATACATATTGTATCTATCTGTGATCGTCATCATACCATGATGCGCTCATTGATTTGACAAGTGATGATTTATTTATTTAAAATTAAAGTATATTCCACAAATTTTTTTATACAATACAGTTTTTTTGACATTATAACTGCAGCTATATTTGGGTAAATGAGAAATAAATTTTAAATTACTTTATATGAAGATTTTCAGATGACGTTGCAAGTTATGACTTTCAATAAATTCTATGATTTGTAGTTTTTGAAATATTTCGAAAAAACCGGAAAACACATTTTTCTTTTTTATCCTTTTCTGAAGTTATTATTGCAGGGGTCAAAACTAGATTAATACATTCTACAGGCACTTTTTGAACTTCTTCAGAAAAGAAGAAAAAAGAAACGTGTGTTTTCCGGTTTTTTTGAAATATTTCAAAAGCTACAATTCATAGAAAATTTTTTAAAGCGGATTATTGTTGAGCAGCAAAAACGCAACTTTGCCCCAATTTAACCGACTTTGTATCTCTTACCGTTTTCGAGATCTCAATGGTGACCCTCGAATTTGTAACAGTCTGTATACAAATTAAGACACCATACAAATCGGGGAAAACGATATATTATAATTATGTATATATCCTTGATATTATATGTAAATTGGATAATCGCAGTTACCATGATTTGATATTTTTTCTATAACTAGTGTTATAGTGATCGTTATTGTAATCAACACATAAGTGATGGTAGGGTTTATGATTTTGCATTGTCTATGGTGAATCCAAAATAAGGAAAACAAGTGCTTTTTATATGCATGATAAACAATTGAACAAGCTAAGAATTTGTACTGTTGAGTGACAAACATGAAATCTTTCAGTATTACTCAATGGTCAGTTTTTATTATTTCAATTTTTCAAGCAAGAAGTAAGAATAGAGTTGTTGGCAATGGTTTGGGCATACCATAAGTATGTTATGAAGAGTTTTTAGAGTCACTTTTGATGATAAAGCTATGCTTTCTGGATAAAATATAAATTATCATTTACCTTAAATAAAATAAAAGGTAAGTATGTTTGTCGATGCAAACGGAGACGAGTCTCACAAGCATCATCATATTTATGTATATTTAATTATACACTCACCGGCAAAATAATCGATCCACTCAAGAAATTGATGAAGTTTGTTCGTTAATAAGTTTGTTATTTTAAATTCGATTTGATTTATTTTTTTGCATATTGTTGGTAAATTTAAATGTAATCTATCACATCTTCGGAATTTTAAGAAAATTTTGCGTACATCATCATTTTATACAGGGTGACACAAAGTCTGTTTTTTTAAATCAACTTTAAAATCACATAAGGATTGTAAAAGTTGCTCCAGCTCACACACACACATTTCTTTACAATTTATTTTTTTATTTATTACAATAGCTTAATTTTTGTAAAAGATACAAGGGTTTAAGAAAAATCTTACATTTTTCCTATGGTACTAACAATAAATTTACGAACTTAACACCGAATTTAATGAAAAGGAATTGAAAAGGAAATGAAAAACATAGACGACTTAATACGAAGTGTTTCCTCCACGTGCATGGATAACACCTGCAATTCGTCTTGGCATGCTCTCAATTAAGTTTTGAATGTAAGCCTGGTTGATTTGATTCCATTCTTCAGTTAGAACGTCACTAAGCTGTTGTAAATTTGCAGGCGTTGGTACACGAGATCGAATTTTCCTCCCAAGTGCATCCCAAACATGCTCAATTGGGTTTAGGTCTGGGCTTAGAGCAGGCTTAGATGAACGGTGCAAAAGGAACAATATGTGGCCCTAAAACTTCTCTTAAGTATCTATCGGCTGTCATGTCTCCCCGGTTAATTATAACCAAGTCCGTTCGAGCTTCAAAATTTATGCCACCCCACACCATTATCGAACCGCCTCCATAACTTACTATAGGAAAAAAATGGTTTTGAAAGAAACGTTCACCAGTTTTCCGGTAAATTCTTTCACGTCCATCTGGTGTTCTAAGACAAAATCTGGACTCATCCGTGAATAGGATGTTGCTCCATTCTTCGTTACCCCAATTTACATGTTTCCTAGCAAATCTAAGGCGTTCAACTCGATGGTGTCTCAATAACTCTAGACCAGTTGCAGGTCTTCTAGAACGCAATCCAATATCAAACAGCCGCCTTCTTATTGTTCTATCACTTACTTGAACTTGCCTTACGTCCTCTAATCTGTTTTTTATTTGCACAGAAGTAACTTTTCTGTCCCTCAAAACATTTAACGTTATAAAGCGATTATCTCGCTCACTAGTAGATTTCTTTCGACCATAATAATTTCTTCTTGTGTATACACCAAATTCATTAAACCGTTTAACAGCTCTTTGAACTTTACATCTTGAAACTCCCAATACTCTGGCCACATAATACTGTGACCTACCATCCTAAATCAAAGCAACAGCTCTCGCTGCGTCGGTTACAGAAAGATCCATATTTTAAATTACTATTCGACAAGAAACACGTTCAAAAACGTAAGTTTTAGATTTCAAAACTGACAGTATTTCAATAGCCCTCTATGCAAAAACGATAAATTCGTAAACTTATTGTTAGTGCCATAGGAAAAAAATGTAAAAATGTAAGATTTTTCTTAAACCCTTGTATCTTTTACAAAAATTAAGCTATTGTAATAAATAAAAAAATAAATTGTAAAGAAATGATGTGTCTTGTTAACAAAATAAGAAAATACAAGATGGAGCAGCTTTGAGAATCCATATGTGGTTTTAAGGTTGATTTAAAGAAACAGACTTTGTGTCACTTTGTATAAAATGATGTCCGCCAAATTTTCTTAAAACTCCAAAGATGTGATAGATTACATTTAAATTTACCTACAATATGCAAAAAAAATGAATCAAATCGAATTTAAAATAAGAAACTTATTAACGAACACACTTCATCAATTTTTTGAGTGGATCGATTATTTTGCCGGTGAGCGTACATTACAGGCCAAGAGTTGAGAAATTGTCATTGTTAAAGCTTCAACTTTTCTAGGTTGCTTTAAACGTCATTTCAATGCCGGCAGAACTTCATTTGAAGATTGTCCTTATTCAGGCGATCTTCCACGAGTACGAACATGCTAGCAAACTTTGACAATTTATTTCTGAAGACCGCCGTCGAACAATTTATAATTTGTGTACAAACGTTGACATAAGTTGTGGAAGCTGTCAAAAAATTCTAACTGAAAGTTTAGGTAAGTGTCATGTCGTTGCAAAATTCATTGCTCGCCTTTTGTCTGTGGACCAGAATCAGCGTCGTGTTATTGAGTACAGTAAAGTCAGATAAACGTTTGAAAATAACCTTATCTGCGTCTCAGCTGGTTTTGTGGCTATGATCCAGTAACTGAGAGAACCTCATAGTGGAAAAGTTTTAAATCACCGAGACCGAAAAAAGTATGACACGTGAGAAATGTAACAAAAACCATGCTCATAGTGTTTTTCGGCATCTAGAGCATTATTCACCGAGAATTCATGCCAGCTGGTATTACTGTCAACTTAGATTTTTATTGCGAGGTGTGCGACGAAAAAGACTAACATTGTGGAACGACAAAACAATATTTGACATCATCCTCACCGTCCATGTTTGTCCGATTTATCGTTCTGCGACATCACGTTAGTCGCTAAAATAAAAATTCATATGAAAGGTCATCATTTTAACATTGTAAAAGATACTCAAATAAAGCGTAGATGGTGCTTGACAGGCTTAAAATAGTACAGAGTAGTAGAGTAAACGACTTTTTTGGATATTTTGCAGGAATAGAAAAAACGTTCGATCCGTGGTATTACTTCACAGGGAAACTACTTTGAATGAGATGGAAGCCATTAGTTGCCTAGATAAGCAAAAAAAGATAGTAGTCCGGGAACATGATACCACCTCTTAGTTTATACATAGCAACAATAAAATTGTATTTTCTAAAACTCTCAATTCAAGGTTTAGTAATTATTTTAATTATTGTAATAATTTTTCTTAATGTTTTCAATTAAGCCTGTATTTTATATTCTTGATAAATGGTCTACTATTGACAAAGTTTGTAAATATAATATCTTTGTATATTTCTTGTAAATTGTATTTTTTCCATTTAGAGATTGGAAGTGTATTACCTACCACCACACCCTAGAGTCATTTTTTTTAGTTAATATAAACTGCCTGGTAGTTTGGAATTTAAAAATAGGAAGCGGTGATAGTAATGTTAGATTCTACTAATTGTATATTTTTTAGGTCAACTTTTGTGTGTCTCTAAACGCTCTATTTGTGCGCGATCTGAAGAATGGCCATGCTTCGGACTTCACTGGAATGATATAAAAAGTATCACAGAATATTTGCAATTGGTTCTTAAACATGTGCCTATTCTTGTCTTGATTTACGAGACTGAGGCGAGGTTAAACCAGACCAGTCAAACCCAAGTACTACTGAGGGAGGGAGGAGGGTGGCAGTTATTATTCTAATTGCTACTACTAAAATTCTAAAGAATGTAACATATATTTGATAGAGTAGGCTGTACACCATATGCTATGAATGTTAGTATCTGTTTCGTTTTAATTTCGTGTATATTACGTACATATGTATATCTAAAATTGATCAATATTACAACGTCTTTGTAAAGAGCGATAACATAAAAATCTATAAAATTAAAAGCAAAATATCAATGTAACGTTAAGAAGTGTAAATAAGATAATCCATCATTTTCGTAACACGAAATCATTGTTCACAAGTTGGTGTACTACCTGACCGGTTGTTATGTCGATCACGCCTAACGCAGCGCCCATCTCTTTCCTTCTCGAAAGCTCCATCCAGATTTCGACACTTGTCCATCTCAACATTCCTTTCAGAGTTTCGAGACGACAAGAAAACTCAGCAGAAACAAAAGCATGGTAAACTAGACCAGAATTGTCAATATCCTCGTCAAATATATGCTTTACGGATTGTCGTATTTTACTCTGTGTTTGCTAGATGTCACTACGGGGCTGTAAAGTAACCAAACATCAGGGCCCTCAAGTGACAGCAGATGTTAAAAATTCTAACAATGAAAACATAAATATTTGGCGTGTATTAATAAGTCGGAAAAATACATTCGAGCCTGACTAAAAGTGCAAACAGGCAGAAGAATGAATATGTGAGAAAAATCATGTGGTACTTCATAGATTTGATGACAGTGAACTCTAATTTCAAACAAATAAAAGTTGTTTTAATAAATGGCAATATTAATGCTGGGTAGTAGTATTATAGATGAAGTGTCATATGAAAAGTACTATTAGAGATAGAAATGGGTCTTATAGCTCAAAATAGGAGCATGCGTCATTGGAATATTTTATATTGTAAGAAAAGGTGTAAAATCTGTAAATCTCGCTTGTGTATTGGTTATTCATAAAATAGCGATCTTGTAAATACACTCACCGGCAAAATAATCGATCCGCTCCAAAAATTGATGAAGTGTGTTCGTTAATAAGTTTGTTATTTTAAATTCGATTTGATTCATTTTTTTTGCATATTGTAGGTAAATTTATATGTAATCTATCACATCTTTGGAATTTTAAGAAAATTTTATAGAGGGTGACACAAAGTCTGTTTTTTTAAATCAACTTTAAAACCACATATGGATTGTCAAACTTGCTCCACCTTGTTCACAAACAAAATACAATATTACATTTGGTGTTTCTACAGTAATATGTTAACAGTTGTATTGCAGATAAATTTGATAAACTTTAACAGTTTGTTTCATGTTTACATGAATGTAGTGGTTCCCAATATTGTGTATGCATGCATCCATCTTTGGTTAAAATTTAAAAATTTTCTACGCTTAGATCGCTTAACTTCCGTTATGAAAGGCTTTCTGAACGAGGAAACGCATTTTTATATTTAACCTATACTTTAGTGCTAAGACTAGTATAAGCTGCATATAAGCACACAGAATTAGAAGCTATTCATAACTATTCACAACTCAGACGGACATGAGTAACAGACCAGTATTTCACGGCAGTTATTTCAATGTAAATTTCCAAGAGATTGTCACCCTGGAAGCCATCACCATAAATCATAATCAAAAGTAGTCACTTTAATAGTGTGGTAGAAGTTCCTACAACGTCGCAAAATCTATTCAACCCACTTCAAGGGGTTATTATCGGTTCTGCGTATATTAATATGTAAGTAGTAATGCTTTGTTGTCGCAACTATTATTTTCCGCTTCAATGTTTGAAATTATTTAAGGTGACGTCTTAGCGGCCAGAACGTTTCAGACACGAAGGTCTATTGAATCAGATCCGGTAGTAATAACTTTACAAACTAATACCGGGCGTCCGTTCAATACTTTTATTCAGAAGATATCAACATATTATTTTCAAATAAAACCTACATTTTTGTTTAGTTTTCTTGCAGAATACGTTCAAAATTAAGAGCAGCATGTATTTATTTCCCTACAAGTAAATGTTGATTTTGTAGAATCGATTAGATTAAATACCGAGACGCACAGCACCGAGCAATTTAAAGCCATGAGGAACGTAGGAAGGGAAGGATTTGGGTAAAACTCTGGCTTCAAAGGAGACGGTCTGGACGAGATATCCTGACATTGTTAAATAATGAACTATCAAATGAAGAACCTGACCTTTGTAAAAATTTTCTAAAGATGAAAAACAAACAATTTAGAAAGCTTTTAAAAATGATAAAGCCTGATACAATGTAACAAGATACTTTCATGCGGGAGAGTATATCAGCTTCTATAAAATATCATTTTCTTATGATACTTTTGACTGCCTCATAGCAAAGTAAATATGTACAATACAATAATAAAACAAAAGTAAAAATTAAAAATACAAAAATATATAGGTACAACTTACTCAAGCTCGACGTTTCGGCACTAATGTAAGTGCCTTCTTCTAGAGCAAAACTAGATGACGGCGCCAAATCACAGTAACTCGACGTGTAAAGCATGCTAGAGGCGAAAAGCTTCTGATGAGGACAAAAACTGGGTGAGAGGCATCAAAAGGTTACGGTAACTCGAACTGTTAACCGTGCTAGAGGCGAAAACCTTCTGATAAAGGAAAGCTGGACATGAGGGAGTACACAGAAACGGGTCAGGCAGCACGGGATAATGGAGAGGAACAGTGAGTATAGGTTGATGAAGCGGAAAGGGTGGGTTTCCAAATACTGGAGAGTGGCTAACTCACATCACGATTGAGATTCTGGAGATGTCTCTGGATCTCAATAACTTCTCTTACCTTTCACGGAAAATAGCGTTGAGACTTGCTTACGACAAATACCTGATTAAAACAAATTTTGTAAACCATGTCGATGAAGTGTTCGTAATTTAATGTACCGTTGGTGTTCTTTGATTGACCGCTCAGTTTTATCTATGTACAGTGAACTACTCACAGAGAATTCTGTAAATGGTTTTATAAGAGAGGGTATGACGAGTGTTCTTGGGCAAAGGAAGAATTTGGGAGATTTTCTTTAAACGTTTACAAATGTATTGAATGTTTTGTTTAGGGACAATTCTACCGACGTAATCTGTAACGCCGTGAATGTAAGGGAGAACAATAGTGCTCAGCTGATTAGGAGAACCTGGTGCTAACTTAGGAAATTGTGGAAGAATGTACCTATTTATGCGCCCTTGTATGCTGTAAGTGAACGAATCTATTTTGTTAACTATGGGTCGGAAAGATAGGTTCTGCTTGTGGATTTTTAGAAGACCGTACAATCGACGTGACTTGGGCAATATCCGCTTTTGTATGCCAGTAGGAATGTCGGAGGATTTAATTACTGAAGGGATTTGTCGTTCAAAGTTCGAGGTGGGATCGTGCAACAAGGTGATATTAGGATAGATTTTTGAATATTTTTGATGATCGATGAGTTACAGTTTTTTTTTATTATTTGGAGCAAATATTTGAAATTTCGAAATACGATTTTCCTTATAACATAGACTCGGACCGTTGAAGCCGTCGATATTTAAAATATAATTTTCTTTATACATATACATGTTTTAGATTGGAAGTAACATTACGGTTTTTAGCAACCGACGATTTCAGATCCTTAATGTTTTCCACGCGTACTCACGAAAGTACTAACTATATCTAGATTCACCCGATTTCACGGTAACGTTTTCTCATGTTCACATTCGAACTGTCAAACAAATATTCATAGTTGAACATTTGTTGGTATTTTCTGTACAGAATCATGTATAGAAATAGAGCAGGTCCTATTTTAAAATGTACAATAAAAACTGTATACATCTTTATGTACATGATCTGTATGACACGATACTTAAAGTGCCATAAAACTTTATAAATATAACCCTTATGTACGAAGATATATAGCCGACTGCCCTCGAGGGGTGAGTCAGTACTAAAGCACATCACTGTACATAAAAAGTATGGAATTATGTACAGAGAAATATATCGTGTCGTACTATCAAGTCACATCAAGCAGTTATAACTTACAACCGCATCCCAGTCGACCTGAAGCGCTTACCACCTCTGCAGTTTAAAAGGAAGATGAAGTCACTGTCTCTCTCTATCGTACACCTTTGATGATCAATTTGGCAATATGTAATCATTATCCACTGTCATTATCATTATCAATATCTATTTTATAGTTACATTTGTAAGCCTTATTTATAAACTAATGCAGTTACACACTGTTTTTTTGTAATTTTTACATCCAACGGCAGCTTGTTGTCTTTCACTGAGGTTAAGTGGAGGAGCGCCTTTCGGCGAACTTTGCCTCATTTTTCAACAGTTTTTTTTTGTTCGTTTTTTTTTTACTTTGATGTATTGCATTTTTTGGAACTACTCTTTTGTAAATTTCTTCTAAGTATGTACCTACTGATCAATAAAGACATCATATTATTATTATTATTATTATTATTATTATTATTATTATTATTATTATTATTATTATTATTATTATTATTATTACTAGCCTACTAGTGGTACAAAAAATATATTATTCATTCCTCAATACATTCCTTTTTAGAAACAGAATGAAAAAACTGCAATTGAATTTTAGAGAACAAAAATGAACATATACAGGGTGTCTCAGCGAGACTGTTCATTGGAAGTTTATGGCGTTCTGGCCAAAATATAAATTTAAAAATTTAGAATTATATATAGTCGATTATGTTCTCTTCAATGAAAATATGATTAGATTTCTAGCGCTTCCGGTTATACCGCAAGTCCCCATCTACTTTATTATTTTTAATGGAAAACCCTGTATATTTTTACATATTTGGATTGCCCTATTTTTAAGCTTTATGAATATCTTTATTTTTTGCAATTTGATTCGGACGTTTTGTAGTTATTCGATTTTTTCAGAAAAAATTTGCTATAGCAGACATTTATTCAAAAAATCAGAGAACACTCGATTTTTCAGATATCAATTTAAAATTCATAAGATACTTAAACAACATGTTGGAGTATATTTTAGCGCCGAGAACAACTGTCTACGTTGCGTGGTTACTTTACTATGGCACGTTAACTCTTCGAAATTTTGAACAATATTTTCATTGAAGAGAACATAATCGACTATATATAATTTTAAATTTTTAAATTTATATTCTGGCCAGAACGCCATAAACTTCTAATGAACGATCTCGCTGAGACACCCTGTATACCGTGTCCAAAATTAAGTGTTCAAGTGAAAGTTAGTAACGGCTAACTTCCTTATTAATTGAGCTATGAAGTTAATTATACTAGGTAGTTATTATTTTTTATTATACTATACAGTATATTATATGTATATAAAACGTTTGTTTTTAACGGAACACTTGTATGTTTTGCGAAGTCCCAAATAATATGTTGGTAGACTATTACCGAATATTCTGAATAAATAATATTGTGTACAGGTTTTTTTTATTGGCAAATAAATAAGTTTTTGTAATTATCTATTCATCATTAGTAAATTATGGCTTAGAAGCATTACAGTATTATTAAATTAAATATCTGTAGTAATAAATAAACACAAACCTAATTATATGAAAACTACTAGGACACCTGTATGGGACTGTTCCATAATATTCGATCATTGCTTACTTGTGCACCTTATTTTACCGATTATCAAACTGTTGTTTTCTTTAACAACATCTAAAAATATACAAGGTCTTCCATTAAAATAAAATGTGTTTATGTGATTATCTCGGAAACACAATATTGAATTGTTTTTCATTTTCATCATTTCAATCACAATGAAAAGTACTCCAACTTACTGATTTAACCAACTTCGTAGCTCTAATAATAAAAAAACAGTAAAAAAGTAATGGGAAACAATCTTTGGACAGAGTGTATATTAAGTACTTATATTTTTGATAAAATAAGAATTAATTAAAATTCAAGTTAATACCTGATATCATTAAATTATAAATTGATGTATAATTGATATACAAATAAATTCAGTTAACAATTTTTATGTAAATACTTAGTTTGTACCTTTTACATCTACAGAAAGGAATTACTGGAAATAGATATTTCATATCAGGTAATATTTAAAGAAGTTGAGGCTGCGACTTTTCTATTATTCTTTTTCTAACATAAATAACATCATCTACATACAATGAATCTGACCAGGGAAAAATAATTTGCAATATATATTAGTAGTGTACTTAAAGTATTATCCGTATTGGTAAGCTGTGGCTACTTACGGTTTAACTAAACACATTGTTTAAATCATGGCAAAATACCCATTAGATTTGGGTCTGTCAAACTTGACTAACAATTATCGTAAAGTGTTTACAAATACCGGGCACAAAAGGTGATTATGAGCCTCTCTCCTTTTCATTCTTTAAAAGTGTCAAACTCCACATCGGGCTATAATAGCTTCTTTGTGAATACTTATTACATGGTCTCTGGGTGGCGTCATTGTATATTTCAAATTAAGTGTTTCTTTGTGTCTTATTTTAAAATATTTTGTAATTTGTTGAAGTTATGTGTATTAACATAACTCTTTGTAAATATAGTTTATTACTAATTTAATTAAAAAATTAACTAAACACTTAAAAACCGTATATGATATATTATCTATAATATAATTACTAGATGAAAATGACTGATGCAAAAACACTAGTAGTAAGTGATGATATACATCTCAAAATATCAGCAAAGAGATGAATATGAAAAAATAAATGAAAAAATTATTATATTAGGGACCCAAACGTAGATATGCACTTGTCACTAGATTGCTTCCTTCAATTTTCCTCAAAACACTTCTCTAAACTCGATCTTTGAAATAGCCTTTATCTTTTTCAGTGATGCGGTTTTAATGTCATCCATGCTTGTAAAGCGACGGCCCTTTAAGGTTCTTTTTGTCTTTGAAAATAGGGTAAGTCAGACGGAGCCATATCTGGAAAATATGGTGGGTGGGGCATCGTTACAGTATTGTTTCGGCCAAAAATTCACGAACAAGCAATGAAATGTGTGCATGTGCATGAGTTGCTTCTCCACAAATCCAAGCGTTTTTACGGATGGCTTCACGCAAACGGCATTGAACTTGTAGGTAGTGCTCCGTATTGACCGTTTAACCTCGTGGCGAAAATTCATGATGCTCTATGCTATTAAAATCGCAGAACACAGTGAGCATAACCTTCAGGTTTGGCCGTACTTGTCGAGCCATTTTCAGTTTTGGTGAGTCAGGGCACCTCCACTGCGACGATTGAGCTTTAGTCTCGATGTCATATCCGTAAACCCATGTTTCGTCACCTGTTCTAACACGTTTCAGTAATTCTGCATCGTTGTTGACTTCATTTAGTGACTCCTGAGCAACTTCATTCTGCTGCTGGTTGTTTTGCTGCTACGCGTTTCATACCCAAAACATTCAAAAAAATGTCATGGCATGAGCCAATCGACATGCCAACATCATCAGTGACTTCTCTGATCGTGATTCGGCGATTGTTCATAATAATCATTTCTCTTACTTTTTCCACGTTTTCATCGGTTGTCGATGTGCTGGGGCGTTCATGATCCGAGGCGTCTTTGATCCTTTTCTTTTAGCAAACGAAAATCGCCGAGCTCCAAAAAACACGTCTAACCTTAGCGGCTGTCACATACAAAGTATACAATGCATACAGCTGAAATTTTTATCGTACTTCAGGGCCATGTATACCAACATACAAAACCAATTTTGACAATTGGACTCTCCAAACCCGCGAAATTTAAAAATTCACGTTATATCCTGAACACATCTCGTACATATGGTATAAGGCGCCAAAAGAAATTCTGAAAAAATACGAATGTTTTGGATGTTACTAAATAGGAATTATGCTCATGTTTAAGTATCCAATGTATTTTGAATATATTTTGGACGTATAAAAATTTCAGATGACTACTACATTTTGTAGTGTACGAGAAAAGAATTTCTTTATAAATCTTTCTTTTTTTGTTCAAGAACTGCTATCTCTTGAAAGCTAATGTTTTACATTCGTTTAGTATCCATAGCATATAACTTACAGATAAAGCAACGTCTCAAATTTTTTAGCACAGCTCGTTTAGCTTAGCTCCGCTACTAAATGAATGAGAAACCTATCACAGCATGTCAAATAATCACGTGTTCGACGTAGCATAGCGCAACTACAAAGGTTGATCAAATCCAACTTTTGTAGCCGATTACCGTAAATTACCGTAAATGTCAAAGATCTTGACTATATCGCTTTTGTGATTTCGCTATAATGGATGAAATTGAAAAATTGATCAACTTAGTAGACGGAAAAATATAGCTCAACATCTTCCTTTCTTGTCAACTCATCACGAAATAGTCATTTCGTGATCTTATAGGTTAAGTTGTTTTAATTGAAACGCTTTGTTTGTTAAATAACAAACATTTTCTAAGACTGTATTCGAAAAATTAGTGGAGCTTTGCAAGACCGCAAGACACACCTTAAAATATCGATTGATAACATGCAAGGGAATCTTCCCATATCTTAACCGGCAACGGCCTTTATTCTGAACATAGTCTTTTTGTTAACAAATTTTACGGTTACCATTAACTAAATAGTAGGGAAATAATCTTCCGGACTTTTGTGCAAGACGTTGGAGCAACTTGTTCAGCGACATATCTTATAACACGCGCATATCGCTTAAACATCCAGTCAACTAAAAATATTGTTGCAATGCATGTAACTTGAACTAGCAATTTGTCTAATTAGCATCGATTACGTGTAGTTAAAATTTTTTTCACCTCTAGCACTACTACATACTGCAACATTACTTTTCTTTTAAGGATGTGACATGCTTAGTTTGATAACAAAATTATTATTTGAAACGGTAATAATTTTATAATGGTAGTTGTATAAATATACTTTTTACTTACTTTTACTTCGCTACTTCGATAAGCACTAACCATAATTTTATTTCAAAGTACGCTGAAATGTTTTATACTGCTTTTATACAGCAAAAATGATGTCTTCACGTTTTATGAAATACAACTGCTTTCAGATAAAAAAAAGAAAGGAACGTAATGCAGTTTTGTTTATTTAGTCAATACGGCTTACAATCGGAGTCACGGAGTCACTGCAACTAAGCACCCACCACATTAAAAAAAATATTTCAGCTTAATATTATTGTCCATATCATTTACCTTGGCGTAATTTACTAGTTTATAATTTTTTTAGCCTATAATTTAATTATAAGTTCAACTTTATTTAGTAATCGCAGAGAAGCAGATTAATAACAACAATAGTATTTCACATTTTAAAGGAAAGTGATTCAATTTCCAAACGACGAAATAAAAGAGAGACAAATCTATCGTTAAATAAGTAAGCCAGACATACGAGTAGCCTTAGGTAGTCTACAATACATACACCTTAAAACGAATCACTGCTTGATGGCGGTAGTGGCATCCTAAGTAGCTTAAGCCGAACTTCTAATGTTAGGGGTGGTCCACCCCTAACACTAATCGCGCTTTATCTCCTTATTTTAAACCTATTCCCTTTGTGTAACGCTATCAGCTCTTAATTAGTGATCATAGGACGGGTAAATTAGGAAGATTAGATAACATTTTGAGACGGGTACGTAAATAATCCACCCGGACAATTGTAGTGCTTCTTCAGTCGTTGCTCGCTATTTGTTATTCCTTTTTTTTGTTATCTAGAGTATTTCAGAAATTAAGTTTTATTTGTTGACTTTTCGATAATTATAATTGCCTCCTTAATTTTTCGAGCATTTCTGGAATGCTTCAGATAGACAGACGATGTTGTATTTTCTCACAGACAGGAAAACAATTAACCTACCTCCATACCATGTATCCTTTTCATTTTGAATATGTTTCATGGTAGATCCAGATTTATGCACCTTCTAATTAGTTTAGAGAATGGAATTTATAGAAGTCTGTGTATGTGTTTTTTAATTCCATTCTCTTAAGGAATATAAAATATATCTAATGTAGCACTATGCTTGAAATGTTTTATATATTACCAATATACGTTAAAATAATAGTTGTTCCAGATTATGCTATTTTAGTTTTAACAAGATTGATTAGGAAATCTTTCATTTGCCTAAAATACATTACCTTTTTTTCCGCATCCTTTGTGTCCAGTATATGTACATTATTTAGATTCTTGATCGTTTATATAGTTTTGTAACAGAAATTGTATCATTCTCGTTCCATTTTTCCACTTTTTATTTTACCACCGACATTAGTACCTATTCTGATGATGATAAGATTTTTATCGATCAATTTCCGTTAAACTTTTTATTAAATTGAGTAAAAATTATGTTTGTAGACACCATATTGTACGATACACATTTTAGAATGCTATTTTATTTTGCTTTTACTCGTAAAATAAAATCATACTTTTAACACTTGTATCGTAAATAACTATTATCATTAATTCAAAATGCAATAATATATCTACTACAACTACCATTCCCACTACAACTAGTGTTGAAAACGAGCTTATGTTAAATACTGTATATGTGATAATAATTTGGAATGTGTATGCATTGACACCTTAGCTAAAGTCTAAAGAAAGTCGCTTTATAAAGCCTATTCTCACGTTAGTGTCAGAACCAACACGTGCTATGATGCACTTTTGCTCACTATAGCCATGTTATGAGAAATTATCAAGATATTGGCTTTTTTAACCTTTGGATCAGTGGTGGCGATTCACAGAATTGACTGCCAAAATCACCGGATTTAAGCTCCCTAGATTATCTCCAAAATCAGAAAACAAAAAAACATTTATCTTTAAATTAGCGAAAGCCTTAATTACAAAAACTACCGGTAATGAAATGTTAGTTTGCTTGCTGAATGGTTGACAAGTTTAGTATAAGATTATAAATTAGGTAAAATTTCTTCTAATTTAATTCAAATGTTTTGTTAAATTTCTATAAAATGATAACTACCCTATTGTTTCGTCAAACAGCCAGAGGGCGTTTCCCTCCATGTAAGAAACTTTTATTATTGCTCTGAATTAAAAAAAATTGTATTAGAATGTTTCCATAGCTTAACGGTAAATAATTTACTTAGATTTCTTCAATAAACTTGTTGAATTGACGATGATTGAGCCCACGCGATTTGATACAATAAACAGATAACGTGACTGGTTTCACTGCTGTATTTTACCTGTTCTGCACTAACTAGCTGTTCTTCGTCTCCTTTTTATACAAATAGTATTCCTAGTTATATTATATTTTAATTATTAGATTGCAGTTGCAAGTTTTTACATAACCAAGTAGGTCCTCGCGTAATTCTATCACTCCTCACGAGATGGCGCTGTACTACTATACCTTAGCCGTGTCTTTCGCTTAACTTCTCTACTCTCCGCAAGATGGCATCGCTGCTATACATCTAGTAAAGTCCCTAGATTTATTTTGAATATATATCTTCCTACTTAGAAAGATCTACTTTCCGAAAATTGAACTTATTTATAAGCAACTAAGTTTTTAAACATCCTGTATACTGTTACAGAGAAAAACTTTAAATGTTGTGTAACTACATACTATCAGCTATGCGTATGCTAAATTTCATTCGTCTCTTCTACTCCTACGTGACGTAACATCACTATAAAGTTAGATCGGGGTCTGTGACTTTTTTTCTTTAATCGCGAATAACTCAGAAGAAATGGTATTTAGGTATAGGGTATGACACATGAAATATGTGTAAAATTTATCATAGAAGCTGAATTTGTAATTTATTTTATACCATGCTATTTAAAAAATCGAAGTTGATGCCCACTTCCGGTTAACCAGCAGTGATATTTATTCAAAAATATTTTCACGTGATAGTTCATATTCAACCATATCCAACTGCAAAATTTTGTTTTAAAAGTCCGTTCCGTTTGTATAATACTTTTAATAGGCCATACTCACCAATCACTCTGTATATCTAGTGACTTTAATATCTACCAGAATTGTAACAATTCGTAACGAATATGACGCAAAATGGCTATGGTATATCTTTAACACTTGCCTGTAAATACCAACCGAAATTGCTAACACATTGCGCCATACCTCATAGCTCACTCTCCAACTATAAAGATAAAAATATGGTGTTCCCTAGCGACCGTCTAGTAGAGAAGGCTCAATATAAAAGTTATACTTTGCCGCCTATCAGAGCATATGTTTGATGCGGCAAAAATTACATATAAAAAATGTATCGTCGTAAAATCGATTGAATTTATTTTTGCATATTTTGCATTTGACGCGACGAATAAGTAAATAAACCAGTTTATACGATAGAAGTAAAATATTTTCCTCAGACGCTCATACTTTCTTCAGGCGCAGGCAATTCCGGTTTTTTCATATAGTTTCGAATCGGAAAATTGCGCTTAAGTTAAAATTACACTAAGTTGGTATTTTCATTGTAAAAATTATTACTATTGTTATTAATGGGCCGAAAACTCTAGTGGTTAGGCGGCTACTTAATGATATAGAAGATCGCTAATGTCTGAGGTTCGATTCTCCGAAATGAGGGTGACATTCGTTTCGGCGAGTTGTATGGCGATCGATCTACCATTTTCTGTTGGGAACAAAATGGTTAACAGAATGCCATTACAAACAACAACATAGTAGTGTCATAAGACCATTGAACACAATAGCACACACACAAACTACACAGCTAAAGTTGCAGCGCTAGTCATACAAGCAATATATCTTCAGACGCCGCTATAACTAGCATCCGTCACAGATAAAAAAAAATATTTTAAGAACTTTAGTTGCAATAAAGTATGATGCAAGACTGTTTTCGGCTCTAATGGATTGACTCAGCATTTAAAACAATTACTTTAACAGTGAATATGTTTTTCATTATTCATATTAAGCGGCATGTTCCATGATTTGTGTGCGACTTAAAGTTACTCTTTCTTAATACTGTCGTGTATATCAGGTAATAATTTGATAAAAAAGAGTTCCACTGGACATTACGCGTCTAGATGCAATTTTAAGTTGTACGTAATTCAAGAAGAATATAATGTTACCGTTGTGTACTGAAGCCTATTTTTAATAGAATTTGAATTTAAGTTATTTGTTGTTGAGTTTTGTGTTCCAACAATACAATACAATACAATACAATATACTTTATTGTCCAACAACGTACAATTACAGGATAAAATTATAAATTTACCATGTGAAATACATACATATTAAGTAAAAACAAAAAAGAAACTAAGTGAATAGATTAATTCAATCAACAAAAATATCATCATAATGCAGATTAGCAGCTCGACACAGAAGAAGGGAATAGAAAAAGTACATGAATAACGGGAAGACAATCGAGGAACCAAGAAGTCCAGGGAAGATAGGTGAAAAGGACTATTACACCGTTGACTAACTTCCACACAAAACGAGCTCCATGTCTTTCCCGACGAAAACTTAGCGCATCCATGCCATGTTCAGACAGTAGATTCGCATAATCAACACCTCGTGGAGAATAGATACCATCTCTTTTGAATGATAGAAATTTCAGGAAACGTCGCTGAATCTTTTCTAACGAAAGCTGCAGATAGGCATAATATGGCGACCACACTTGTGATGCAAATTCCAATTTACTTAGAACGAAGGAATAGAAAAGACTCCTGAAAACACGGACATCATTGAAAAATTTACAAGATCGCAGAACAAAGCCCAAGCTACGAGAAGCAGACAAGGATAAGTTCAGGATGTGATAAGAAAAAGAGCAACGATCGTCAAAAAATACTCCGAGATCTTTCACAATTTCTACCCTTTTCAAATCTGTATCATGTAATGTGTACACCGACTCAATAGGAGTCACTTTTCTGGTATAGGTAAGGTAACAGCACTTGCTTATATTAAGATTAAGATTGGATTTAGAACACCAGACATTTATTGTGTTTAAATTATGTTGTAAATGAAATACATCGTTCCATGAATGGATAGAAGTATAGATTTTTAAATCATCTGCATAGGCCAGAACAGGGCGAGATAGTAAGGTAAGAAGGTCATTTATATATAATAAAAAAGCAGTGGCCCCAGGTTGGAACCCTGGGGAACACCGGAAGTTGGAATGAAAGTGGAAGATGAGAAACCGTTGTAAAATACGTAGTTACTTCTGTTAGTTAAGTAGGACCAAAGTAATTGCAGCAAAGAAGGACAGAATCCGAATGCAGATAGTTTATACACCAATATCCCATGATCAATACTGTCAAAAGCGCTACTGAAATCAGTATAGATAACATCCACTTGACCTTGCTGATCCAATTCCTGGCAAATGTATTGTGTGATGCTTACAAGAATTGTAGCCGTTGATCTACCCCAAACAAATCCATGTTGATACGGTGAGATAGAATGTTTGACATTGTTATATATGCAACTGTATATTACATTCTCATATAACTTTGCGAAGTTAGAAAGTATTGATATACATAGGTCGATAATTATCAACGCAATTATTGGCCCCTTTCTTAAATACCGGAATAACTCTAGCCCGCTGCCATAGTGAAGGGAATACAGCTGTTTTGATAGAAAGATTAATTATAAACGCAAGAGGTTTAGCTAAGGCGTATCTGGCATTACGCACTACAAACGAGGGGATTAAATCGTCGCCTGAGGTATGAACGTTCGCAAATTTAGACATTAGTTGGAGCAAGTCTTCTTCAGTAGCATAAGATAGAGATAAAGGAACGCTATTATCTTTAGCAAAATCTAAGGGAAATGCTGAACTGGCACTGAAAATGGACGAAAATCGGTCAGCAAAGGCGTCAACAATACTGTTCGGACTATCAAAAATCACATCATTATAGGTCATTGTGTTAGGTATTCGTGTAGAACTGCTTCTGTCGTTTAAATATCGAAATATCATTTTAGGATTATGCTGCAATGAGGCTTCAACTGATTCCATGTAGGATTTGTATGCCTCCGATATTTTGCTTTTGCACAAAGAACGTGTTCTTCTGAATTCATTCAATAAATAAGTGCTATTGGTTGTTTTCCATTTACGTCTATAATACAATTTCAGTTTTAGAGTGTTAATAATCTCCGGAGTAAACCAAGATGGATATTTCGAGCGCCTCCCAGTTGCAGAATACTTAGGAACACAGTGATCAAAGACAGTTTAAAGTACCTCATCAAATTTTTCTACAGCATCATTTACGTTATCGAAAGATTCGAGGAAAGGCCAATCCACATCACTGAGATTACTAGACAGTACCTCGAAATCAGTACGTTGAAAGTTGTAACGTAGATTTGTGTTTGAAGGAAAGGCAGAAGATGTGTGAGTTGGTATGAAAAAGTTCGCAGATATTGAAAGAGGTGGATGATAACGGTCAACTGGCACAAACGGAACATCATCAATTTCGACATTAATATCACAGGCCGCATTGGAAATAATTAAATCAAGAAATCTGTTGTCACAGTTTCTCACAGAATTGTATTGACAATGACATATTCTCAAATGCATCAATATAACTACCCAGAAAATGTCTCCATATCTGTCTGCAAATTTTGTTTATTTTTATTCTTCTTCAAAGAGTACCAGAAGTTTATATATTTTGTATTTACAGATCAAACCTTAATGCCAAATGCATTGTAAATATCTGTCCAAAATTTTCTCTATGCTAATGTTTCTTTATCTGAACGCTCCGTTTACACTGCACATTGTTTTAATACGAATTTTAATACGAGCACGTTTTGTTTGCATAACAAACTCTATTAAATTCTTACAGTTAATATTAAACAAGAACTTAAAAAGGTTGATCAATTATTTTTATTCTGCGGTGTTGAACCAGAGGAACTACCGCATTCATCAAACAGCCATTTTTTGAAACTTTGTTGCCATTAGCTGCATATGTGGATTTAATTGTAGGTACTCACATTAATTTTCTATTTGCAAATTAGGATAAGTATTTTCGTATTACTAGTAGGAGTACATATTTTCTTACGACGTAATATTTAATCGCATTTTTTGCATAATTTCCTCAATTGAGATAAGTAAACACGAACACATCTATAATTACTTACACAAAATGTTAACATTTAAAAATCAAGACTTTTATATTAAATCCGACTCTGTGCAGTATGTGTTACAAATTCTATATAATGCACCTAATTGAATGTTGTGTCGGCTCAAGTTTTCCAAGTCCCTGCTCGCCGTATAGGATTAAGATGGCACGATACGGTCACCATTATACTTTCCTCTTCATCATCGCATTCATGTAACAGATAGCCTCTTAACTACGTGCATCTTCTTCTTTCACTTCCTACACCATACACATATAACAACACACTTACTCGTTTTCTCGCTCGTCGTATGCATATAGAACAAGCTCAGGGTATCTGGGTGCTGCTGCTCTTTTGTTCTGTGTTTACCATGCCGCGTTCGTACGGCCCCAAAACTCAAAAAAGAAACGTTATTTTAACCTTTTCTCATCGCGCCGAACCATTTGTTATTCTATTTGTATCTTCTCTCTGTTGGTGATTTCATTGTGAACTATTAGGGAACTGAATGGAATCGCTCTTGTGTGTGAAGCGATGATTGGGCAGTGATTCTTTCTTCTTCTCCGCTTCTGCGCTTCTTACAGGGCCTCTTAAACTGTTCGATTGTCAATCGCCGATTTTTTCAGAATGACCGTTTCTAAGCGCGTTCTTTGTCAAATATTCGAGATTCTTCAAGAGATTTTAAGTCGATGATGACCTGACATTTCGAAAACGATTTGCACGGTATGTGAACTGCAGGAGATCGTTTAAATGTATCGAATGCGATTTCTTTCTGAAGATTTAGAGGCAATTAGATCCCATCTATTCATCCGTGAGATGTTTTTAGTTGCTAATTTGACGAGGAAGCACTTTTGCACGGAAGTGTTAAATATTGGTATGACCTATACAGCCTGAAGAAAATCATTTAGACAAACGCAAACAAAAGTTTCTGCATAAAATTCAGTAAAATTAACGTAATTATTGGAATATTTCCAAGGATCTAATTAGACGATATATTTCAAGAATTCAAGAGTTTGACGATTAATGGTATTTGAACTTCAGTGGTTGATTACAATTTGACTTTTTACAGGCCTTTTAGTATGAATATTAATATGTAACACTATAAAGTCTTCAGATGTAGTAGATAAACCTTACATCGTTTTTTTTTAAACGGACGTAGTCGGTCTGCCGACCGCACAAGTGGTCCGCGTGAACCGCCCCATGCAGCAACTGGAACCATCTTTTCCAAATATACTTCAGTTGCTGGGCTGTCTTGCTTTGCTGAGCATCCCTACATCCCCCGTCCACCGTCAGGTGATTAGGGATTCGGGCCGGCAATATTCAGATATCACTGCTGTTAATGGTGTTGTCAGCTAGCCTGTCGTGCGCGTACGTCCAGCTCTTTTTGTGTCATTATGCCACGCACCATTGCATGAATTTTGTCCCATACCTCGGCCGATGCAATCATCTTGTGCACTAGGGTGTCCGGTGTCAGGAGTCCTGCCGTTTCTCTCACTTCGTCTCTGAGGTGTTGCCATTTGCCACATACGAGAATGGTGTGCTCCACGGTGTCCTGAGCTCCACAGTAGATGCAGTCATCTTCAGTGTCTTTACCGAATCGCTTGGCGTATGCTCTAAAGCATCCATGCCCCGTTAATGCCTGAGACAGGTGGTAATCTATCTCACGATGGCTGCAGTTTAGCCAGAGTCTTATGTTTCTTATTAACCTCTTGGTCCATCTTGCAGTTTCAGAACCGTCACTCCATCTATCTTGCCAGGTGTCAAGGGCTTTCTCTCTAGCATCCGTCCGTGTCCTGGGTCCCGCGTTCTTGTGTTTGTAGATGTATGCCCTCTCCTTAACCATTAAGTCTATGGGCAGCGTTCCCGTGATTATGTTCAGCGCCGCCCCGGAAGTAGTACGATATGCCGACGCCACACGCAACAGCGCTTGTTTTTGTATCCTACTCAGCTTATCCTTGTATTTTTTGATGCCTACAGCATCCGCCCATATCGGTGCCCCATATAGTGGTATGTTGTGGACCACGCTGCAGATCACCAGTCTCTTGCTGCTTCTTGGACCGCTAGTGTTGGGCATAAGCTTGGCTAGGTTGGACAGCCTGGTTTCCGCTTTTTTAGACGCTTGCTCGATATGGCGCCCGAAGTTTCTCTTCCCCTCGAAGTTTATACCTAGGTACTTTATGGACTTAGCGGGGGTGATTGTCACTCCTTCCACCCTAAATGTTAGGTGTTCTCTCTCCCTGCCACCTCTGACTACGACGCACTCTGTTTTCTCGGGTGCTAGGGCTAGCTCATGGGATTTCAGCCATCCACTTACTTCCTCCAAACACCTGTTCGCATTTTCTGTAAGCGAGTCCGGGTCCCCAGCCGCAACCACCAACGCCAGATCGTCCGCGAAGCCGACGGTCACCGCACCCACGGTAAGGTCCAAATCAAGAACACCATCGTACAGGACATTCCACAATGTCGGCCCCAATACCGACCCCTGTGGCACCCCCACTCCCGTCTCTATCTCGTCATCTCTGCCCAACACTATCCTCCTGTTTCTCAGGTAGCTTGAAACCAGATTCACAAGGTATCCCGAAATCCCTCGCTTTCGCAGTTCCAGGACGATGAGTCTGTGGCTTGCAGCGTTAAACGCGTTCCTAACGTCTAGGGTTATGAGCACACACCATTTGTTATCACTATCGTCACACAGTTTTTAACGGTCTCCAACGCTTCAATGGTGGATTTTCCGGACCGAAATCCATTTTAAGTTGTTTTTAGCAGTCGTTATATCTGTTTGAGACTGCAAAGATTTCTTGCAGTAATGCTCATAAAAATGAATAAACAGTTAGGGCATGCAATATAGGATAGGTGCGTTTTACATATGTATGGTAGATACACACTGTTTTATCTTTTTCTCTCAATCATTAAATAATATTGACTATACACTGTATGTGTTTTAAATTTCTTTTTGAGTAGATACCTTAGATTCTTAAAAAAATGATTATATTTTTTGTTAACATATCATAAGAGTTTTTGTTTTCTTGGTAATTTCTAAACCTAGTAGTGCGCAAAAGGGCAGCTTAGTGGCCAGATAAAATTTGCACTAATTCAATTTAGTGCAGACGGCTCACCATTTGACATTTTTCGACCGAAGAGTGGTACTTGCTGTCCGATGTATTTAAAATGCAGATACAATAACTGGCTCTTCATTCTCTACATTTTGCTCGACATGCCTTTAACATTATTTCTGGCCAAATCACTAACAGCAAAGTTATGTAGGTATGTACTACAGGCCCTACATTATAATCATCACTCTTTCAATGTTAGTGTGCCTCTGATGCTGAAAATGTATCAAAGCTCTATGAATTTCGGTGAATTTCTATTTCAACTATTTTTTACACAATCTTTATGGGAGATACTGTATATTATGAGAAATTAAGACAAGCTTCTGAATACATTTGCTTATCCTAATAGAGTCAATTTAAGTTCCATAATGTAAAAGCTTTCAGTTTAATCGAATCTGGGCTTCAGCGACCACTGGCCAACTAAGCATTCCCGCTTTTCAGTCATAGCCTTGATTCCATCGCGTCACTGATTAACTTTTTGCTGCTTATATTAAATAAATTGATTAATAATATTGTCGGTACAACGTCAAATAATAATACAATACTACCATAGCTAAAGCTACAAGAAGAAAGTTTTTAGAATTGTAGTTTGTTGTCTGGAGACATATTTACCAAATCGATGTGCAATTAGTAAGCAAAGTTTGTGTTTACAATCTTAAAATTACATTTAATTACGTTACTAAATGATACATAACATTATAAATGGCCTTTCTTCTGTATTATAGAAATTGATTTTTTTTTGACAATTATTCATCAACAGGAAAATAATGTTGTCTACGCAAAATAGTTGTTAGAAAAGTACTACAGCATTGTTTTCAGGTATCGAGAAAATTATGAAACCGGAAAATTTAGATAACTGTACTATATATGTATATTAAAAACGAAGTTCACATTTTTTACTAGGGAAACAATGTATATCAACTGAGATAGACTGTAGTAGAACTTTTTATATAATGCCAATTATACAGTAAATCTTAAGATATAAGGACTAACCCACAAGCTGTGATTCTGGAACCTTGATCTTAGAACATTTTTAGAAACGCAGAACGTATGTATCTACGTTTGGATGAGACTAGCTGGTGTAAGTTGCCGCATAGGTTAGTTAAAGGATTTGACTAGATGTTGCTTATCACTAAGAACTTTGTTAACTCCTCTAGACGACAACCAAAATAGTTCTAAAATAAGTTCTAATTGTGTATACATCCAATATAATATTAATAATAATAAGCAAACAAGAAACTATAAAATCTAGTCTAGTTTCCATTCCGATATAATTCCCCGAGTTGTTTACTGCACTTTAAATCATTTATATTTTTTGGAACTTGAACGAGTTAGGTAAGTATTTTATTTCGTGTTCTTAGAAATTATATTTATTTAAACCACTGACGACACTTAATATTCTGCAGCACCCATTTTACAGAAATTCTCGAATGTTTGCCTTAAAATTAAAGGTACTTCCTGTTAAACGTGACTAAGTTTTTACGGTAGTAGTAAAATATTTACCACTAATATTTTCAAACCCAAACATAGTAGAAGAGTAATTGTTCTAAAACAATCATAAAAACCCTATTAAATCACACGGCTTCAAAGTAACAAATTGAAAATATTTACCTGTTGGTTTATGAATTTATGACAGGTCGAATAATAAATTTTACTACCGGAACCAGAGATCTAGCGACCTACAAGGAATTCGTAGGGATGTTCGTAGAATTAATTATATTTAGGATAGTATACCTACCGTAATCATGCAAGATTTTGTAACGAAATTTTGAATTAATAAGTGACAAAATGCTTTTGAATAAAATGAATTACACAGGCATTAATAGTAATTGTTATGTAACAAATATTTGACGTAATTTGCTTTAAAAATTACGCGTTTGTTTCACCTCTTTAAAAGTTTAGAAGGTTCGTTCTTAGTGATCGGAATTCTAACATCTTTTTATTTTACAAGATATTTAGCTTAACACTACTAAATTGTTTGAATACAGATACAGCAATTAATGGATGACTTATATATGTATGTATGTATGTAACATACAGCTAATAACAAATGTAGTTAATGCGAAAGACGTGGTAGATAGTTATTTGGTGCAGGAAAATGTGTCACACTTTAATTACATATATGTATAGAACAAACTAGAACTTGGTACACTGAAACCAGGGAGTAATGCACTATGTGAGAACTGCAAATAAATTCACCGAAATCTTTAATATTTTACGAGCTATTAAAATAGATCACTTTAGCCAGCATTCTCATTTGTCATCGCATTCTACGAATCCAAGCCCTAATTACACATATCCTGACTAAAATTACATTGCAAAATGTTGCTTAGAAAAGAGTTGAACGTTAGTAGTGCAATAAGGTAACACATCGTTTTCTTAAAAAAGTTAGTTCCTTTCGAAACAATTCTGACTTAAACTACCCCATATTTTATTCCTGAAATTCAACTCAAAAAAATATTGGTTGAGGACCAATATAGTTTTAAAACTATTAAATCAATTTTGGCATAAATATTACGTTTCAATGAACAAATACATCTGAAGATATCTAACGGGGAACTACTTAAAGAAAATTTAGCCCTAAAAATGAGACAAATTTGGAATTCTATAGCTTTTGCTGTTCACTTGGTATGATGTGTGGAGGCGTGGTGCTTCGAGAACAATATTTTTTGGAAGAATGCAATTCAAGCGCAAATTAGCGAACAACCACTCATAGGTCCAGAACGAACGTTTGGTAGTTCCTACGGCAGCATCAAAGCATTTGTCAGAACTTTGTCGAACTTGCTGCTATGCATTGCTCCTATTGGAATGCACTTGCTGGCATGAGACAGTGTAAAACTTTCGGGATCCGTCCGCATGAGAAGAGACTGCGAAAGGCAGTCTATATAAGCAAGGACAGGCTAAGGTTACTCACGGGAATCTTAACCGGTTACTGCGCACTGAGTAAACACATGCATCGCATGGACATAGTAAACTCTCCCCTTTGCAGAAAATATGGGAGTACGGAGGAAACTGCAGTCCATCTCCTTGCTGACTGTCCAATCGTGCTGCTGCTGTCAATCGTTTAGATGATCCTGGAGTAGCAAACTAACTCTCGACCAGGTTGCGGACTTCTTTGTCCAGGTGCAACGTGGTTAAGAGGACTAAAACGGCACGGGGGCACAATAGATCTCTCTTATGGCCGAGCTTACCTTTACGATTGTCTCCCGATCTGTTAGTTTATCAAAGAAATTGTGCGAATCAAAATTTAGACAAAAATCATTCTAATTTTAAAGAGAATAATTCGTACGGCGTATATTTTATGGGCTGGAAGCATTAAGAAAAGCTGAAAGTTTACTGGTTCGACTCTACATCTCTGAACAGACAGCATGAGCCGTAGTGCTAGGAGCGACTGACAGGGTAGGGCAGTCCATCGTCCAGGGTAGAGCAGTCCAGGTAGGGCAGTCCATCGAGGGCGAGTTGAAATCTCCTTACGTCAGCTCCAGTTATCTTTCGCTATTGCATAATTAATAGCACGATATTACTTACGAGGTGATGTTGTAACGAAACCATGAAAAGACATTTACGCCCACCAAAATTGCACAGCAAACACTGTAACTGCAGTTTTGACAAGCAATAAGTACAGCCACTGCAACTACACCTATCACAAGAAAAGACAAAGAATACATTATTCTGCTATATTAAGTAAGATGGCTTCAATTTTAATGATACAAAACGTTTTAATTTTGCTGTAATAATAAAATTTATCATTAACCTTCCGAAGAATCCGTTCCTGCAAATAACTTTCAGTTCAGAAATTCAAGTTCGTAATTATATCTTCATGTTACACCAGTAAATAATCTGAATTATTTAACCCTATTCCGTTACTGTATCTTCTGTAGAGAAATACAGTCGACTTATAGTTGGAATTCCTCGAACTTCCCATTACCTGTAATCTCATATACGCATCTAATCTAATTGCGTCTATCTCTCTTGGCAGCTGTCTGACTTTGTCTTCCCGAGATGCAGTAAAAATTTACTGAAAAATTAGAGCGAACCCTTCCTGTCAGTTTTACGTCCCTAATTTATTTGTCACGACTCAAAACGAAAGAAATAAAACCGAATTAAATATTCCAAACATCAGATGACAAGGGTATCTAGCACGTGAGTTTCTGTTATAAATCTTATAAGATATTAATCTGTGTAACCTTGAATTTTTATTGATTAAGTTATTGTCGGACATAATGTGAAATGTAATAATTTTTTAAGCTGTAACTTGTTAAGGTCCATAATTAAATTTATAGATGTTATCACAACAAATGGTAATTTTTAACACGCAAACAGAATCTTAATAAAACTATACGGAGCTGTATTTTTGTGTCTTCCTTGAATAAATTCATATTATATAATATGAACAAAAGATGACCACTCCACGGGTATAATTCGAGGTAGATATCACCTGAAGGGCGATCGGCAGGCCCCACACAAGTTGCATCCACCATTACCGGCTTCCCGAATCACGATCCGTTCACTACTCGTATAAAACAATCGTCGGTATCTCAGCCTAAGTGATCGTAATTAAAAATGCCAATCGAAACGGATCGATGATAGTATCGACGCGGTAGAAGCAAAGATCCGATTCTCATCCCGCAGTGCATCGGGCCCAATGACTAATGAATCCACATTTGTCGAAGAATCAACGCCTACCATTCTTTCCCATAGATTCCGCGGTCCATTGTGAGAATCAACGACTACCACATAGTCCGCTGGCTGATCGTACCGTATTGCCGTCACCACAACAAAACCACAAAGGCCCGTTGATGGTTCTCATTCTTAATATTTTATTGTTATTTGGTACATTCGGTATACCGTTGCCATTATTATTATTAATTGATTTGAATTCCGATTATCGTTTTTCTTTTCCTTTCGTTTACTTCATCGTAGTGGTTCCTTTTGTAGTCTGTCAATACGAAATTAATCGGAGTTGGCTGTTAAACGAAAGTAGTAAAATCTGTGGTTTCTTTATTGCTGTGTTTGCAATACGTAATAGTTTGTTTTACTTATACGGTGAATATATTAGTGTTTTACATAATATGGTTATGAACAATTTATTTCTGCGAAATTAAATCTTCTCCATCTACATATGTATGTATACTTCGCCATTACTAACTCTGCATACATATCTCTTTATCCACGCTTGTACTACTTCTGCATAATATAACCTGTAGCAACCTAGCCTAGTTTTCTCACTACAGCGTTTTGAATGACGATGACAATGGAAATTTGGGTTGTAACGATCCAAGATTAATCTTAACAAATAAATTACGTGCCATGGTATACACAGATACAGGAGTTAAGAATTTATATAATTCTCACATGTTTTTAAGAACAGGCAGGGTCTCCGATAAATTATTAAGACACTTATTACTGAGTGGAAAGTATAATCAAAACAATGCCGTACTATATGCAAACACAGCTGAATAAAACTACAAGGAGTATACATATAAAATAGAGTAAAAGAAAACTAGATGCGACATATAGGCCAATTGATTCGCGCACTGACAGAAAAACCCAAATGTCAATACATAATCAACTATGTAGAACCGACTGACACACTAACAGGAACATCGTCGTATATGAAGTGAGTGCTGTAATGCTATGGAATAGTGGTATGTCGAATGGACGTAATCCTTCTTTAGTGACGAATCATGATTCGCGCTGGGTGTGGATGACGCGAGAATTTTCATTCATAAAAGTTTTGGTGACGGCCTCTAATCCATGTAGAACAGGCAATGACAGGACGCCCTTATGCAAACGTTCTGTTGTATTCTCCTACATTCGGTGGCATGTAGATGGTTTAAGGACCTTTATGGGCGGGTATACGGGTACTTCTCTGGACAACCTATTCTCAAGCTTATTGAACAAGTCTGGGGTATCATCGATCAAATACTTGAACGTGATCCGGTTTTCATGGACTCTCGTACGCGTCCCAACTTCTTAGCGAATATTCGTACCCCTTGCCCTTTCCCGCCGTTATTTATCTTATGTCTGAAATCAATCAATGTATAGTCAATACAAAAATAAAACGGAAGTGAAAATTAAAATACAAAAATACATACAACTTACTCGAACTCGACGTTTCGTCACTAATCTAAGTGGCTTCTTTAGGAGCAAAACTAGGTGAGGGACGCTGGAAGGTCACGGTAACTCAACGTGTATACCACGTTAGAGGCGAAAATCTTCTGACAGGGGCAAAAGGTGGGTGAAGGAGGCCAAAAGGTAACGGTAACTCATAAGGTCCTCATAACATACTTCTCGGACCGTG